>JAPWDM010000022.1:1058075-1608075 GCA_035578155.1 Brachynemurus nebulosus
ATCCGGTCGTCCAAGGGTTACTACAACAAAGGAAAATCGAATAATTATGCGATAATGTTGATAATCGAATAATAATAATTATTTGTAAAAGAAAGCCCAATAAAACTGTAAAGGAAATTCAGGTACAATACAGGAAGCTGGTACAAAAACTTCTCTAACAAGGAGATGCACCCAGAGTGAAATTCGGGATTTTGATGAAACTTCGCTGGTGTGTAGAATAGGCAAAAAAAAGGGACCCGTAACTTTTTTTATCGGCTATCTTCCACGTTTACGGGGTGAAACCAGCCCCTAAAGTTGGGGGTTCGAATCGTATTTCTTAAGATATCTCGAAAACTATAAGAGATAGAGGAAAACTTTAAATTGACGAAATTTTACCCTTTGAAAGACCTATTCACCTGTATAGGTTAAACCAGAACAAGGTTCATAAGAGGGTCTGGAGGGGTGAAAATGGGGGTAAATTTTCTTGTACAGCCTGAACGGTTCAATTTATCAAATTTTTGCCATCATAAATAGAAAGAGCACCCAAAATTAGGGGATACATGTTTTTGCGTTTTTTCGAAATATGTGTGGTATCCAAGCCATATAAGGAGGAAAACAATAGGGTAGATTATATTGCATTATTATTGATTGCAAATACCTTCTATATTTTTTTTATTTTTATGTTTATTTTCATCATTAAAATGTAAATTTTTACTTTCCGATTATGATTCATATATTTTTCAGTACTAACTCAATTGGTAATTTAGCCATGTGTACATTTGGTTACTCATATTAATCATATTCGATATTTTTTATACCTATTTCTGCGAAAGTCAAAGTTCTCTGGTCTGCTTGTGTTAATGAATGCTCGACAAGAAGCAATGATCTCTTTCGCTCACTTGTCAGGTGCTTTGTAATAAATTTTGCGATTTGGGAAATGCGGTTGACACCTATAAAATATACAAAAAGAATAAGAAAAATAGTTTGAATGTTGAGAAAGAAATAAACCGCGTTTATTTGGTTAAAAACGAATTTGTAAGAAGACAAATGCAGTTGTTGAAGGGAAGATTACTGCTTCTTGTTGAATATTCATTAACACTTGCAGACCAGAGAACTTTGGTAGAAATAGGTATAAAAAATATCGAATATTAGTAACCAAATATACACATAGCTAAATTACCAATTAAGTAAGTACTGAAAAATACATGAATCATTATCGGAAAGTAAAAATTTACATTTAGTGATGAAAATAAACATAAAAATAAAAAAATATAGAAGGTATTTGCAGTCAATAATAATGCAATATAATCTACCCTATTTTTTTCCTCCTTATATGGCTTGGATACCACACATATTTCGAAAAAACGCAAAAACACGCATCCCCTAATTTTTGGTGCTCTTTCTATTTATGACGGTAAAAATTTGATACATTGAACCATTCAGGCTGTACAAGAAAATTTACCCCCATTTTCACCCCTCCAGACCCTCTTATGGACCCGGTCCTGGTTTAACCTATACAGGTGAATAGGTCTTTCAAAGAGTAACATTTCATCAATTTAAAGTTTTCCTCTATCTCTTATAGTTTTCGAGATATTTTAAGAAATACGATTTGAACTCCCAACTTTACGGGCTGGTTTCACCCCCTAAACGTGGACGATGGCCGATAAAAAAAAATACGGGTCCCTTATTTTTACCTATACTATACACCAGCGAAGTTTCATCAAAATCCCGAATTTCACTCTGGGTGCATCTCCTTGTAAGTACTATAAGAAGACGCCTTATAATAATATAATAATATAAGAAAACGCCCATCTTATAATAATAATTTCAACAAACTTTTGGCGCTTTATTTTTGACTATACAAATATTGTTTATGTTTGAACAATGTTATTTATAAGTATCTTTCTTTTTTGTTGATGGAGTCTTATAGAGCACGGCGACTTGAAATAAAAACTGTGTTGTCGATGTCCAATAAATAAATACTATTGATGACAGAATTATTTAAAATGTAACATAACTCATTTCAACTAACTTTTGGAGGGCACTATATATATATATATATATATATATATATATATATATATATATATATATATATATATATATATATATACAAATTTTAGCGAATATTATTTTCGATTTTTAGGGACCTCAAAACAAATTTCTGCCATGGTCGCGGGCTTAGGTCGCGTTATGACAGTGGCTGTAATAGCTGAGTTCCATTCTAGAAATTCCCTAAAACTAGTTTTTACAGTGGTTACCATTTCTAATGGTTACTGAGGTAATCCACCAATATAGAATTTCGTCATATTGGCCTTAGAATGACGTCACATTCTACTCATCAAACCCTTTCATTTGAGGGTCATGCCAAAGGGGTTGTGAAGAAGAAAATAAGCTGCCATCACGGTGTCCGCAATGTTGGAACTAAAGTCGTGTGAAAAATTTCAACTCGATTGTATAACGGATCCAGTTACAATTACAAGAAAACCATTGAAAAACATGAAGTTAATGGTTTAACAAAATTGTTTAATTTGGTTTTCGTGACGAAGTGGGCCTACGGGGAATAGGCTCTGCTGCGTAACAAGCCTGCGACTAAACGTTCTCGTGACGAATCGGCAGCGGCGAAACGAATTTTCAGCCAGTTTGCTGCAGAGAATTGGGCCGTTCCGGAATTATGAAGTTCCTGAACATAGCAATTAATTATTCTTATTGGTAGCTATAACTAAAGCGAGGAATTATAGTGTAGTAATAAATTATTATGTCAAAAAATTGAATGTTCTCCAGTAGCGTAAATACAAGTATGAGGGGTTAAAAAATGAAAATAAACTGTAATTTAAAAAAAACGCCGTGAGCAGCGGGGCCCCATCACGGTAGTCGAATTTTCCCCTTCATCTTCGGTATTGAATGTCTACAAGCGAAATGTGATTGAAAGTCTACAACCGAATTGTCATTTTGTTGGTTTCAAAACTGGTGATGAGTGTTCGGCTGATCGAGGCTTTAAAAAAAGGTTTTAAGTATTTAAGGGCTGTATCTCAGTAAATTTCAATTTTGTGCCGAAAACAGGTAGCAGAAAAAAAGCCAACACAATTCGTACGAGGACATTCCTGCCCATGTTTATCCGCTAATTGCCTTTATGTTTTAGTTTTAAATATTAAAAAAGGACCTTAAATAGTAAACTGGAAGGCCTTTATAAAGATATTTTTTCTTTCCAAAAAAATCCAAAATTTCTATTTTATAAATACTAAAAATTCAAAATTCCTAATTTATAAATAAACATATATATATATATATATATATATATATATATATATATATATATATATATATATATATATATATATATATATATATATATTTTCCCGCCACCTTTTAATTTGTGTAGGGCCCCCCTATGGAAGTTAAGAGATGAAATCTGGTAAATGGGGCTCATTTTCGAGGCACCTCATACTATCAAAATGGGGTCAAATTTTGGGCAAATTTTTTTTCTGACCCGACCTTTAAGGGGGTGGTGGGGGGCGGAAAAGCAATAAAACTTTTCCAAACCGGTTTTAAATAATGTTTCGGTCAATTATCTACAACATATCCAAAATTCAGCTTCCTAGGATGATATGGTGGGAGTAGAGGGGGGGAAAAACGATTTTCGCTGGATCTAACAGGCCCCCAGCCCCCCAGAATTAACGTAGAGGGTTGAAATTTGGTGTGTTGATAAAGTTCGTACCTAGGTTGTGCTTTTTGGAGGTTTTAATATTTTACCTCCACCCACCTCATTTTTAAGCTACAATTTCATGCATTTTCGACGTTTTCGAAGTTTGTACCACTCGCACAGGTCACGCGAATAAACCTAGAGGGCTGAAATTTTGTATTCGGATTGAGTTAGTATCAAGGGGGTGCCTTTTGGGGGTCTCAACTTTTAACCCCTACCCCCACCATTTTTATACCCAAAAGAACATGATTTTTCTTGTTTTTTAACAGTTTCGTTCGGGTCAAAATCTCCCCAAATAAACCTAGAGGGCTGAAATTTGGTGTACAGGTTAAGCTAATAGCCAGACACTGTTTTTTGGAGGTTTCAACTTTTAACCCTTACCCCCACGATTTTTGCGCCAATATTTCCTTAATTTTTTTGCTTGTTTTCTAACACGTCTAGAGACTCGATAAGGAAACCCAGAGGACTGAAATTTTGTACGTGTATTCAGTTAGTATCCAGCTAGTACCTTGTAGGGAGTCCACATCACTTTTCCCCCACTTCTCCCATTTTTACATCGGAATTGAATGCTATTGTTAAATGTGTTTTAAAAGCATTATGTTTATTCTAAATAAAACGCCGTGAGCAGCGGGGCCCCATCACGGTAGTCGAATTTTCCCCTTCATCTTCGGTATTGAATGTTTACAAGCGAAATGTGATTGAAAGTCTACAACCGAATTGTCATTTTGTTGGTTTCAAAACTGGTGATGAGTGTTCGGCTGATCGAGGCTTTAAAAAAGGTTTTAAGTATTTAAGGGCTGTATCTCAGTAAATTTCAATTTTGTGCCGAAAACAGGTAGCAGAAAAAAAACCAACACAATTCGTACGAGGGCATTCCTGCCCATGTTTATCCGCTAATTGCCTTTATGTTTTAGTTTTAAATATTAAAAAAGGACCTTAAATAGTAAACTGGAAGGCCTTTATAAAGATATTTTTTCTTTCAAAAAAAAAAAAAATAAAAAATAAAAAATAAAAAAAATAAAAAAAAAAATTATTTCTTCGGTATTGAGTGTCTACAAGCGAAATATAATTGAAAGTCCACAAGCGATTTGTAATTTTGGTGGTTTCAAAACTGATAATGAGTGTCCGGTTGATCGGGGCTTTATAAAAAGATTTTAAGTTTTTAAGGGCTGAATCTCAGTAAATTTCGATTTTGTGCCGATAGAAGTTAACAGGGAAAAAGCCAACACAATTCGTACGAGGGCATTTCTATCCATGCTTATCCGCCAATTGCCTTTGTGTTTTACTTTTAAATATTAAAAAAGGAACTTAAATAGTAAACTGGAAGGCTTTTATGAAGATATTTTTTCTTTTCAAAAAAATCCAAAATTTCTATTTTATAAATAATAAAAATCCAAAATTCCTAAATAATAATTAAATAAATTAAATAAATAAATAAACAGTGACTTTAATAACATTTGCAAATTACTTAATATGTATGTATTTCATTTGTTAAAAAATTGTATTCACTTTTTTTTAAATTTTTAAAATTACTATTCGCCTACTTGTATTTAGAATAAACATAATGCTTTTAAAACACATTTAACAATAGCATTCAATTCCGATGTAAAAATGGGAGAAGTGGGGGGAAAAGTGATGTGGACTCCCTACAAGGTACTAGCTGGATACTAACTGAATACACGTACAAAATTTCAGCCCCTAAGGTTTCCTTATGGAGTCTCTAGACGTGTTAGAAAACAAGCAAAAAAATTAAGGAAATATTGGCGTAAAAATCGTGAGGGTAAGGGTTAAAAGTTGAAACCTCCAAAAAACAGTGTCTGGCTATTAGCTTAACCTGTACACCAAATTTCAGCCCTCTAGGTTTATTTGGGGAGATTTTGACCCGAACGAAACTGTTAAAAAACAAGAAAAATCATGTTCTTTTGGGTATAAAAACGGTGGGGGTAGGGGTTAAAAGTCGAGACCCCCAAAAGGCACCCCCTTGATACTAACTCAATCCGAATACAAAATTTCAGCCCTCTAGGTTTATTCGGGTGACCTGTGCGAGTGGTACAAACTTCGAAAACGTCGAAAATGCATGAAATTGTAGCCTAAAAATGAGGGGGGTGGGGGTAAAATATTAAAACCTCCAAAAAGCACAACCTAGGTACGAACTTTATCAACACACCAAATTTCAACCCTCTACGTTAATTCTGGGGGGCTGGGGGTCTGTTAGATCCAGCGAAAATAGTTTTTCCCCCCTCTACTCCCACCATATCATCCTAGGAAGCTGAATTTTGGATATGTTGTAGATAATTGACCGAAACATTATTTAAAACCGGTTTGGAAAAGTTTTATTGCTTTTCCGCCCCCCACCACCCCCTTAAAGGTCGGGTCCGAAAAAAAATTTGCCCAAAATTTGACCCCACTTTGATAGTATTGTTGTGCATCGGAATAAGCCCCACTTACCAAATTTCATCTCTTAACTTCCATAGGGGGGCCCTACACATATTAAAAGGTTGCGGGAAAATATATATATATATATATATATATATATATATATATATATATCAGACATCTTTTTTTTTTACATAATCGTGTTCTACGGGTCCGAAAACGGATAGCGCCCCTGGTCTCGCCTCTCGCAGCTCTTATCGTATAGACTGTATAAGTCTAATTTTTCGGAGAAAATTCGACTAACAAGTAGGCGAATAGTAATTTTAAAAAATTTAAAAAAAAGTGAACTTTTATGACAAATGAAATACATACATATTAAGTAATTTAAAAATGTTATTAAAGTCACTGTTTATTTATAAATTAGGAATTTTGGATTTTTAGTATTTATAAAATAGAAATTTTGGATTTTTTTGGAAAGAAAAAATATCTTTATAAAGGCCTTCCATTTTACTATTTAAGGTCCTTTTTTAATATTTAAAACTAAAACGTAAAGGCAATTAGCGGATAAACATGGGCAGGAATGTCCTCGTACGAATTGTGTTGGTTTTTTTTCTGCTACCTGTTTTCGACACAAAATTGAAATTTACTGAGATACAGCCCTTAAATACTTAAAACCTTTTTTTAAAGCCTCGATCAGCCGAACACTCATCACCAGTTTTGAAACCAACAAAATGACATTTCGGTTGTAGACTTTCAATCACATTTCGCTTGTAGACATTCAATACCGAAGATGAAGGGGAAAATTCGACTACCGTGATGGGGCCCCGCTGCTCACGGCGTTTTTTTTAGTTGTAGTAGTTAGTTACAGCCATTACAGGGCCGGATTAACCCTGAATGTCGCCCTACGCACCATGAAAAATGCCGCCCCTACCTTTTGTTTGAAAAGAAGAAAAAATCTTAATTTTTCCTACTTTTTCCAACTTTCTCTTAAAATTATCGTAGAAGCAAAAACGGCAGGAAAATATTATTTTATCTTCTGATTAATTACTGAACATAAAAACGTAATAAACAAACATGAGTGACAATATAAAAAATCACAACCATAAGTTTAAAAAAAATTGGATACTATTTGCAATCTATTTTCGATCGAAAGATTTTGATAACGAAAATTTATAGTAGATGTTATACATATATTTGAAAGAATACTTCCTTTCCTTATATCATCCATTTTGGAGATATCGTTATTTTCGATATCGATAATTTTCGATAACGAAAAGTAGGTTTTGATAGCCGCAATACGTTCGGAATACCTACAACTTGCTTCGCTTAAGCCTTCCAAAATTTCGTTATTTTTGAGCTGTGACACACCGTTTAGGAGACATTTACGATTAAAGTTTAAGATTGCGAAAAATAACGATTTGTCATTTTTTTTAAAATATACTATCGTTGACCAAATCAATGGGACTAGTGGAGCCTAAATTCATCAATTATGACCAGTTTATGATAAATAATTCTTTATCTTTGCTAGTTCTCGAACAGAACATTCTAAAACTTTTGTTAAATATCTTTATTTATTTTCTATTTCAATAATTCTTCTAATAGTGATATTGGTTTTTCGACACCTTTATTAACTTTCGAATAGAAACTTTTGTCAAATGTTTTCACTTTAAGCCTTCAAAAATTTCGTTATTTTTGGGCTACGACGCACCGTTTAGGAGATATTTACGATGAAAGTTTTCGATAGCGAAAGTTAACGACAAGTAGTTTTTTATAAAATTGTTCGGTTACTGACCAGAGCAATGGGACTAACAGAGTCTAGATTAACTAGTTATAACCAATTTATGACAAGTTACCCGGTATCAATAATTTTCGATAACGAAAAGTAGGTTTTGATAGCCGCAATACGTTCGGAATACCCACAACTTGCTTCGCTTAAGCCTTCAAAAATTTCGTTATTTTTGAGCTGTGACACACCGTTTAGGAGATATTTACGATTAAAGTTTACGATTGCGAAAAATAACGATTTGTCATTTTTTTAAAAATTTACTATCGTTGACCAAATCAATGGGACTAGTGGAGCCTAAATTCATCAATTATGACCAGTTTATGATAAATAATTCTTTATCTTTGCTAGTTCTCGAACCGAACATTCTAAAACTTTTGTTAAATATCTTTATTTAGTTTCTATTTCAATAATTCTTTTAATAGTGATATTGGTTTTTCGACATCTTTATTAACTTTCGAATAGAAACTTTTGTCAAATGTTTTCACCTGTATTTAACTTGTTTTTCGATGACTAAACAAATGGTGAAGTAAATTTTTCGATATCCTTGCTGATATCCAGATAGAACATTCTCGAACTTTTGTTAAATCTCGCTACATGGATCCTTTTTAACTAACTAATTCGATGGTGAAATCAAGTTTTGGATATCTTATCTGATTTTCACATAGAATATTCTAGAGCTTTTACCGAATTTAATTTTTTGGTCACTTTTTTGATGAACAATCGAATAGTGATGCCAAATTTTCAATAATTTTTCTTTTTTCCAAAAAAATATTCTAGAACTTTTGACGAATTCTGCTATTTGGACACTTTTTTGATGCCCAAACCAATGGTGAAGTCGGTTTTTGGATATATTTTCTATTTTCAGAATAGAATATTCTCGAACCTTTGCCAAATTTCGTTAATTGATCGCTTTTCGATGAAAAATTTGGTGGTGAAATCAGATATTCGATATTTTTTTTAATTTCCAAAAAGAATATTCTAGAACTTATTCTAAATATCGGTACTTGGTTACTTTTTCGTTGGTCAATCCATTGATTAAGGATTTTTTATGTCTTTTCTGATTATTGAAAGAATATTCTAGAACTTTTGCCAGATTTCGCTAGTCAAGCATCTATTCGATGACCAACCCAGTGGTGAAATCGAATTATGTAATAGTTTTAATTTATCTGTATCTTTGTACAAGGAATATCGCCTCATAAAGATTTACAAGACACGCTCCTCTCATATATGTTTTTTCAAAAATTCAATTTTTTGACAGGATGATTTATAGTTTTAGTGTATGGAAAAAATTTTTTTCTTCAGTTAGATGTTTACATAACTCACATGCAGTTGATCAAATTAAACTGTGTTCGTTCGTCGCGCGAGCGATGTTACAAACTTAAATTGAGCGACTATGTTATTTATATGAAATTTAATTGTTTTCAAAACAAAATATGTTTGTAGAGTACCTCTTTAGTTCGTGTCACACAAACTATAGAGCGCATTTAGAAAAAAATTATAAATGTACTTATGAAAAATAGATAAATTGCCGCTTCTAACGAATGGTGAAACGTTTTTCCGGCAGTTTTTGACAGGATAATTTATCACCTGCACTATGAATCCTCGCATCAGCTATAACTCTTATCTGAACAGCTTTTTGTAGAAGCCAATAGCTTAACTGTAATAAAAATGGAATCTCTCAAAGAGCTCACCTGTATATTTATATGCATGCTACTTACCCTATTCACTTGTACAATATATCTCTAAATAATATGCGTATGTATTTTATGAGAATTTATTGACTTGCAATTTATGAAACTATCGTTTGGCTATCTATTCGTTAAACATGTTCATTGTTACAGGAAAATTTTCGTCTTTGTAACAATAAAGAAAACTTTTTCATGTTACGAACTAGTGTTGTTTAAACTTATCAAGCGAGACTTGGTTTCCTACAGACAAAAGTTAAAGAATATACATACTTTTATTTAAAACCAATGCTACCTACCACTTATTTTAGTCCAGGATAAATACGCAAGAAAGTACTGTAAGCTAAAAAAATTCTCAAACGGAAGTACATTTTTCACCAATACTGTTAAGGAAAGTTTTATGAATAAGGTTTACTGCGACTCAAGTTAGAGATACAGCTACTATCTTCGAAAAATGACGCAAGACAATTTGAGTCTTGCAATTATTTACTAATTGGCTAAATTCTGGCTGGAGTCAAATTAAAGCGGATAAAATTCTACAGATAATCGTTCTCTTTTAGTTTCTATAAAACAAATTATGATGGAGTTATCTCAGGTATCTATTTTCTTTTCATTTGGGTGCTTTATTATAATTTCCTATAGGTATATCGCTGCTCTAGTATTTGTTCTATCTCCACTTTTCAAAAAAATTAAGTTTGATACATTTTTGAACTCAGCATTTTTTTCTACCATTTTCTAGTTTCAAAATGTCAATATTACGTTTGGAAATGTTTTTTCTAGTATTATTTTGTACTATCTCCACCGATTTCACAAAAATTTATTATTGGATTGTACTAATTCACATTTTTTGTGGCACATAGAACAAAACTATACATAAATTTTAGATTTTAAAAAATTTTAGTATTGGTGTGTTCCATATCCCATAACAAGGACTCTTATATTGCATGAATAATGTAGATATGTTTTTTTTTCATTAAGATACTGTAATGGTTGCAAGCCATTATAACTTACGTTATTTACTGTATTATAATTTCTTACAATGCAATCTTCTATTGTGTTAAAACTTGTGTATAAAGTAATGATGAAGACATTAAAAATGTTTATGGAAAGTCATCCACAAATTAAAAACAAATTCTCATAAATTCTCTAAAAGTTGCCATAGCAAAGTTCAATACATTAATTATATTTTAAATTTTACATGTAAAATTGAACCGTTAGTTTACCTAAAAATCTTAATTTATTTAGAATTCTAAGTTTATTCAGAAATCTTAATTTAATAAAAGATCAAAACAAAAAATTGAAATTATCCAATTAACATCTAAGGGTTTTTTTATTTTTATAAAATTGCAAATTTGTATAAAAATTTTGATTATATGAAGTTTTCAATAATTAAACTTTAATATGCATAAAACGAGATAAACCAATGCTTATATACGCTTAAATGATGAATATAAACGGAAAAACCGTATTCCTATCCAAATTCAGACGACCGAATCTATTAAATGATAACCTTACTTCTTTATTTTTTCATAAACTGAAATCGAAACGAAGTCAGAGGTATCTAGATTCTAGAGACATTTTGAACATCTTTTTAAAAACATCACATTAAAATAGTATTCGGTTTCTAGAATTAATTTTTATACAATTCTTAACGTGATATTTCCCAAAAAGTTCTTACCTAGGTTTCAATTTACTTCCATACATAGAAAATAAGTTTGTGTTAATTTTCTTTAAATTTTGTTAACGTAGTTGCTCTGAGATAGTCAGGTACAAAAGTATATCTCCAAATAAAAATTTTCTTTTATCAAAAATTTAATAATGTATTAATATTTTTCAGTGATTATATTTGTATACCACTTGTTTGTTTTTTAATTTCCGCGCGCTTATGTTGTAGCAATATAAAAACATTATTGAAAAAGCGTTGTAAAAACTTTGTAAAATTATGTTTATAAATTATATTTAAAAACGACGTGGTGAATAATTTTTATTTCTTATTAAATATGGTTTGTAACTTTGTATTTTATAATATACTAAATTTTTATCAAATTCCTTTGACACGTTTTCAGTTTATTCAAAAGAAAAAAAATACGCTGGTATTATTGGTATTGAATTAAATAAATATCTAGAGAAGTTTCGTTAAAATCCTTTAAAAAAAATCGTTTTATCGACCAACTACCTTAAATCAAACACAGAATAAATTTTTTTTAAGCTGACGTCACTTTATGTATTACAATTTTCCCATTCCTATATGCAACAGACGGAAAAAATAATCTTGTTTTGTTCTATATCCACGCTTATAGTACAAACCAATAATTATAAACTGAAAGTAAAAAAAAAATACTAAGGGAATATGGATCTATAGTTCAATTTTTGCAATCATGAGAATATTAATCAAAATTCGAGGTCAGAATTCTATGAAATTGTATTGTATGACAACTAACTTATTTACAAGTACAAAATTATTTTCTATTTGGTAATAAAATGTAAAATAAGTAAGATATGATGAATTTTTAAACTTTCAAATCGCAATACCTCAAAAGTACAAAAAGTGGATATAGAACAGACCAATACTAGAGCAGCGATATACATTTTATATTTCACAACTGTTATTATACATATTTTACAGCTGGGGCCCATGATTTCTTCTCTGTTAAAATATCTGAATTAAGGGTTCAATTACTTTTCAATTAGATATTCCAGATTCCTCTACGAAATTGTATTTATAGTGGTTGGCTTCGCTCGCTAAACGATTCTAAAATAAACTAAATGTCACAGGAAGTATTTTTTTGCCCCATTGCTGCCCATTTCAAAACGGAGAGGCTGGGATCAATACATGATAAGGGATTATATATATATATATATATATATATATATATATATATATATATATATATATATATATATTATATATATATATTATATACAGTGTGTATATAATATTAACACTCATTTCTCTGACACCCTATATATATATATATATATATATATATATATATATATATATATATATATATATATATATATATATATATATATATATATGAATAAAAGCCGAATACAAAACACAACGAAAAAGATCATTCCGCTCAAATGTTACAAAAAATCGAAATTGAATTTGGCATTTTGGTGATCCTTAAGCACTGTGACCTTACTATCCAGTAGTCCAAAATCACTATGACCTTTCTAGCCTGTAGTCCAAAATTACTATGACTTTACTACCCAGTGACTCATAATTACTATGATTTTACTACGCAGTGGCCCATAATCGCAATGTTCTTACTACCCAAGTTCCGTCTGATTATTTTAAGCTATTTTTGCGTCTATATAATTATAGACTATACTATATAATTATATAATTTAGTTGTGAGTATTTCTCACAACTAAAGATGTAGACGCAAAAAATATTCGAAAGAATATAAAATTATAAAAACAAGTTAAAAATGAATAAATATTAAACTAAATAAAGTAAGAAGTGAAACAAAGTATTTAAAATAAATGTATGTTAAATAAAAATTATTTAAAATTCACCTAGTGTTTGAAAAATTATCAAAACTGGATCGGCTGGGACTCGAATCCGGATCTCTTGGTTACTAGCCAAGCGCCTTACCAATTAGGCCACCGACCGTTCGTCCGAGTGCCACTCCAATTCTGATAATCAATGAAACGCATCCTCTCTGATAATGCGAGACGCAGTTACACTTTTTAATTTCAAATGTTATCGAGTGCCTGTGAAACATTATTAATGTATGGCGGACTTTTGCCCGTATTTTAAACATACGACAATATTCATATGTTCACTTAATGTCCAGCTTTGGCTGATACTTGAACACTCGATATACCTTGGCAAATGGCCAATTCATTATGTTAATTAAAATTCACATAGTGTTCGAAAAATTATCAAAACTGGTTATGAATTAAAGAAAAAGTTATTTGAAGTTAAATATTATTTATTTAAAAAACGTAGCAAGGTAATACATTTAACCTTTCCTGAAAAGTTAATCCTTTTATCAAAAAATAATTGTCCCTATAAATAAACACATTGCCGACTTCGATATTTCACCACCTCCACCTGATAACTTTAGAACCCATCATCTAGCAATTCTACCACTGAAACTATTCCCAACTGATGTACTAAAGGAATTGCATCTTCCAACTTTGTAACTTGTTACGTGGTCAAAATTTCCATCAGTGAGTGCATTCGCCAGAGAAGGTACTTATACTACGTCATCATCATACGTAGCACTAGGTCATAAACTGATGTAATAGACCAACAATAAGTACCATATCGACGTATACACAGTGGCACTTACAAGGAAAGGTTCCCAGGTGTCCGCCTCCGATTTCAAAGCCGCTGAAATATGTTATTCTACGTCGAAATCTAAGAGACACGTATTTTGTTTTATCGCGGATAAACGGTTTGAAGGGGTGAAATCATCTTTTAAAAATTAGGGTAAAAATTTAATTTTTCAAATATCTCAAAAACAGTAAAAGATAGAGCAAAAGTTTAAATTGGCGATATTGCTCTTTTTTAAAGAGCTATCAATTGATATGCAATTTGTTCAATTTACATTAGCAAGGGTGGTTGGGGGTTCAAATTTATGGGTTAATTTTGCAAAAAGGGGGTGAAAATTAAAAAATATAAAAATTTTACAGATTTGAAATCTACGTCAAAAAATCTAATTGACCTGTTTTTGCTCAATGTCCTAATATTAAGTCTAAGGGTAGTTAACTAGGAGGTGACTGTGTCGAATAGTCGTACTACTTGGGTAGTTCAAAAAGTTCTTTTTCATGAAAAATAGTTTAAGACAATGGTTGATACAACATGGCGGAATAAGATAGTTCGACTAAAAATTAACAAGTTTTAAAAGTTTAAAAAAATTAATTAAAAGTGAATATATAGACTAAAAGTGTAATATCATTAGATTATTAAATTGAATCTTTACATATAAAATAATAATTCCAGTGATATTACAATGTGGAAAAAAATCTTTTGTTTGAAAACTAACCCAAAGTTATATTTAACCTAAACACATAATATTAAAAGTTTATCATTTACTAAATACCTGCATACAAACAATTAATGGCGTATATAAACAATATTGTAAGTAACAATAAATAAAAAGAAAAAAAAAAAAAGAAGATAAATCTAAAAAAAAAAAAAAAAAAGCCAAAGAATAATATCCCAAATAAAATATTATTTTAATACGATACATGCTGTTTTAAGAAAATATTGTATAAAAAGAAAATAAATATAAAATAAACAAAATAAAAAATAAAACAAATTAAATATTTTAAAAGATAAATTAGCTAATTTGTGAGAATTGGGATAAATAAATAAATGAATTAAATAATAAATAAATAAAAAAATAAATAAATAAGAAGTTACAAAAAAAAAAAAAGAATCAAATTTAAAATTTCCGCAAGTCTGACATATAGTTGTGAAGTTTGTTACAAAATTTTGATAAACATTTATATTAATAAAAAAAAAAAAAAAATTATTACCGGGTGTTGCTTTGTAAGTTTAATACAAGTAACAGCTATCAAACATGGAAGAAGTATTAAAGGCTATTGCGAATCTACGAGCTGAGCTGAAAGACGACGTCAAAGGCATTGTGGATCACATAGACAACAAATTTGAAGAATTACAGGCTGAAAATTTGGTTCTTAAATCCAAAATTGAACAACTAGAAAGCAAAATGCAATACATGGAAAGGGAAAGTAAAAGAAGAAATGTAGTGATCCACGGGTTGAAGCTATCAGGTGATACGTATGACCATATTGAAAAAGATGTATTACAACTTTTTACGGATACGCTGAATGTTCCGTGCACTGTGAACAATATAGATTTTGTGCGAAAAATTGGAAAAAAAGATAATCCGACACCACCAGTCCTTGTCAGTTTGACCTCCCAAGGAATAAAACGGCAGTTATTCATGAATAGGAACAATTTGAAAGATCAATCAATTGCCATATCTGATGATTATCCCATTGAAGTTCGGCTCAAAAGAAAAAATCTCATTCCCTTGATGTTAAAATACCGTGAAGAAGGTAAAAAAGCATACATAAAATATGATCAACTTATCGTTAAAGAGTCTGTTACAGTTGCACCAGATAAAGTAACACACAATGCTAACGTCAAGAAACGCCTTGGTGAATTTGAAGAACAAAAGGTGGCAAATAATCCGAAACGTCAAGATACAAATAAGAAGACTTTTCCTAAGCAGTCGATATTGGATTACTGTAATAAATCCCACCCTCATTCACTCTCACAATAGCAATTACAGTATGAGCAGGCAGATGAAAATGAATCAGCCAATTCTAAAACAGCAGAATCGAATTTAGGCAGTCAAACTAAATTATTATTTTGGAATTGCCACGGATACAGCACGGTTACCAATCTAGATTCACAACAACAACGTTCTTTTCTACAGTTTAGTATCATCGGTTTTAGTGAAACATGGTTATACAGTGAAAATTATTTGAAATTAAGTGTGTTAAATGATTATCAGTGTTTTGCTTCTTATGCGGTGAAAGAAAAATCATTGGGCAGAGCAAGTGGTGGCTTGATGCTGTTTGTGCATTCGTCTTTAAAATGTGAACTTGTAGAAAAAAGTAGTTTATGGATCGTTTTAAAAATTACACCCAGTAATAGTGCAATTATAATATTGATTTTTGTTTATATTAAGCCAGATATTGACAATTATTATTTAATAGAATTATTTAATGATTTATTTATACAAATTCAAAATACATACACAAGTACAAAAATAATAATTGCAGGTGATATAAATGCAAGAATTTCAAATTTTAATAATAATTTTAGTCCCGAAATGTTTGACGGATCGTGTTTGTTTACGGAAAGAATATCTTTGGACAGTGAATGCAATGTTCGTGGTAAAATGATAGTTGAATGTTTTGAACCCATGGGAATGGTGGTCATTAATGGCAGAAGTCTGAGTGATTGCCCAGGGCAATTTACCTATTGTAGAAAAAACGCTAAAAGTACAATTGATTTAGTATGGACAAATGCCATTGATGACATCATTGATCTTAAAGTTTCTGATTTTATTTTAGACTCGGATCATTTTCCTATCATTTTGAAAATAAACAGCCTTGGAAGTAAAACCTTGGAAACAAAAAGTCGAGAAAAAAAATCTCGTTTGGTGTATAAATGGGAAGAAATAAAAAAACAGTCTTACATCCAAACGCTGTCTGATAGAAGCATTTCGTCAACAAACACATCCGATACAGAATTATTATATAAGTATTTTTTAAAAATAATTCATGAAGCTGCGGAAGCTTTGGGATTGGTTACAGAAAAGCAGGTATATTGCAATCAGTTTATTAATTACAACAAACCGTGGTTTAATGAACTTTGTAAAGGTAAAAAAATAGAAAAGAAAAATGTTTTTAAGCAGTGTAGGGAACACAATTTCTCGGATCCTTTTCTAAACAGATATATTGAATGTAAAAAAGAATATAAGAAAACGATTAGGAATTGCAAACATGAATATTTTAACAACATAAAAAATATTTTGTGCAACGTCAAAGATTCTGGCAGCTTTTGGAAAGCAATCAGAACTTTTAAAAATAAAACTAAATGTAATCAGAATCCTATTAGTATGACGGAGTGGTATCAATATTTTGAGGGCTTATATGCTACCCAAACTATTAAAACAGATATTATGTTAGTAGATGTTAGTCACCCATTTTTTGATAGCAATATAACTATTTTTGAACTAAATTCGGCTCTGAATAAATGTAAATTAGCAAAGGCGCCTGGACCCGATTGCATAACAAATGAATTCATCAAATTCATCCCAGATAACTGTAAGCAATTACTGTTGAGAATGTTTAATGGCATCTTCGATACTGAAAAAATACCATCCAGTTGGTCAGCCGCGGAAGTATCACTCTTATACAAAAAAGGCAATAAAATGGAACCTTTTAATTATCGACCTCTGTCTTTGCTAAACGTAATCACCAAAGTATTTACATCTATTATAAGTAATCGAATTTTAGTTTGGGCAGAGCAGGCGGGAGTATTACCTGAATCTCAAGGAGGTTTTAGAAAAGGCAGAGGATGTAGAGACAATCTATTTATTTTAACCGCTGCTTTACAGGTAAATATTCGTCTAAATAGAAAAAAGGTCTTCGCAACATTTGTAGATTTCAAGAGGGCCTTTGATACTGTTGACCATGATATTCTTTGGGATAAGCTTTTCAGCATTGGTATAAGTCGAAAGATAATTATGATTCTAAAAAGTTTTTATAGAAATGCTTCTTTTCGACTAAGAGTTAATAATGAAGATAGCCAGAAAATATGCTTGACAAAGGGTCTTATGCAAGGTGATTCTCTTAGTCCTTTATTGTTCATTCTATATATTGCAGATTTCGAAAAGTATCTGTTGAATAACGGTGTCAGAGGCGTAAACATCGACAGTTTCACAGATATCCGTTGCCTATACTATGCGGATGATCTTACATTATTAAATGATTCAGTTGGAACTGCTCAAAAGTCGTTATATTTATTGCATAAATACTGTCTAAGTAATAAACTTGAAGTGAATACTGAAAAAACAAAAATAGTAGTTTTTAGAAAAGGTGGCTCTTTAAACCCGGGCTTAAACTTTACGTATGATGGAAAAAGGGTTGAAATAGTAAATGAATATAATTATCTAGGTGTACTCTTCTCATGTTCAACAATATTTAAAAAGGCTGCCACAGTCGCTATTAATAAAGCAAATGCTGCGATTTGTAATGTCCACCAAATATTAGCAACATCTAAAACCGACTCATGGACCTGTAGAGTACAATTATTCCAAAGTATAGTATCATCTACACTGCTATACGGTGCAGAGATTTGGTCACTCAGGTATTTATCAGAGATCGAATCTGTTCAAGGTAGATTTTTCAAAAGCGTCTTCTGTTGGCAGAAAACGACACCAAACTACATGATAAGAGCTGAGACAGGTATGAAACCTATATCCGCGTGTGCGCTTCAATCAATATTATTCTGGTGGATAAATCTGTTAAATATGCCCGATTATAGGTTACCTAGTATATGTTATAGGAGATTACTAGCATTGGATACTACTTCAAATAATAATATCAGATACAACTGGGCTTCCACTTTAAAAAATATCATTTCTGGATTAGGTTTCGAGGAATTGTGGACATCAGCCAATATAAATCAGATTAGAAACTCAGTTAATTTAATAATTACTACCTATGAACGGCAAATCGCAACTGAGGATAATACACGCATCACTAACTCCACCTACAGTAGTTTATACAAATTTATAAAAAATATCAATGAGAATACTTACCTTTCTTTAAATTTGAATATCTCTAAACTAAGAATCGTCAGTCAAATACGGCTGATGGGTCAATTATATGTAAAATTTTACGTAAATAATATAACTTACAAATGGGACCAATCGCGAGTTTGTGATATTTGTAACTTGGGTGAACAAGAAAGCTTGATTCATTTTATTTTTACTTGCCCGATTTATAATTGGCTAAGATCGACTACAATAGAAAGTTTCATAAACCAGCATACTGATTCAGAAACACGGTTTACACATTTATTATGCAACTTAGAGCCCATGAAGATAAACGCTATCTACCGCTACGTAACAACAGCCTTAAGGGTTCGTAGCTTCATAATCAATGAATAATCAATTCAGGTATAATATGGTACTTGACTGTATTTAAAATTTATGTCAAATGTTAAATAATTCTGTGCATTATCATTATATATGTTCGGTTTTAATAATGAAACAAAAAAAATTTTTGATAACTATTTAGAGGTTTTATTTTGAAAATCGCCATTTTTCAACAAATATTTAAATTAGTGAAAACACGCCATTTCTTGAATATGATCGATTTTGATAATTTTGATCGGTGAGGTGAAATTGTGTTTTCTTTTGAATATTTCTATTAGCTTATATATAGGTATAGTAATGATAATCACCCAGAATTCTAATAAATACTTGCTTTTACTTTGACATTTTATGAATATAATCAGGGTTTTGAGGTTATAAATACTGACATTGACGTTTAGTTGCCGCAAACTGTGACGTCACTATAGTGAGGTGTTTTTCCCACTTTTTTCTCATTTAAAATTGTAGGGTTATTTTTTGATGAATTTTTACAGAATATGTCGAAAATCAAAAAAAAAAAAAAAAAATAATAATAAAATAAAAAAAAAAATAAAAAATAAAAAATTTACTTAACTCATATGGAAAGACAATGCTTTTAGAATATTTTTGTAACTTCAGTCAGGTACCCTATTGTATAATAATAAATTATAATATAGTCATGTCTGTATTCTTTTGTTAAGTTTTAAAGTTACTTTTATTTATATTTTAAAAAACAAAAATAATAATTGTACCAACCACCTGTAATATCCACCTGGGTTAAATACAGTATTATTATTATTATTATTATTATTATATAGTTTAAGACAATAAGAATAACGTAGAAATGAAATTTTTGATTTCAAAATTCATTTTGAGCAACATTGGAGAGGGGCTTAGTCACCCTTTTAAATTACATACTAGTTTACATACACTGATTTTTAATATTAACACACTAACAGTGGATAATAATGTCACAATAAGTGGTTCTCGAGTTGGACTATCGTATTTAATGTTTTTATTAGGTTTCCATTCATTTTGAAAATATCGTTATTTTCGGTATCGATAATTTTCGATAACGAAAACTATAACATCCATTAAAAAATAAACCTTATAAAAACCTTACATACGATAGTTCAACTTCAGAACCACTTATTGTGACATTATTACCCACTGTCAGTGTGTTAATAGTACAAAAGAGTGTTAATAAACTAGTATGTAATTTAAGAGGGTGACTCGCCCCCTCTCCAGTGTTGCTCAAACTGAATTTTGAAATCGAAAATTTCATTTCTACATTATTCTAATTGTCTTAAACTATTTTCTATGAAGAAAAACTTCTTGAACTACTCAGGTAGTACGACTATTCGACACGGTCACCTCCTAATTAACTACCCTTAGTATATATATATATATATATATATATATATATATATATATATATATACATATATATATATACATATATATATATATATATATATATATATATATATATATATATATATATATATATATATATATATATATATATATATATATATATATATATATATATATATATATATATATATATATATATATATATAACGCAGAGAGATTAGATACTCACCGATATCGCAACATAACTTATTTTTAAAATTCTTTTCTGGGGCTGCAAATTCTATCTTAACCTGCTAGGCCCTTTTATACATTTTTAGATTTTGGTTCAAGTTTAACTCAAGATCGGGTAATTTGAGCCCAAAGCTAAATTTCCAAGTAATTTCCATTTGAAAACAGTTTCAGACCATGCAGAATGTTGGTCATTAACTAAAACACATTGTACAAACATGTATTTATTCAAAAAAACATGAACAGGTACCAAAACTGAATAAAAATTTTCAAACAAAAATTGTTATGGATACCAAATTATTGATACCAAGTTAAAGTGTGTCTTTTAGTCTACCTGAAGAGAATAATCCTTTTTTGATTAGTGTAGGTGGAGGTATTTTCTTAACTATATTTTCCCACTTATAGTACAATACGTCCTTGTTCTTGGGCCACTTCCATGCCTTTTTAACAGGATTCATGTACTAAAGTTAAAATGAGCTCAAGTTACCCTAATTTGAAGGTTATGTTAACTGGTTTATCAAAACCTTAAATTATGAAACTATAGAAATAACTGGCATATGAATGTGTCTGAATTTGCTTTAGTAATGAAGCAAATATGAACATTATACACTTACTTTATGAGTTATCGAAATATTTTTTACAGTTGAAAGTTAGCAACAAAACAAAAACAGCAGTAGATAGGCTATGTCAGAGCTGTGGCACAGTAGAACCACAATTTTGTGCACTCTTGTACCTGTAGGATCCAATCCATAGTGTACCTACACACTACTGTACCTAGTGTATGGATTGACCTTTGACCCGGCACGTACAACGCACATGTATTTAAAATTTGTTGTTGACATTTGACCCCAACACTCGCTTATACTCTTGGCCTTGAAGTTCCTAAGAGATGAGTCATCACCAGCAACCAAATTACTTTAAGTTATCCCATTATGCGTCATCACAATTTGGTCATCAGGATTTGGATTTGTGTTGCCCATTACCCACCAGCATTAACATAGTTTTTGAATCCAAACCTAATGCATGCGCAGACTGAATTTTAGTACACAACGCATGCTCAGACTGAATTTTAGTACACAACGCATGCACAGACTGAATTTTAGGCCACAAATTGATAGCTAGGGTACAATACCGCGTTAAAAATGTGTGATTACCCTGACCCAGGGGTGACTCCAAACTTTTGACATCGTGCTATACTTAAAATTTTGGTACACTGCCGTGTCAAAAGTGCGGACCCCCGTAACCAAAAAGGTGTCCGATCACTTATTGAAGCGTACTGTACTTATTTTGTGTGTACGTGCAAACCTTGGCCTTTGACCTCAACACGCGCTTGCCTTAATTGCGTCATCTTAAACGAAAATTTGACTCGGCCGCTAACGATAAATTTTGTCGGGGCACTGTACCGAGCGCTGGACACTGGTTAAGATTTTAAAACTAACTTCGGACTCTGAGGTCCAAATTTCTGACCACCACCGTACTACCGAAAATCGGGTGTATACTGTAACTCAGGAGAATTTTTTGTGTGTGTGTTTAACCTTGGAAAATCTTTTTAGTTCCAGGAATTTTTACCAATTCAAAAATAAACAAACAACCAATATCTAAATGTTTATTTTGGCCGAATTATGATCATATGACTCATACAAGGGAATTTTTTGTTATAAGAATGACGACGTCAGGGAATATTAATGAGTTAAAAAATTGTTAAGTAAAAAAATATCACCATTATAGACCTCAAGCAAGAAACTATTTATTATATTTTAACATTTAACCTACAACAAAAAATTTTTAGTTAGTTAACAAAAGTTCTGGGAATTTAACAAGTTACAAAAAATATTGCTGCATATGGTGTACAACATTTTAGAATTTGAGTATAACACAAAACTATTTTTAACATAATTGATAAATCTAATGAAAATTATCTGAAATAATTCAATATTTAATACACACACTTGTACATTATATTAATTTTAAATAACCTAAGAAAATGTCTATAATTTTGTATTTACCTGTAACTTGTGGTATCAAGTTCATACTTATAAGATTATCTAAATATTTAAAAATATGATTTTAACACTTTCAGTCCCATGGCTTCGGCATCCGAAACCAAGCGAAACATCCTCAGAGGCCGACCGCGATCAATTTTTTAGAATAATAAACAAAACACTTAAAAATATTTATAAGAAGGGTTTTATATTATTCTAATAAAAATAATTTATTACCACGCACCGGACATTTTTCATTTTTTGTACATATAAATATACATAATATGTATATCATCAAAATATCTAGGCTTCATCTTTTATTTACAATAATATTTTTATCCACATAGGTATGTACGTGTGTATTGTATGCTTGTATGTGTGTTACTCCTCTTTTGACCTGCATATCTACTTGTTTCCACAAAATTTGCTTAAAAATATTGCCGGCTTCCTGGGAAGTTTACTGTAAAATTGCTCGGGCCTCATAGTGTTAATATAACACCATTTTAGTTTTTGTTAAAAGCTTTACTGATCACTTATGCATGCAAAATTTAATCGTTTGTAAGTATCCAGATTTCTGACCGTTACTGTACCTGACGACAAATCAGGTGTCGACTCTATTTGTACGAAATTTATTTTAGTCTGTATATATTAAACAAAAGTCAGTGAAATTTTTAAACATTGAATTAAGATGACCTACGTGACACTTTTTATAAATGCTGATGATAACATAATTTGAGTTTAATAAATATTACTGTCAAACCATTATAAGTTAATGTAATTTGGATTGCTATTAACATTGCTGAAGAAATTTAATTTGACCCTTAGACCTTATTAATAATCATGATGAATTTTGAGTTAACCTATTACAAGTCAATACCAATTTGGATTTTTTATTAACATTAATGGAGATATCATTTTCACCAATTATAGGTCAGCATAGTTTAGACTTGATGATGAATCATGATGAATTTTGGTTGAAACCATTATAAGTCAATATCAATTTGAGGTTTGATTAACATTAATGAAGAAATTTGATTTAACATATTATGGATCAATAAAATTAATACTTAATATTTATGATGAATTTTGATTTAACCTATAATGAGCTGATAAAATTTGAATTTCTATCAATAATGTTGATAAATATTTGACTAAACCTATTATGAGTCAGCAAAACATATTCATGAAAAAATTTGATTTAGCCCATTATAAACCAATATAGCTTAGACCTTAGTAATAATCACGATCAATTTTGAGTTAGCCTATTATGCCTATTAGCCTATTATTTGAGTTCCTCAATACCGATTTGGATTTTGCATTAAAAATTATGAAGAAATTTGATTTAAACTATTATGGGTCAACATAGACTTTATTAATATTGATAATGAAATTTGATTTAGCCAATTATGAGCCAATGCAAATTATGAATTTTTATTAACATTGTTAATGAGTTCCAATTCAACCTATTATGAGTCAATATAGTTTAGACTATAAATATTCATGATGAATTTTTATTGAGCTCAAAGTCAATACCAATTTGCGTTTTTGATTAACATTAATAAAGAAATTTGATTTAACCTATTATGGGTCAATAAAATTAAGAGCATTAATATTTATAATGAATTTTAATTTAGACCATTTGAGTTGATAAGATTCGAATTTCTGTTGTTGATAATTGTTTGATTGAACCTATTGTAAGACGACAGAATTAAGACAATTAATATTCATGAAGAATTTTGATTTAACCCATTATGAATCAATACAAGTTTTAATTTTTATTAATATTTTGATTAATTTTAAATTAACCCATTATGAGTCAATTTGAATTTTTATTAAGATTAACAAAAAAATGTATATTAACGCCTTATGAGTTAACATAGTTTAGATTTTATTGATACTGATATTGACCTAGATTTAACCTATAATGAGAAAAACACAAATTTAGATTTTTATTAAAATAGATTTTTGATTTAATTCATTACACAGTCAATAAGATTTTGATTTTGATGATGGATTTTGGTAATGGATTTATATTTATGCGCATTGGTGTTAGTGTTAGAACGCAAACTTAACGCATGAGAAAGTTGGATTTTGAGTCCTAACCTAACATTTGTACCATACACTATAATTCAGACCGTACCCTAACGCATGCATAGGTTAAATTTCGGACCGTAACAGAAAGATTTTAAACAGAAAATATTTTATTTATAAATTATATCAAATTAAATAATTATGGCATACATACACAATGACATGAAACATGTTGTTTCGATACATCGTATATGATTCTAATTTTGCTTTTATTATATAATGTTGTCAAGGGTCTTAGGTTAAAAATTTAGATTTTTTAAAAAAATTTGAAAGATTGAGCTTCACAGTTTATGTTATTAATTTAGAGAATTCTCAACTTACTGATGCAAACTAGCTGAAATGGTATTAGTTATTTTTTACAAAGCCTTTTACTTTTAAAAAATTTTGTAGTTTAACATGTAAAACAACACTACATAAGATGTTTCATGTATTTGATATTTCCCGTATTCTGCAATTATGTATAAAAATGATCGTTTAACTTTTGATATTAATTTTCTGATTGGTGACTGCTGCTTCCATCCTTAATGACGACGACGAGGACGACGATGTTGGCGGTGATGTAAGTAAGTCACTCACAAGTAAAGGTCCCGAGGCCGGACCTATCGATTTTGATGAAACTTAAATATCTTGTAGAACACTAAAAACTAAGGGACACGTATTTTTTTTTATCTGCGGAAAAACGGTTTGAAGGGGTGAAATCGCCCTCCAAAAATTGGGGTAAAAATTTAATTTTTCAAATATCTCGAAAACAGTAAGAGATAGAGCAAAAGTTTAAGTTGGCGATATTATTCTTTTTTAAAGAGCTATCTATTGATATGCAATTTGTTCAAATTACATCAACAGGGGTGGTTGGGGGTTAAAATTAGGGGGTTAATTTTGCAAAAAGGGGGTGAAAAATAAACAGTATAAAAATTTTGTTTACAGATTTTAAATCTACGTCAAAAAATCTAATTGACCTGTTTTTGCTCAATATCCTAATATTAAATCTAGGGGTAGTTAACTAGAGGGTGACTATGTCGAATAATCGTACTATTTGGGTATTTCAAGAAATTCTTCTTCATGAAAAATAGCTTAAACCAATTAGAATAACGTAGAAATGAAATTCTCGAATTCAAAATTGAGTTTGAGCAACATTGGAGAGGGGGTGAGTCACCCTCTTAAATTACATACTAGTTTATATACACTAATTTTTGCTATTAACACACTGATAGTGGGTAAAATAATGTTACAATAAGTGGTTCTGAAGTTGGACTAAAATGAAATTCTCGAATCCAAAATTGAGTTTAAGCAACATTGGAGAGGGGGTGAGTCACCCTCTTAAATTACATACTAGTTTACATACACTAATTAACACACTGACAGGGGGTAGTAATGTCACAATAGATCGTTCTGAAGTTAGACTATCGTATGTAAGGTTTTTATTAGGTTTCGTTATTTTAGGTTAGGTTATGTAATTTTCGGTATCGATAATTTTCGATAAGGAAAACTATAATATCCATTAAAAAACAAACCTAATAAAGACCTTACATATGATAGTCCAACTTCAGAACCACTTATTGTGACATTATTTTACCCACTATCAGTGTGTTAATAGCAAAAATTAGTGTATATAAACTAGTATGTAATTTAAGAGGGTGACTCACCCCCTCTCCAATGTTGCTCAAACTCAATTTTGAATTCGAGAATTTCATTTCTACGTTATTCTAATTGTCTTAAGCTATTTTCCATGAAGAAGAACTTCTTGAAATACCCAAATAGTACGATTATTCGACATAGTCACCCTCTAGTTAACTACCCCTAGACTTAATATTAGGATATTGAGCAAAAACAGGTCAACTAAATTTTTTGACGTAGATTTCAAATCTGTAAACAAAATTTTTATATTGTCTATTTTTCACCCCCATTTTGCAAAATTAACCCCAAAATTTTAACCCCCAACCACCCCTGTTGATGTAATTTGAACAAATTGCATATCAATAGATAGCTCTTTAAAAAAGAGCAATATCGCCAATTTAAACTTTTACTCTATCTCTTACTGTTTTCGAGATATTTGAAAAATTAAATTTTTACCCCAATTTTTGGAGGGCGATTTCACCCCTTCAAACCGTTTTTCCGCAGATAAAAAAAAATACGTGTCCCTTAGTTTTTAGTGTTCTACAATATATTTAAGTTTCATCGAAATCGATAGGTCCGGCCTCGGGACCTTTACTTGTCAGTGGAGTAAATGAGTAACTCGGTGGAGTAAATGAGTAACTCGGCGGAGTAAGTGAGTAACTCGGTAGAGTAAATAAATCACTCGGTGGAGCAAAATGAGCCATTCCGAACCAAAATTGCGTGTGGTCGAACCAAAATTATGTGCGGTCCAATTGAAATTTCACAAACGACCACCACCTCCACCACCACCACCGCCACCCTGCGGTCAAACCTAATTAGTATGCGGTCGAACCGAAATAGTGTGCGGTTGAACCGAAATATTTACTCCTGAATATAGGCAATTACATTGCTTTGCTTTGCGTCTCGACTCCGGAGTCCAGATTTCAGACTGCTATTTAGTGTTAGCGTTTAGTTTTAAAATCTATACCAGTGTCCAGCGCTCGGTACACTGCCCTGACAAAATTTATCGTTAGCAGCCGAGTCAAATTTTCGTTTAAGATGACGCAATTAAGGCAAGCGCGTGTTGGGGTCAAAGGCCAAGGTTTGCACGTACACACAAAATAAGCAAAGTAAGCTTTAAAAAATGATCGAACACGTTTTTGGTCAGGGAGTCCGCACTTTTGACACGGTAGTGTACCAAAAATTTAAGTATAATACCGTGTCAAAAGTATGGGGCCACCCCTGGGTCAGGGTAACCCCACATTTTTAACGCGGTAGTGTACCCTAGCTATCAATTTGTGGCCTAAAATTCAGTCTGCGCATGTATTGTGTACTAAAATTCAGTCTATGCATGCGTTAGGTTTGGATTCAAAAACTATGTTAGTGCTGGTGGGTAATGGGTTAACACAAATCCAAATGCTGATGACCGAATTGTGATGACGCATAATGGGTTAACTTAAATTAATTTGGTTGAGGGTGATGACTCATCTCTTAAAAATTTCAAGGCCAACAGTATGAGCGAGTGTTGGGGTCAAATGTCAACAACAAATTTTAAATCATGTACGTTGTACGTGCCGGGTCAAAGGTCAATCCATACACTAGGTACAGTAGGACACCAAACCGCACGCTTCCGAACTTTGTCAAAATGGAGTGCACAGAATTGAGGTTCTACTGTGTCACAGCCTATCTACTAATAGCAACTTCAAATAGAGGTATACAATAGAGATATACTCGCCTGACATCTAGTGTAAATTTTCAGAACTACTTAAACATAAACACAGTGAACCTAGTGTTGTTACCTATCAGATAAACCTGTAACTTACTTTTACTACTGGTACAAAACAAAAAATAATACTTTTTCCATTTTGAGCTCAAGTTACACCTTAGGGCTCAAGTAATCTGTGTTTACGGATTCGATACTTCGAAGTTAGATGAAGCTTGATCTCAGGGCCCATTATAGGATTTGTAGACGTATGCGTCTGCAGCCATCTTCTTAAAGAACTATGCCGGTATTTATCTAAAATTGTGACGACAAATGGCAGGAAACCTTCACGAGCATAGCTAGTCGTGGGGTTTGAACCCTGAACCTGTCAGTCTGCAAGTGCGAGTGCCCAAGCAAACTTCTGTGTATGCTAGTAAAAATATTGGCGTAGAACACACTGTAATCTAACGAACGATCTACACATATATTATATGCATTTCTAAAAGCATTTGGTATACCATACACACCTGATATTATACAAATAACTGTTTATTAAAATATAATGGTTTATTAAATCAGAATAATAGGAACAAATTAAAAAGAGTGCGACATGGTATTTATTATGCAAAATAAATTATTTACTTTTTTCTAATTATACAGTCCTTTATTTTGATTAAAGTGAAAAAAAGGTATCATATATTTTATATATGTAAATACATGTTGCATGCTTTGAAATTACACACTATTCAATCCATTTACCCGCATGCAAAATGTACAAAGTTTACGTGTGTCTGCCTGTAATGTTATAAAAAAACAATTAGATTCAAAGTTTGTTGAACAAACTTTGAATCTAATTGAATTTTTATTTTTTATTTTTATAGGTATATTATGCGTTTTAGTATTTTAAGGTACGAGTACGTAGTTGGTCGATAAAACGATTTTTTCAAAGGAATTTAACGAAAGTTCTCTATATATTTATTTAAGTCAATACCAATAATACGAGCCCGTACCGAAAAAAAATTGGCCACCCCAATTTTGGGAAAAACGATTTCAGAGTTTTGTAATTTTAACACGGGCTCTTATGGGACAACTCTATTTTTTTTTTTTTGAATAAAATGAAAACGTATCAAAGGAATTTGATAAAAATTTAATATGTTATTTAATACACAATTACAAACCATATTTAATAAGAAATAAAAGTTATTGACCACGCCGTTTATGAAATATAATTTAAAAACATCATTTTACAACGTTTTTACAACGCTTTTTCAACAATTCTTTTAAATTGCTACAACATAAGCGCGCGGAAATTCAAAAAAACTAATGGTATACTAATATAATAACTGAAGAATATTAATACAGTATTTAATTTTTGATAAAAGAAAATTTTTTGCTGAGATACACTTTTGTACCTGACTATCTCAGAGCAACTACGTTAAATAATTCATTATGATGGATTTTATACCAATTTTTATCACCATATCTGTCTCAGTTTAGTACAATATGTTAAAAAATTCGGAGATGATTTTGAAATCATAATTGAGATGTAGATGAAATCCCACGTTTCCGGTTTTACTAAAACTTTATCACGTCCCACTGCCCTCTAATGTACTAGACGTAATTAATTACTTGTGTATCTGTGAATTTCGTAACAAAATTCTTATGAATTTTGTAACAAAATTTCATTAATTAATCAATAAAATTTGAAAAATAACGAGAACATTTGATGGATAATTGAATATTTGATTACGTCTAGTACCTTAGCAGGCGGTCTGACGTGCTGGAACGTGAAGTTAGCACGACATATTTTCATTTTGGATTTTCTAGCTTTAAAATTGCGGAGTATTTTTTACTATGTGTATCAGGAACAGTAGAACAACGAATAGTGCTACTGGGACAATCATTGTTTCTTAAAAATTAACAGAAGGCCGTGCCAACTTCACAGACACAGTAATTTGTGCATGATTTTTTCTATCGAAAGCTAATAAATGTTTAAGTCAAACTGATGCTTGTGGTCTGTTCAGTAAACCAATTTAGTTAAAAAATTCAAAAATATTTACAGGGAACCATGGATTAAAAAATATAAATATATCTATTATAAAATTTTGATAATGTTTGTAAAATCATATCTAAAAAAGGTGTGCGAGAAACTTTACTAATATTTTTTAGTATAATTTAATTATTAGTGCTATGTGAAGTATTCATTCGTCATATTTTTATTTTATTTTATTTTATTTTTTTTTTTTAATAAAGGGCTCGTTACGTTGAATGTTCAATTTTATTAGCGAATTTCTGAATGGAAAATTCAACTATTACAACCACTGTCAGAATGAGACTTGAGTCTGGGATTATGAGAGACATTTTTTTTTTAAAGTCTCTAGAAGCAGAACATAACATTCACTAAAATTTACATATGTATATAAAATTGAAATAGAAAGATGAAAACGTTGGGAGTCCCAAACCCTTGGATAAATTATCTAGCCAGCCACATCCAATTCCCGGAACCCCCAAAAAATTAATTTCTTGCAAAAATTTACCAAAATTAGGAAAATTTTCGAAATTTTTTACACAATGGCAAATAGCGGAAAAAATTACATATATATGTATTTTCGACCATTATCCTATGTAAGCGAGTTTTCGGATATAGTAATAAAGTAATTTTTAATATCGGAAATTCGCTATGTTATGCAGAATGCTGCAACTGGAATATTGTTCGTTATTGTCGTTGTTGTCATTGAAAAAAAATATGATGAATATGAAATTATTATAATTTGTTTAAAAAATAAAATATATAAGTATTTAACAAAATATAATAAAATAAGCAAATAATACCAGCCTGCAATGTACAGGTAAATGTGTAGTTAGATTTTGTATCAAATGAACACATAATATGTACATAGATACGCATTCTATTAATATGCAAATTGGAGAGATAATTTTGTACAGTATACTACAGAATCTTTATTAAAGCATACACCATTGTCAAAATTATGAAATGTCGAGAATAAGTATTTACAAGGAAAGGTATCCAACTGTATCTCTCCAAAATTTTTGAAACTTTGGTGGATTGTAGATCTTACTAAAAGTAATGACAAGCCATATTTCGTTCGTGCCCATAAGCGGTTCAAGGGGGTGACATTCACCCCTGAAAATTTGAGTTTTTTTTCAATTTTCTTAAATATCTTGGAAATGGTAAGAGCTTTGGTAGGGAAACTATATATATTTGTAAATGGCACTTTAAGACCTTTATCATGATACCAAAATTAAAGTTATAAAATCATTGGGGGTTTCATCTCCCACCCCAACCCCTAATTTTATCGAGTATATTTTGGTAAAAGAGGAGGCTGTTATGTGTAAATAATATAATTTTTAATTAATATATTTTACATCATACCAGTTTATTTCTTTTTGCATAAAAACACCCTTTGCTAATATTAACTTGGGCACGAACGAAATATGGCTCGTGATTACTTTTAGTAAGATCTACAATCCACCAAAGTTTCAAAAATTTTTGAGAGATACAGTTGGATACCTTTCCTTGTTAGTTGTAAAGAAGTAAGAAACAATATCAATGTAACTGGTCGAAAAGTTTGGGAAATTATTTTTACATCATAACGATGTCTTTACAAGCACTCTGATAACCTTATTGGGTTATCAGAGTAGATGGGGTAATGTTAATTTTTTTTTTTTTTTTTTTGTTTTTTGATCAATTCCATGTATCAGTCGATCACCCAAGAATGGCATGTTCGCCAAATTTAATTTCCCTTTGTATATAATAAGTTTAAGATGTTTTGAGCTATGAACTCGAATATTATTGAATTATCTTTTATTTTGTCGGAGTTATAAAATTATTCAAAGTTGCGTTCAAGATCACAAAATGGGGATTCCCCAAAATATTTTATCAATTTTTTCAGAGTCTAAGAAAAAATGATTACATGTGCCATTGAATGTACTTTACATACACTTTCAATCAGATCGATTTCCGTCCCAATATATGCACATATATTGAAGTAATCGCAACTTTTCTTTTTTTCTTTAATCGCTTATACTGAAAATACCTTATCTTCGATTTTCGATTTTCTTTTTTTAAATCAAAGTACTAACAAGTAAAGGTCCCGAGGCCGGACCTATCGATTTCGATGAAACTTAAATATATTGTAGAACACTAAAAACTAAGGGACACGTATTTTTTTTTATCTGCGGAAAAACGGTTTGAAGGGGTGAAATCGCCCTCCAAAAATTGGAGTAAAATTTTAATTTTTCAAATATCACGAAAACAGTAAGAGATAGAGCAAAAGTTTAAATTGGCGATATTGCTCTTTTTTAAAGAGCTATCTATTGATATGCAATTTGTTCATATTACATCAACAGGGGTGGTTGGGGGTTAAAATTTGGGGGTTAATTTTGCAAAAAGGGGGTGAAAAATAAACAATATAAAAATTTTGTTTACAGATTTGAAATCTACGTCAAAAAATCTAATTGACCTATTTTTGCTCAATGCCCTAATATTAAGTCTAGGGGTAGTTAACTAGAGGGTGACTATGTCGAATAGTCGTACAATTTGGGTATTTCAAGAAGTTCTTCTTCATGGAAAATAGCTTAAGACAATTAGAATAACGTAGAAATGAAATTCTCGAATTCAAAATTGAGTTTGAGCAACATTGGAGAGGGGGTGAGTCACCCTCTTAAATTACATACTAGTTTATATACACTAATTGTTGCTATTAACACACTGATAGTGGGTAAAATAATGTCACAATAAATGGTTCTGAAGTTGGACTATCATATGTAAGGTCTTTATTAGGTTTGTTTTTTAATGGATATTATAGTTTTCCTTATCGAAAATTATCGATACCGAAAATTACATAACCTAACCTAAAATAACGAAACCTAATAAAAACCTTACATACGATAGTCTAACTTCAGAACCATCTATTGTGACATTATTACCCCCTGTCAGTGTGTTAATTGCAAAAATTAGTGTATGTAAACTAGTATGTAATTTAAGAGGGTGACTCACCCCCTCTCCAATGTTGCTCAAACTCAATTTTGAATTCGAGAATTTCATTTTAGTCCAACTTCAGAACCACTTATTGTGACATTATTTTACCCACTATCAGTGTGTTAATAGCAAAAATTAATGTATATAAACTAGTATGTATAATTTAAGAAGGTGACTCAGCCCCTCTCCAATGTTGCTCAAACTCAATTTTGAATTCAAGAATTTCATTTCTACGTTATTCTAATTGTCTTAAGCTATTTTCCATGAAGAAGATCTTCTTGAAATACCCAAATAGTACGATTATTCGACATAGTCACCCTCTAGTTAACTACCCCTAGACTTAATATTAGGATATTGAGCAAAAACAGGTCAATTAGATTTTTTGACGTAGATTTCAAATCTGTAAACAAAATTTTCATATTGTTTATTTTTCACCCCCTTTTTGCAAAATTAACCCCCAAATTTTAACCCCCAACCACCCCTGTTGATGTAATTTGAACAAATTGCATATCAATAGATAGCTCTTTAAGAGAGAGTAATATCGCCAATTTAAACTTTTGCTCTATCTCTTACTGTTTTCGACATATTTGAAAAATTAAATTTTTACCCCAATTTTTGGAGGGCGATTTCACCCCTTCAAACCGTTTTTCCGCAGATAAAAAAAAATACGTGTCCCTTAGTTTTTAGTGTTCTACAACATATTTAAGTTTCATCAAAATCGATAGGTCCGGCCTCGGGACCTTTACTTGTAAGTCCCCTCTATAACGTGGTACTCGATTTTCCATTTTCTTTTTTTAAATCAAAGTACTAAGTCCCCTCTATAACGTGGTACTTGATTTTCTTGGTTTTTTTGAGGTTTACGGATTTTACGCGGCTTAGTTTTAAAAAATACGTGATTTTTTAACTAAATGATAAAATAAAGTATAATTATGATATTACCGTACTTTTAATTTTCGATTTTCTTTTTTCAAATGAAAGTACTCAGTCCCGTTTACAACGTGGTACTCGATTTTCTTGATTTTTTTGAATTTACCTAATTGATAAAATAAAGTATTAATTTCAATATTAATAATCGAACTTGGATTTTCGTTCCACTATAATAGAACACTGATTTTTATTATTATTATTATTATTATTATTATTATTTTTTTTTTTTTTTTTTTGATTAAAATTGGGACACTACTGCCGGTGGATGGCGCAGTCAGCAGTGTCCGGCGGTATCGCCAACTAAGGGCATGCGCCGCCATACACAGTAAAAATAAAAACATACACAAAACAGACAGAAACACATAAATGCATTAGACAACGGACAAACATACACAGATAAAAATCCAACGATGGGTCCTGCCATCCCAGGGCTTAAAAGAAGCGGACAGTTCTTGGTGACGGTACGATAAGTACTAGACAGAGCGTCCAGTCACCAAGGCCTGAAGACCATCGCTGCGACACCCGCCGAGGCGTAAAGGGCCTCAGGGTGGAGGAACCTGACTAGAAAATAAATATATCACAAAGCTATCACAGTAATAATCACAGACAGGACTTATTGCGTCACTGGGAGGCCACAGGCCGACCAGTGAAGCAATAAGGAGTTAAAACAATACCGCTGTGGAGCCATAACAACAGGCTCGCAGCGGCATAACAAAATATCACAGATAAAAACAACAAATGATGTACCACCTCGGGTGTAAAGAGCCCTCGGTGGTACATCGTTAAAAAGAAATAACAAGAACAAAACAACACGTATAAATAACAACAGTACCACTAAGGGTGTAAAAGGCCCTTAGTGGCATTACGACAATACTAAAAGTACCCTGCCAGACCAGCTGGAACAGGGTATAGGTAATAAATAAGACAACACAAGAAATTTCGAAAAACACATAAATTAAAAACAACACTGTAAATAAAAATATAACTGTCGGGGGAGAGTCAAGAGACGACTTGAATAAAATTCAGAGATGTAAAGCCCCTACAGTCTCTGAAGAAGATGGGAATTTCTGAGAAATTCAATCATCTTTCTTTCAGAGACAGCATTATAAGATAACGCTTCGGCTATATTATTCGGGAGCTGCAACCTCTGGCGCAATGGCGCAAAGGTTACACATTCCTCAACTATATGCCTCACGGTCAGCGCCGTCCCGCAGGCGGCGCACCTTGGCTGATCCTCACCGGCGAGAAGATGACTATGTGTTAACGCCGTGTGGCCCAAGCGTAAACGCGTCAGGGCCACACTCTCTCGCCGGCTCAGATTTACAGGTGCCGGAGTTCTTCGGACCTCAGGTTTCACCTGTCTGAGCTTACCCGTGAGGTTATTCCACTCACGTTGCCATTTCTGATCGATCGCGGATCTAATGCACACTCTCAGATCCTCTGGGCGAATGGCAATGTCTTGTGGCTCACCGACTTCGGCTGCATGACGTGCTGCCTGGTCGGCGAGTTCATTGCCAGGTATCCCTACATGTCCGGGAATCCAAAAGAAGGTGATAGACTTTTGGCGGAGCATGTAGAGACACGTTCGGTTGTTCTGCACCAGTGGATCGATGGTATGAGAGTGGCAGATCGCTTGCAACGCGCTCAACGAGTCGGAACAAATGAGGAATGCGCTGTCTTCGGATGTTTGACAGAATCGCAGGGCTTGCAGAATAGCAAATAATTCTGCAGTATACACAGTAGCCTGGGGAGGAAGTGACCAAGCGTGAGGATCGTCACGAATGACGATGGCACTTCCAACACCCGTAGCGGTTTTGGAACCATCTGTGTATATGCAGAGAGAGTCAAGTTCGCTAATGATCTCGTAAAAGCGGGATCGATTTTCGAATGAACTGGTCTCCTCCTTGTTGAGACCAGTCAGGTCGAAACGACACCTTATGTTAGGGATCAGCCAAGGAGGTTCTTCCATAGGACGTTTGGGAAGTACCTTGGCGAACTGTAAGTGCAGACTCTCTAATAACTCCTGCGTTCGAACGGCCACTGGTCGACTTATGGTGGGACGTCGACCATAGAGCCCCTGTAAACGGTATCTGAATAGAGTCGGGTGATTAATATGCGTAGGTGTTGCATATACCCCCGCTGCATAATTGAGCAAGAGACGCTCACGTCTCAGTCGCAGCGGAGGCAGACCCGACTCTACGCAGAGGCTCATAGAAGGACTCGTTCGAAATGCTCCCGTAGCCAATCGTATGCCTGCATGGTGAACAGGATCTAGGAGTAGAAGCGCAGACGCCCGGGCGGAGGAGTAAGCAATGCTGCCGTAATCAATCCTAGTCAGAACTAGCGACTGATACAGGCGAAGCAACGACTCCCGGCCCGCACCCCACGATGCACCAGCCAAGCACTTAAGCATGTTTATTGTCCTGAGACAACTCGCAGCTAAGGCTTGGAGGTGTGGACGCCACGTAAGTTGTTTGTCAAAAATAAGTCCTAGAAACCTGACGCTATCAACGCACTGAAGGTTGGATCCTTTTAAAGTGAAGACAGGATCCGGATGTGCGTTGCGCTTTCTGCAGAAGTGAATCACCGATGTTTTTTGAGGTGAGAAGCGAAAACCAAGAGCTTCTGCAGAAGTCACCACTTCGTTGATGCCTTGTTGCAGCCGTTGTTGAATATCCTCGATGGAATCGGCTGCGTAAAATATGGTGAGGTCATCAACGTACAAGCAACGACGAATTGGGCTTGAAGCTGCAATATGACTGACTGCGATGGAAAACACGGTGACACTAATGGTGGAGCCTTGAGGAACACCATTCTCCTGGGAGTGGGCCTCAGACTCAGTGTCACCTACCCGGACACGAAAAGAACGGTCAGTCAGAAAACTTTTTACGAACTGAGGGAGGTTACCTCTTAAACCCCAGTCGTGCAGCTTCTTGAGAATGCCATACCTCCAGGTCATATCATAAGCTTTCTCCAAATCGAAAAACACAGCCACAAGGTGTTTTCGTTGGAGAAAGGCGTCTTGAATGGCATTCTCGAGGCGAACAAGATGGTCCGTAGTCGAATGGTATCGGCGGAACCCACATTGATGTTTAGGAATGAGATTGTGGGATTCCAGCCACCAGACGAGACGGTTGTTCACCATTTTTTCCAATACCTTGCTGAAACAGCAAGTCAAGGATATTGGACGGTAGCTAGATAGTTGCGACGAATCTTTACCCTCTTTTAGCAGCGGAATAATGGTAGCTTCTCGCCACTGCGGAGGGTAAACGCCTTGCCTAAAAATTTCGTTATACAGATCCAGTAACCTACACTTACCAGGATAAGGCAGGTTCCGGATCATGGCGTAGGGGATCTCATCAGGTCCAGGGGTAGTATCCCCAGATCCCCGAAGCGCCTCCAGTAATTCTTGCATAGAAAACGGTTGGTTGTACTGGAGGCATTCATCTGAGAAAAAATCAAGATCGTTTTGTTCGTGCTCGATCTTGATCCGCAGTCCGGGTCATAATTCTGGGAGCCACTGACGCGCTCAAAGTGCTTAGCTAAGCAATTAGCTATTTCTGCGCGTTCAGTGATGTTCCGACCGTCGACGATGAGAAGGGAGGGCATAGGTGAACGGGAGGATTTCCCTGTAATGGCCCTCACTCTTCTCCATACCTCTGAGGTGGTGGTGGAGGTATTTATTGCCGAAACATATTGCTCCCATGATAGCCTCTTCTGTTCTTTTATAGTGGGTTTACAGCGTGCTTGCGCACGCTTGTAGGCTATCACATTTTTCTGCGTGGGGCGACGTCTGAGTTCGTTGTACGCCCGCTTTTTCTCTGCAACTGCTACACTCACAACTTCATTCCACCATGGTACTTGACGTTTGGGTGGAATGCTGGACGACTTCGGTATACTCTGATATGCTGCTTCATTGACACTGGAGGACATTTTCTCCACATCATCTTCTACGTCTCCAGTCAGCTTGGGTGTACGGAATGAATTGGCGTACATTTCCCAATCAGCTTGACGGAGACGCCATCTCGGCGAAGATGAATGTGGAGTCATCGGCGTGGTACTGTTTAATATGATTGGAATATGGTCACTACCGTATGAATCAGACGCCAGCGTCCATTCATAACGGTGTGCCATGACCGGTGAGCCGAGTGATAAGTCGATAGCCGACAACTCACCGGTTCTTGCGTTAATGAAAGTACCTTAACCGGTATTCAACAAGACCGCTTCGGACTCATCTAGAAACCGTTCTGTGAGTCTTCCACGGGCGTCTCTTGTGCTACAGCCCCACATAGGGCTGTGAGCATTAAAATCTCCTAGTAACAAAAATGGACGTGGTAACTGTAAGGTAAGCTCGGTCAGGGTTTCGACATTCCAGTCGAAGTCTGGTAAATAGACCGAGCATACTGTGAATTGCGGCGGTTTTAAAAATTGTATTGCAATAGCTTGTAGGGGGGTGTTTAACCGATTCTTTAATGATGATGGCAACACCCCCCCCCCCTCGCCCTGATGTCTGGCTGTACATCGTGCCGGCGGATTTTATGGTATTTAATGGTAAATTTTTCCGCCGGCCGTAAATGTGTCTCTTGGAGGCACACGCACATAGGCGTGTGCTCAGCCAGAAGCATCTGCAATTCACAGTAATGGTGCTTAACACCATTACAGTTCCACTGTACGATAGCCATTTCTGTTACTACTTAGGGTTGCTCCCTAGGAAGTGTGGCTACTTCCTAGGTTTCCCCTTTGGCCAGCCTTTCTTTTTCTTAGTCGTTCGCACCTCGGCGTCCGAGTTATCGGACTCAGTGGCCGAGGTGTTTGTATATGCGTCGGACGTCGGGCGTTTGAGACCCGTGCGTACCAACGCGATCGACATATCCGAGTCGCTCGCTGGTGTTATTGTAGAGCGACTCGGGAGGGGGGTGACCGGGCGTGTTGGCGTGCCCGGTCTGGACGGCCGCTGTGGTAGCGGTGCCGTCATTGGTTGGGGCGGAATGAATTCCGCCTCCGAATTTGAGGTGGTAGGTCCCTTTTCAGGGGACCGGGACTTGGCCACCTCCTTTCCCCCCTCACTGTGACGCCTTATTTTTGGCGATTTTCGCGGTGACTTCTTCGGCGATGTGCTCTTTTTCGGGGAGGACATCACAGTTCTTATGACTGGTCCCTGAGGGGTGGTTTTTATCACCCTTTTGGTCTCAGGGACCCCGGCTGGCGCAGCGGTTGGAGCGGGTGTAAGGCTAACTACACCTGCTGAGCGCATGAAGCTTTCTTGCATACGTTGCATGGTGATCTGCATTTGCTTCATCGCTTCTTTAATTTCGGTGATTTCTTTAGACTTCTCAACCGCTGTAGGGACAGGGGTTGCAGCAGCTCGTGCGTAGCCATCCAAGGCGGAACGGCGAGGCATGTTGCCCAGTAGTTTTCGCCTTGCCTCTGGATATGTTAGTTTTTCCAAGGCTCTCAGCTCTTGGATGGCTGATTCTTCTTTAAATTTGGGGCAATTCCTCGACTTAGCCGAGTGGTTGCCCCCGCAGTTGACACACTTTACCGGCTCGTCACACGGTCTTCCCTCGTGTAACGGCCTTCCACATACACAAATCTGCTGCTCGACGTTACATTTTTGTGAGACATGTCCGTATTTCTGGCACCTGTAACAGCGCAATGGTGCCGGAATATACGGACGAACGTCGATTTTTTCAAAGAGGCCCAAGACCACTTCTTTTGGCAATGTGGTCTTGTTAAAGGTCAACAAAATAAGGGGGGAATTTGGATATTTGTTCCCCCTGTTAAATTTAAGCCTCCTTGCTTCTAGAACCCCTTGTGGAGACATCTCCGACACTATCTCTTCAAGGGAACAGTATGCAAGTGAGGGGTGCATAATAACACCGCGGGAGTAATTCAGTACCCCATGTGGTGATACCTCCACTGCATACTGTCCGAGATTCTTCAACTTCATTATCTTTTCGGACTGTGTCGCTGAGAATGCCTCCACGAGCAACCCTTTGCTCGACAGTTTGGCATTCTTGACATGGCCAATGTTTTCCTTCACTAGTTTTGCCAACTGGAAGGGACTCATTTTGCTGAAGTCGCCTTCAGTTGGTTTCACAACAATAAACTTAACAAAAACTTCTTGCACTCCTGGGGCATCAAGTGGTACTTGACGCCCACGACGATTCCCCTTTTTGGGGGGGAGGGTTACCCCTTTTAGAAACCGTACTCACTCCACTGGGTTGTGGAGCGTGTACAACCTTAGAGGTAGCAGGACGAACTTCGCTACCAGAGCTCGCACCAGTTGTTGGCGGTGGAGCTGGGTTCGCGTCCGTATTTGAGGGCCCGGACTCGCCCGAAGAGACATTACTTTTAGATTCGCCCATAAAATGTAATACAAAAATCCCCCACCCCGCTCCCCACCCTCCACGGAGCCTCATAAGGGACGTGGGACTCCCACGCCAGGGATACGGGAATGACGGGCCCTAGGGACAAGCCCATTGCCCCAGTGACACGCACGACCCCGGGGCGCTCGAATTTACTGCGGCCGGTGCATAACCGCAGCGACGGTCTATGCCTGAAGCCAGGGCCGAAGTGACGTGTTGTTCCGCCGTACTCGCAAGTAACGGCTTCCCTCAGTCACCAGGATCCCCTTTTCCAGGCAACGCCGCTAAGCCACACATGAGCTAGTGTGGGTCCCGAAGATGACTTGAAGTTGGGACAACATTGAAAAAAAAACGAAAACAAAACAAAACCAAAAACAAAAAAGAAACAAAAGATAAAAGAAAACCTGAAACAAAAAGAAATAAAAATAACGAAAACAAAAAACAATAAAAACGAAACGAAATAAAAAGATAGGTTGAAAAAATTAACTGTCGATCCGACACCTTTCGTGAAAACGGTGGTACCTCGAGAAGGAACGGTGCCGGTCTTGGATAGTCAGAGACTAATGGAATCCGAAGATTTCTATATTGCGCATAAACTACCCCTGGAACCCTTAGCCTCCTTGACACCAATGAGGGATAAATATCCCTCACGGGTGCCAAGGGCAGCTGCTATAGGTGTCCTCACCACCATTATTATTATTATTATTTTTATTATTATTATTATTATTGTTATTATTATTATTTTTTTTATTAAAATTGGGGTACTGCTGCCGGTGGATGGCGTGGTCAGCAGCACCCGGCGGCATCGCCTACTAAGGGCATGCGCCGCCAAACACGATAAATAAAAACAACACGTAAAGACAGGGACACATAAATGCACTAGACAACGGACAAACATAGACATATAAAAATCCAACGATGAGCCCTGCCATCCCAGGGCTTAAAGAGAGCGGACAGTCCTTGATGACGGTACGATAAGTACTAGACAGAGCGTCCGGTCACCAAGGCCTGAAAACCATCACTGCGACTCCCTCCGAGGTGTAAAAGGGCCCGGAGTGGAGGAACCTGACTAGAAACACACAAACGACTAGAATTATAAATCACAGAAGTAATCACAGATAATACTTATTGCGTCGCTGGGGAGCCACAGGCCCACCAGCGACACAATAAGGAGTTAAAACAATACCGCTGTGGAGCCGTAACAACAGGCCCACAGCGGCATAACAAAATATCACAGATAAAAGGAAACAAATGATGTACCACCTCGGGTGTAAAAGGCCCTCGATGGTACATCGTTAAAAAACAATAACAAAAACAACAACACATGTATAAATAACAACAGTACCACTAAGGGTGTAAAAGGCCCTTAGTGGCATAACGACAATACTAAAAGTACCCTGTCAGACCAGCTGGAACAGGGTATAGTTAATAAATAAGACGAACACAAAAAATCGAAAACACATAGAATCAAATCCCTTGAAAATAAAATTAAATTTAACTATCGGGGGAGAGTCAAGAGACGACTTTCAATAAAATTAAGAGATGTAATGCCCCTAAAGCCTCTGAAGAAGATGCGAATTTCGGAGAAATTCAAGCATCTTTCTTTCAGAGACAGCATCATAAGATAACGCTTCGGCGACATTATTCGGGAGCTGCAACTTCTGGCGCAATGGCTCAAAGGTTACACATTCCTCAACTATATGCCTCACGGTCAGCGCCGTCCCGCAGGCGGCGCACCTTGGCTGATCCTCACCGGCAAGAAGATGACGATGTGTTAACGACGTGTGGCCCAAGCGTAAACGCGTCAGGGCCACACTCTCTCGCCGGCTCAGATTTACAGGTGCCGGAGTTCTTCGGACCTCAGGTTTCAGCTGTCTGAGCTTAGCTGTGAGGTTGTTCCACTCACGTTGCCATTTATGGTCGATCGCGGATCGTATGCTCACTCTCAAATCCTCTGGGCGTATGGCAATGTCCTGTGGCTCACCGACTTCGGCTGCATGACGTTCTGCCTGGTCGGCGAGTTCATTGCCCGGTATCCCCACATGTCCGGGTATCCAGAAGAAGGTGATAGACTTCTGGCGGAGCATGTAGAGACACGTCAGGATGTTCTGCACCAGTGGATCGATGGTATGAGAGTGGCAGATCGCTTGCTACGCGCTCAACGAGTCGGAACAAATGAGGAATGCGCTGTCTCCGGATGTTTTACAGAATCGCAGGGCTTGTAAAATCGCAAATAATTCCGCGGTATACACACTGGCCTGGGGAGGAAGTGTCCAAGCGTGAGGATCGTCACGAATGACGATGGCACTTCCCACACCCGTAGCTGTTTTGGAACCATCTGTGTATATGCAGAGAGAGTCGAGTTCGCTAATGATCTCATAAAAACGGGATCGATATTCGAATGAACTGGTCTCTTCCTTGTTGAGACCAGTCAGGTCGAAACGACACCTTACGTTAGGGATCAGTCAAGGGGGCACTTCCATAGGACGTTTGGGAAGCATCCTGGCGAACTGTAAGTTGAGACTCTTTAATAACTTCTGCGTTCGAACGGCCACTGGTCGACTTATGGTAATGCTGGCGTAATCGATCCTAGTCAGAACTAGCGATTGATATAGGCGAAGCAACGACTTCCGGCCCGCACCCCACGATGCACCCGCCAAGTACTTAAGCATGTTGATTGTCCTGCGACAACTCGCAGCTAAGGCTTGGAGGTGTGGGCGCCACGTAAGTTGTTTATCAAATATGAGTCCTAGAAACCTGACGCTATCAACGCACTGAAGATTGGATCCTTTCAATGTGAGGACTAGATCCGGATGTGCGTTGCGCTTTCTGCAGAAGTGAACCACCGATGTCTTTTGTGGAGAGAAGCGAAAACCAAGAGCTTCTGCAGAAGTCACCACTTCGTTGATGCCTTGTTGCAGCCGTTGTTGAATATCCTCGATGAAATCGGCTGCATAAAATATAGTGAGGTCATCAACGTACAAGCAACGACGAATTGGGGCTGAAGCTGCAATATGACTGACTGCGATGGAAAACAAGGTGACACTAATGGTGGAGCATTGAGGAACACCATTCTCCTGGGAGTGGGCCTCAGACTCAGTGTCACCTACCCGGACACGAAACGTGCGGTCAGTCAAAAAACTTTTTACGAACTGAGGGAGGTTACCTCTTAAACCTCAGTCGTGCAGCTTCTTGAGAATGTCATACCTCCAGGTCATATCATAAGCCACAAGGTGTTTTCGTTGTAGAAAGGCGTCTTGAATGGAATTCTCGAGGCGAACAAGATGGTCCGTGGTCGAATGGTATCGGTGGAACCCACATTGGTGTTTAGGAATGAGGTTGTGGGATTCCAGCCACCAGACGAGACGGTTGTTCACCATTTTTTCCAATACCTTGCTGAAACAGCAAGTCAAGGATATTGGACGGTAGCTAGATAGTTGCGATGAATCTTTACCCTCTTTCAGAAGTGGAATGACGGTAGCTTCCCGCCACTGCGGAGGGTAAACGCCTTGCCTAAAAATTTCGTTGTACAGATCCAGCAACCTACACTTACCAGGATAAGGCAGGTTCCGGATCACGGCGTAGGGGATCTGATCAGGTCCAGGGGAGGTGTCCCCAGATCCCCGAAGCGCCTCCAGTAATTCTTGCATAGAAAACGGCTGGTTATACTGGAGGGATTCATCTGAGAAAAAATCAAGATGATTTTGTTCATGTTCGATCTTGATCCGCAGGAAGTCCGGGTCATAATTCTGGGAGCCACTGACGTGCTCAAAGTGCTTAGCTAAGCAATTAGCTATTTCTGCGCGTTGAGTGATGTTCCGACCATCGACGATGAGAAGGGAGGGCATAGGTGAACGGGAAGATTTACCAGTAATGGCCCTCACTCTTCTCCATACCTCCGAAGTTGTTGTGGAGGTATTAATGGCCGAACATATTTCTCCCATGATAGCCTCTTCTGCTCTTTTATATTGCGTTTACAGCGTGCTTGCGCACGTTTGTAGGCTATCACATTTTCCTGCGTGGGGCGACGTCTGAGTTCGTTGTACGCCCGCTTGTTCTCTGCAACTGCTACACTCACGACTTCATTCCACCATGGTAAGCGACGTTTGGGTGGAATGTTGGACAACTTTGGAATACTCTGATATGCTGCTCCATTGACACTGGAGGACATTTTCTCCACATCATCTTCTACGTCTCCAGTCAGCTCGGGTGTACGGAATGAATCAGCGTACATTACCCAGTCAGCTTGACGGAGACGCCATATCGGCGAAGATGATTGTGGAGTCATCGGCGTGGTACTATTTAAAATAATAGGTATATGGTCGCTACCGTATGAGTCTGACGCCAGCGTCCACTCATAACGGTGCGCCATAACCGGTGAGCCGAGTGATGAGTCGATAGCCGACAGCTCATCGGTTCTTGCATTAATAAAAGTGCCTTCACCGGAATTCAACAAGACCGTTTCAGACTCATCTAGAAAACGTTCTATGAGTCTTCTACGGGCGACTCTTGTGCTACAGCCCCACATGGGGCTGTGAGCATTAAAATCTCCTAGTAACAAAAATGGACGTGGTAACTGCAATGTAAGCTCGGTCAGGAATTCGACATTCCAGTCGAAGTCTGGTAAGTAAACCGAGCATACTGTGAACTGGGGCGGTTTTAAAAATTGTACTGCTATAGCTTGTAGGGGGGTGTTTAAAGGGTGGTCCCTAAAAAGGGACGCCATCTCTGATTATGATGGCAACACCCTCCCCCCTCGCCCTGATGTCTGGCTGTACGTCGTGCCGGCGGACTTGATGATATTTGATATTAAATTGTTCCGCCGGCTTTAAATGTGTTTCTTGTAAGCACACGCACATAGGCGTGTGCTCAGCCAGAAGCATCTGCAATTCACAGTAATTGTGCTTAACACCATTACAGTTCCACTGTACAATAGCCATTTTTGTTACTACTTAGGGTTGCTCCCTAGGAAGTGTGGCTACTTCCTAGGTTTCCCTTTTGGCCAGCCTTTCTTTTTTTTAATTACTTGAACCTCGGCATCGGAGTTATCAGACTCCGTGGCCGAGGTGTTTGTATAGGCGTCGGACGTCGGCCGTTTCACACCCGTCCTGACCGACGCTGTCGACATGTCCGAGTCGCTCACTGGTGTTGTTGTAGAGCGACTCAGGAAGGGGTGACCGGGCGTGTTGGCGTACCCGGTCTGGACGGCCGCTGTGGTAGCGGAGCCGTCAATGGGGGGGGGGGGGGCGGAATGAATTCCGCCTCCGGTTGTGAGGTGGCAGGTCCCTTTTTGAGGGACCGGGATTTGGCCACCTCCTTTTCCCTCTCGCTGTGACGTCTTCTCGAGTGTGACGATTTCTTTGGTGAAGTCTTCTTGGGATAAGACGTCACGTTTCTGACAACTGGTCCTTGAGGTGTTGGAGTTATTGTTCTCTTGGCATCAGAGACCTTGGCTGGCACTGCAGCGGCTGTGGCAGGTGTAGGGCCAGCTACACCCACAGAGCGCATAAGACTCTGTTGCATTCTCTGCATAGTTTGTTGCATCGTCTTCATCGCATCTTTCAATTCTTTAATCTCGTTTTTATCAGCCGCTGAATGGGCGGGCGCGGCAACAGCACGTGCGTACCCATCCAAGGCTGAGCGGCGGGCATGTTACCTAGAAGCTTCCGTCGTGCCTCTGGGTAAGTTAGTTTTTCCAGGGCTCTCAGCTCTTGAATGGCTGACTCTTGTTTAAAAATGGGGCAATTCCTCGACTTAGCCGAGTGATTGCCCCCGCAGTTGGCACATTTTATTGGTTCGCCGCACGGTTGTTCCTCGTGTAACGGCTTACCACACACCACACAATCTGTTGCTCAACATTACAGCGCTGTGAGACGTGTCCGTACCGTTGACAGTGGTAACACCTCATGGGTTCTGGAATGTACGGACGTACGTCCACTTTTGTGAACAGGCCGATGACAACTTCTCTTGATAGATTTACCTTGTTGAATGTTAGCAAAATTAAGGGGGACTCAGGATGCTTGTTCCCCTGTTATACCTCAGCCTTTCCGCGTCGATTACCCCCTGCGGAGACATCTCCGACACTATCTCGTCCAGGGTACAGTACGCTAAAGATGGGTGGATGATAACTCCCCTCGAGTAATTTAATATACCATGGGGAGTTACCTCTACTGCGTACCGTCCTAATTCTTTTAGACTCATTATCTTCTCAGATTGTGCCGGTGAAAATGTCTCTATGAGCAACCCTTTGCCCGATAGTTTGGCATCTTTAACCTGTCCAATTCCTTCCTTAACCAATTTCGCTAAAAGGAAAGGGCTGATTTTACTAAAATCACCTTCCTTTGGCTTAATCACTAAGTACTTCATATAATTTACTGCTTGCACTCTTAGGGTGTCTAGGTCAACTAGACGCCCACGATTTTTCCCTTTTCCTTTTTGCTTGGGAGGAGGGTTACCTCCCGTGGACTTTGAATTATTATTTTTATTATTATTATTATTATTATTTTCTTTTTTTTTTTTGATTAGAATTGGGGTACTGCTGCCGGTGGATGGCGCGGTCAGCAGCACCCGGCGGCGTCGCCTACTAAGGGCATGCGCCGCCAAAACTCAGTAAAGATAAAAACAACACATAAAGACACGAACACATAAATGCAATAGACAATGGACAACATACACATATTAAAATTCAACGATGAGCCCTGCCATCCCAGGGCCTAAAAAGTACGGACAGTCCTTGGTGGCGGTACGATAAGTACTAGACAGAGCGTCCGGTCACCAAGGCCTGGAAGCCATCGCTGGAACTCCCTCCGAGGTATAAAGGGCCCCGGAGTGGAGAGAGCCGACTAGAAATACACAGAAAACGACTAGAGAAAATATCACAGGTAAGTATCATAGAGAAACTTATTGCGTCACTGGGAGGCCACAGGCCGACCAGTGAAGCAATAAGGGGTTAAAATAATACCGCTGTAGAGCCATAACAACAGGCCTACAGCGGCATAATAAAATATCACAGATAAATAAAAACAATTGATGTACCACCTCGGGTGTAAAAGCCCTTCGGTGGCACATCATTAAAAAACAATAACAAAAACAAATAACAAGGTATAAATAACACACAGTACTACTAAGGGTGTAAAAGGCCCTTAGTGGCATAACAAGAAACTAAAAGTACCCTGCCAGACCAGCTGGAACAGGGTATGGGTAATAAATAAATAAATAAATTAGGACAACACAGTTCATTTTGAAAACACATAGATTAAAAACATAACTGAAATAAAAGTTTAAAATATCGGGGGAGATAAAAAGAGAGACGACTTTGTAAAATTCAGAGATGTAAAGCCCCTAAAGTCTCTGAAGAAGATGCGAATTTCGGAGAAATTCAAGCATCTTTCTTTCAGAGACAGCATCGTAAGCAAGTGCTTCGGCTACACTATCTGGGAGCTGCAACCTCTGGCGCAATGGCGCAAAGGTTACACATTCCTCAACAATATGCCTCACGGTCAGCGCCGTCCCGCAGGCGGCGCACCTTGGCTGATCCTCACCGGCGAGAAGAATTATTATTATTATTATTATTTTTTTTTTTTAAATTAAAATTGGGGTACTGCTGCCGGTGGATGGCGCGGTCAGCAGCACCCGGCGGCATCGCCATCGGAGGGCATGCGCCGCCATAAACGGTAAAGATAAAAAACATACACAAAACAGACAGGAACACATAAATGCGATAGACAAGGGACAAAACATACACAAGATAAAATCCATCGATGGGCCCTGCCATCCCAGGGCTTAAAAAGAGCGGACAGTCCTTGGTGACGGTACGATAAGTACTAGACAGAACGTCCGGTCACCAAGGACTGAAGACCATCGCTGCGACTCCCCCCGAGGCGTAAAGGGCCTCGGGGTGGAGGAACTTGACTAGAAACACACAAATGACTAGAATTATAAATCACAGAAGTAATCACAGATCATACTTATTGCATCGCTGGGGAGCCACAGGCCCACCAGCGACACAATGAGGAGTTAAAACAATACCGCTGTAGGGCCATAACAACAGGCCCACAGCGGCATAACAAATATCACAGATAAATAAAAACAGTTGATGTACCACCTCGGGTGTAAAAGGCCTTCGGTGGTACATCATTAAAAAACAATAACGAAAACAAATAACAAGGTATAAATAACACACAGTACCACTAAGGGTGTAAAAGGCCCTTAGTGGCATAACAAAAGACTAAAAGTACCCTGCCAGACCAGCTGGAACAGGGTATAGTTAATAAATAAATAAATTAAGACAATCACAAAAACTTTTGAAACATATAAATTAAAACCGCTGGGAGATAAAATTAACTGTCGGGGGAGAAACAAGAGACGGCTTGTATAAAATTCAGAGATGTAATGCCCCTAAAGTCTCTGAAGAAGATAATTATTATTATTATTATAGACTTTTACGCCAACCTGGCGCTCACTACTCAGTAGGACAGTACTGGGTAACATTCACCTATACCGGCATTATGCAAGGTATTAGGCTCTGTGGAAGGGTAATGTGCCAAACCAATCCGTAAAAGTACCGTAGTACATTCACGGACGGGTTTGTCACATCACTCCTTATATTGTTGTTGTTGTTGCTTGAAACGAGGTGTTATGCGTCTATTTTGGTGTACACTGGTTCGTACGACGAGACTTTTGTGGGAGCGTAGATGTTGGCTCAATGACAGACGGCTGTGAATGCCTAGTTCGTTTTCGTGTCCTCAGAGAATAGGTAGGATTAGGGACAGAGGGAAGGGAAAGGACTGTTTGTGTTTGTGTGTGTGTTTGTGTATGTGTGTGGATGTGTCTTTCTATTTTACGTTTCTTGGTGTAGATGTTTTCTGGTTCATCAAATTGCTCATTAAGATCGGGTGTTCCTGGAACTGCGCGTTTAGATGGTACAGAGGTTGACGGACCTTGTGTGTTATTGAATTGGGGAGGATTGTGCACCAGAGCGGTAACAGTGACAGTGCGGCAGTTGTTCGATCCCCCCTCTCCATCAGACGAATCTGGATCTGTATGTGTGTTAAGTGTTTGTCTTTCAGTGTTAGTGTATTGTGTGTTTATGTATGTGTGTTGTGTGTCAGTAGGATGAGTGTCAGTGTATTGTTCGCTCACTGTAGATGGCTCAGATGGAGTAGAAGCAGGTCTTGTGCTTTCACATATCGCAGTCGGATTCGTATTACTGAGGAACTTCCGTACTATACGACACGTGTTTATGATCACTGCCTTTTGCATAGTGACATATGTGTATTTTGGGAGACCCAAGAGGCTCAAACTATTATGTAGTGTGTGTGGAATGACCCCGGTGGCACTGAGCACTATTGGAACGATGTGGACATGTTCCATTCGCCATTGTTGTTTTATTTCGGCTGCGAGGTCAGTGTATTTATCCAATTTAACTGCGTGTGTTTTTTGTAAGTTGTGTGTATTTGGAACCGCAATATCGATCAGATAGGTTGTCTTAGTGTTTTTCATTACGAAGGTGATATCTGGTCGATTATGATTTATGGTCTTATCTGTAATAATCGACCGATCCCAGTAAAGTCTACAGGAGTCATTCTCCGCTACTACTTTTGGTGTGAGCTTGTAGTAAGGTGTTTTATCGGTTATAAGGTGGTGCTTGACCGCTAGTTTCTGGTATATGATTTTGCCAACCTGGTCGTGACGGTGTTTGTATTCGGACTGAGCGAGCTGAGTACAGGCAGCTGTGATGTGTTGGATCGTTTCAGGTTTGGAATGGCATCTCCGGCATGAGTCAGATGTTATTGACGAGTCACGAAGTATGTATTTTGAGTAATTCTTTGTATGAATTACTTGATCTTGTATAGCTAGCATGAATCCTTCAGTCTCCGGGAAAAGACTTCCTTGACTCAACCAGGCGTGCGACGCTGTTTTGTCGACGTTACTCTGATTAAGATCATGTGGATGTCTCCCATGTAAAGGCTTCCGAATCCATTGCTGAATTTTGTCCTCCTTCGTGACCAAACGGCAAAAACTATCTGGCATTTCTGTGTGCGAGAGGTTTAATGGTGTGTATGCCTTGTCGGCTTGGATTATTACATTGTGTAAGTGTGATGTGTGTGTTTTGGTGTAAAAGTATTCTCGCAAGTTATGAACCTGTTTATTATGCGTGTTCCTTATGTCTATAAGACCTCGACCCCCTTCGGCTCTTGGCAGCGTCAATCGTTCTATCGCTGCTTTGGGATGATGAATTCTGTATTTGGTCATAAGGACGCGGGTCTTGATCTCGATGTTTGTCAAGTCCGTAGGCGTCCATTTGATTACCCCAAATGAGTATGTTAGCACCGGAACTGCGTAGGTGTTAATTGCTTTGATGGTTTTTTTTCCATCAAGGTGGGTGCTCAGTAATCTCCGTACACGCGTTAGGTATTGCTGCATCAGGTGTTGTTTTACAGCGCTGTGATCTATACGTTCGTCCTGATTGAATCCGAGATACCGGTACGACTCTCCCTCGTCCATGGGCTGCATAACAGACTCTGGTTCGAGTTCGAATGCGACCGCATCTCGTTATTATTATTATTTTTTTTTTTTTTTTTTTTTTTTGATTAAAATTGGGGTACTGCTGCCGGTGGATGGCGCGGTCAGCAGCACCCGGCGGCATCGCCAGCGACGGGCATGCGCCACCATACACACAAGAAAAATAAAACACACAAAAAGATAGGGACACATAGATGTAATAGACAAAGGACAAACAAATACGATAAAAACAAAGTACCAACGGTGAGGCCCTGCCATCCCAGGGCCCATAAATATGCTCGGTGGGGACAGGACGTAGTAAAAGCCATGAGTGTCCTGTCCTCGTGTACAGAGAAACAATCATACAACACTGGATTTAACAGAAAATCCAGTCTTGCTGGGCAAATCAGATATTCACAGTCAGTCCGAGCTATGAAGCACAGTGAATACATGAAAAAAGATAAAAAGGAGGACAATTGACAGTTACATCACTGGAGGCCGTTGGCGACCTTTCAGTGAGTATAATTTAGCTATGACTATGCCACCTTCGGTGTAGAGGGCCTCGGGTGGCATAAAAAGGACAAAATGAAACAAGAACACAAAATAAATATAGAAGAACAACAAAAACTCAACAAGAAGAAAAAACAACGATAACAAAATAACATAATACCACAGTTGGTATATCACAAACAACCCATTGTAATCCTGGGAGCCTAGAAACGCCCAGTCGTACAATGGGGATTACAACAACACCGTTGAAGGCCCCACGGACCTCCAATGGCAGAAACACAAAGGGGACAAAAACAACAGTAATAAACGAAAATATGTGTAAATAAAATGATTTGTGTTGTCTTAATTTATTACCAAACCAGGGCCCCGTTAGCCTGCCAGCCAGCTAGCAGTTACCGCCGAGCACGACGAGGACGAGGGGTTGGATTTATGCTCGGCATTATTATTATTATTATTATTATTATTATTATTATTATTATTATTATTATTATTATTATTATTATTATTATTATAGACTTTTACGCCAACCTGGCGCTCACTACTCAGTAGGACAGTACTGGGTAACATTCACCTATACCGGCATTATGCAAGGTATTAGGCTCTGTGGAAGGGTAATGTGCCAAACCAATCCGTAAAAGTACCGTAGTACATTCACGGACGGGTTTGTCACATCACTCCCTATATTGTTGTTATTGCTACTTGAAACGAGGTGTTATTCGTCTATTTTGGTGTACACTGGGTCGTACGGCGAGACTTTTGTGGGAGCGTAGATGTTGGCTCAATGACAGAGGGCTGTGAAAGCCTAGTTCGTTTTCGTGTCCTCAGATGGTAGGTAGGAGTAGGGACAGAGGGAAGGGAAAGGACTGTTTGTGTTTGTGTGTGTGTTTGTGTATGTGTGTGGATGTGTCTTTCTATTTTACGTTTCTTGGTGTAGATGTTTTCTGGTTCATCAAATTGCTCATTAAGATTGGGTGTTCCTGGAACTGCGCGTTTAGATGGTACAGAGGTTGACGGACCTTGTGTGTTTTTTTTTTTTTTTTTTTTTTTTGATTAAAATTGGAGTACTGCTGCCGGTGGATGGCGCGGTCAGCAGCACCCGGCGGCATCGCCTACTAAGGGCATGCGCCGCCAAAACTCAGTAAAAATAAAAACAACACATAAAGACAGGAACACATAAATGCAATAGACAATGGACAACATACACATATTAAAATTCAACGATGAGCCCTGCCATCCCAGGGCCTAAAAAGTACGGACAGTCCTTGTTGGCGGTACGCAAAGGGCTAGCCAGAGCGTCCGGTCACCAAGGTCTGAAATCCAATGATGAATCTCCGAGGTGTAAAGGGCCTCGGAGTGGAGGAAACTGACTAGAAAAACACGGGTATAAATAAATATCACAAGTAAGTATCACGGTATCACAGATAAAACTTGTTCCGTCACTGGGAAGCCACAGGCCGACCAGTGAAGCAAGAAGGAGTTAAAAGAAAATACCGCTGTAGAACCACAACAACAGGCCCACAGCGGCACAACAAAATATCACAAATAAGGAATCACAAAATACAGAGAAACAAGAATTATCACAGTAACCCATCGCACCAGTGGGGGGCCCGGAGCCACGCAGTGGTGCGATGGGGATTATAACAACGCTAATGGAGATTCTAAGAATCTCCATTAGAAGAGGACTAAACAAAATGCAACAAAATAGAAAAATAACAATAAAATATCACAGACTGAAAAATCACAGTAAATATATCACAGCGTACCCACTGTATCCCCGGGGGCCTAGAACCGCCCAGTGGTACAGTGGGGATTGCAACAACACCGTTGGAGCCCCATGGACCTCCAGTGGCAGAAAAACAAAAGACAAAAGGGACGAAAAAACAATAACAATCACAAATGTGTTAAAATGAATTTGTGTCGTCTTAATTTATTACCAAACCAGAGCCCCGTTAGCCTGCTAGCCAGCTAGCAGTTACCGCCGAGCACGACGAGGACGAGGGGTTGGATTTATGCCCGGCCCTTGTGTGTTATTATTATTATTATAGACTTTTACGCCAACCTGGCGCTCACTACTCAGTAGGACAGTACTGGGTAACATTCACCTATACCGGCATTATGCAAGGTATTAGGCTCTGTGGAAGGGTAATATGCCAAACCAATCCGTAAAAGTACCGTAGTACATTCACGGACGGGTTTGTCACATCACTCCTTATATTGTTGTTGTTGTTGCTTGAAACGAGGTGTTATGCGTCTATTTTGGTGTACACTGGTTCGTACGACGAGACTTTTGTGGGAGCGTAGATGTTGGCTCAATGACAGACGGCTGTGAATGCCTAGTTCGTTTTCGTGTCCTCAGAGAATAGGGAGGATTAGGGACAGAGGGAAGGGAAAGGACTGTTTGTGTTTGTGTGTGTGTTCGTGTATGTGTGTGGATGTGTCGTTCTATTTTTCGTTTCTTGGTGTAAATGTGTTCTGGTTCATCAAATTGCTCATTAAGATCGGGTGTTCCTGGAATTGCGCGTTTAGATGGTACAGAGGTTGACGGACCTTGTGTGTTATTGAGTTGGGGAGGATTGTGCACCAGAGCGGTAACAGTGACAGTGCGGCAGTTGGTCGATCCTCCCTCTCCATCAGACGAATCTGGATCTGTATGTGTGTTAGGTGTTTGCGTTTCAGTGTTAGCGTATTGTGTGTTTATGTATGTGTGTTGTGTGTCTGTAAGATGAGTGTCAGTGTGTTGTTCACTCACTGTAGATGGCTCAGATGGAGTACAAGCAGATCTTGTGCTTTCACATATCGCAGTCGGATTCGTATTACTGAGGAACTTCCGTACTATACGACATGTGTTTATGATCACTGCCTTTTGCATAGTGACATATGTGTACTTTGGGAGACCCAAGAGGCTCAAGCTATTGTGTAGTGTGTGTGGAATGACCCCGGTGGCACTGAGTACTATTGGAACAATGTAGACATGTTCCATTCGCCATTGTTGTTTTATTTCGGCTGCGAGGTCAGTGTATTTCTCCAATTTAACTGCGTGTGTTTTTTGTAAGTTATGTGTATTCGGAACCGCAATGTCGATCAGATAGGTGGTCTTAGTTTGTTTCATTACGAAGGTGATATCTGGTCGATTATGATTTATGGTCTTATCTGTAATAATCGACCGATCCCAGTAAAGTCTACAGGAGTCATTCTCCGCTACTACTTTTGGTGTGAGCTTGTAGTAAGGGGTTTTATCGGTTATAAGGTGGTGCTTAACCGCTAGTTTCTGATATATAATTTTGCCAACCTGGTCATGACGGTGTTTATATTCGGACTGAGCGAGCTGAGTACAGGCAGCTGTGATGTGTTGGATCGTTTCGGGTTTGGAATGGCATCTCCGGCATAAGTCAGATGTTATTGACGAGTCACGAAGTATGTATTTTGAGTAATTCTTTGTATGAATTACTTGATCTTGTATAGCCAGCATGAATCCTTCAGTCTCCGGGAAAAGACTTCCTTGACTCAACCAGGCGTGCGACGCTGCTTTGTCGACGTTACTCTGGTTAAGGTCATGTGGATGTCTCCCATGTAGAGGCTTGCGCATCCATTGCTGGATTTTGTCCTCCTTCGTGACCAATGGGCAAAAACTATCTGGCATTTCTGTGTGTGAGAGGTTTAATGGTGTGTATGCCTTGTCGGCTTGGATTATTGCATTGTGTAAGTGTGATGTGTGTGTTTTGGTGTAAAAGTATTCTCGCAAGTTATGAACCTGTTTATTATGCGTGTTCCTTATGTCTATAAGACCCCGACCCCCTTCGGCTCTTGGCAGCGTCAATCGTTCTATCGCTGCTTTGGGATGATGAATTCGGTATTTGGTCATAAGGACGCGGGTCTTGATCTCGATGTTTGTCAAGTCCGTAGGCGTCCATTTGATTACCCCAAATGAGTACGTTAGCACCGGAACTGCGTAGGTGTTAATTGCTTTGATGGTTTTTTTTCCATCAAGGTGGGTGTTCAGTAATCTCCGTACACGCGTTAGGTATTGCTGCATCAGGTGTTGTTTTACAGCGCTGTGATCTATACGTTCGTCCTGATTGAATCCGAGATACCGATACGACTCTCCCTCGTCCATGGGCTGCATAACAGACTCTGGTTCGAGTTCGAATGCGACCGCATCTCGTTTTCCTACAGAACGACATTGTGTTCGACATTTATCGATTCCGAACTCCATACAGAGGTCTCGCGAAACCTCGTTGGAAAGTCCCAGCAGCTGCTGTAATTGATGTTTAGTAGCTGCATAGATCTTAATATCATCCATATACATCAGATGTGAGATGGTATGGCGCGAATTCGTTTGCGTACCTACATTGTAACCGTATTTGGTTTCATTTAACAGGCGAGAAAGTGGATTCATTGCGAGACAAAACCATGATGGACTCAATGAGTCGCCTTGGAATATGCCGCGTCTTACTTGAATAAGGTCGCTTGCTGTTTTTTCATTACCAATACTCAAATGTAAGGTCGTTCGCCAATCGGACATGATCGTTCCAAGAAAGTTCACGATACTTGGGTGTATTTTGTACAGCTCCAATACTCTCCGTAACCAGGAGTGCGGGACCGAATCAAATGCCTTTTTGTAATCAATAAACGCTGTGTACAGGTTACGTTGTCTCCCTTTCGCTTGTTCCAGTACTACGGAGTCAATCAGAAGCTGCTCTTTGCAGCCTTGTGACCTCTTTCGACATCCCTTTTGTTCTTCTGTCAGTATGGTGTTAATCTGACAATGCTCATTGATTTTTTCTGCCAGACAGGACGTCAAAATCTTATACACTGTAGGCAAGCAGGTGATAGGCCTATAATTCGCAGGATTTTTTGTATCACTGTTTTTAGATTTCATGTATGTGATACCCTGCGTTAGGAACTTCGGTGTCAGGTTTGGTGTTCTTATAAATAATGTGAATTGTTCAGCGAGGTACTTGTGTGTTGATGTAAAGTGTTTGAGCCAGTAGTTTTGTATGTTATCGATGCCAGGTGCCTTCCAGTTATGCGATCTCTGTAAAGCTCTGGAGACGTCCTCTGTAGTAATGTCCGTATAGGGCATCTCCGGAAGATGTTCATTATTCCTGCACTCTGTATCGATCCAGCTGGCTTTATCATTATGGTCAATGGTGTTGGACCATATATTCGCCCAGAAACTATGGAGTGCGCTCTTCTCCGGTAGACCATTACTGTCAGTTACCGTGTTCGTTAGAGACTGATAAAACCGTCTCTCGTTTCTGCTGAACGCTTGGTTTTGTCGTCTGCGTTCAGTACTGGTCTTATATCTTCGTAAGCGCTTCGCTAGTGCTGTTAATTTTTGGTGAAGCGTATCTCTGATCTCTGTGAGTGTTTTATTGGGTTCCTCGTATTGTGTGTGTACTGTGTGTTTGTGTAATATGTCGTGTATATATTTGTTGAGCCGTTTGGACCTCGTACCCTGTTGGTATTGGGTGATCCTGCCGAGGTTGCATCGGATGGTGCTGATGCGTTTATTCAATCGTGTTTCCCAGGCAGGGGTTTTGTGTTCCTTCGAGTTGTGCGCTACAGGTGGTGTTACATCGGACCCGTTACAACGTATTGCTGCAACGGCTCCACAGTAGATAGCTGTGTGTAACTCGATAAAATTGTCACAAGTTTGCAAGTGTTGAGGCAGTATTATGTTATTTAATATCTCAACGATCTCAGCCAATCTACGTGAGGTGTGTTGTTTAGGCAACAAGTACCTATGTGTGGGGTCCGTCCCTTCAAATTCAGTAAGCGCTGTGTTAAATTCCAGTTCGATCTTTTGCAGTAGGGTGTCATTTACTGCTGTCTCATGGTGGTCAGGCTCATTCTCGACAAGTTGTTGAGTGTCGTTTTGTGTGGGGCTCTCCATTTCTGGTGGGCCGTCGTCCTGACTTTCTTCATTTTGAGCAAATTGATGTGCGACTTGTGTTTTAATGGTGTTTATGAGGGAGGAAGGGATGAGGTTATTGGTAAAAATGACACGTTTTTGGTCTGCCAGTCTCTGTTCAGTAACGCGACTTAGGTGAGGGTAGCTGTGCGCGAACTCTTGATGTAATTTTGTACGGTAACCAGTTTTGTCCGTTTCAAGTCTAGTAACTTTGAAGTATGTGCGTACGATGAATTCATTCAGTTCATCTGTCCATTGCATACGCACACGCTTCTTACCAGCTTTAGTGGTCCCCAAAGGATGCTCCGAGGAAACACTTAAAGTCGGCTGAGCCAAAGGTGTTGGTGGCTCTGTAAGTAGGGCAGTAGTATTTTGGCTGAAGGTGTTGTTACAGCTGACAGGTGGCTGCCTAGAACCCAGCCTGTCGTCACCGCGATCTAAACTGTCACATTCAGTGGTGACCCTGATGCGCCCGGTCGCTCCACCGGCAGCGGCATTTTTCCGAGGCTTATTTTTTCTGTTCTCCATCCTAATGGGTTGTCCTTTTAGTCGCCTTTTACGACAAGCAGGACTTACTGTGGGCAAATTCTGCAAAGTGAAGCCCCCACCCACAGGGCGTTTATTATTATTATTATTATTATTATTATTATTATTATTATTATTATTTTTATTTTTATTTATAAGAATTTTTGCTAGTTTTTTTTTTTTTTTTTTTTTTTGTGATATATAATGGATAGTTTTATTGCACTGTGTGTATGTATAATAATATCTAACTTAATCAAATAGTTATTTTATTAGCATGTTTATTGATGATAAGAGTTTGGTTTTCGATTGTTAGAAAAGTATCTTTTTGCTAGTCTCTTAGTAGATTATTAAGATAATTAACTGCGGATATTATTTCTTCGTCAATTACGGACAAAATTGAGGTTTGCTTCTATGTAGATATAAAATCAAAAATTTAGTATCGTAAAATTCACAAAACTCATAAAAACTAAGAAAATCGAATACCATGGTATAACGGGGACTCCATACTTTAACATAAAACAGAAATATCGAAAATTAAAATTGAGGTAATATTGGAATTAATACTTTATTTTATCAATTTGTTAAAAAGTTCAACTATTTTTTAAAAACTAAGCCCCGTAAAATCCGCAAAACTCAAAAAAACAAAGAAAATCGAGTACCTGTTATAGGGGGAATGAGTACTTTCATTTAAAAAAAGAAAATCGAAATTCAAAGGTGAGGTAATATTATAACTATAATATTTTATTTTATCATTTAGGTAAAAAATTCACGTATTTTTTAAAACTAAGCCCCGTACAATCCGTAAGACTCAAAAAAACCAAGAAAATCGAGTACCACATTGTAGAAGGGACTGAGTACTTTCATTTGAAAAAAGAAATTCGAAAATCAAAAGTGCGGTAATATCATAATTAATACTTTATCATTTCGTTAAAAAATCATGTACTTTTTAAAACTAAGCCCCGTAAAATCCGTAAAGCTCAAAAAAACCAAAAAATCGAGTGCCATGTTATAGAGGGGACTGAGTACTTTTATTTAAAAAAAGAAAATCGAAAATCAAAGATAAGGTATTTTCAGTATAAGCGATTAAAGAAAAAAAGAAAAGTTGCGATTACTTGAATATATGTGCATATATTGGGACGGAAATCAGTCTGGTTGAAAGTGTATGTAAAGTACATTCAATGGCCCATGTAATCATTTTTCAATTATTCTTAGACTCTGAAAAAATTGATAAAATATTTTTGGGAATCCCCATATTGTGACCTTGAATGCAACTTTGAATAATTATAACTCCGACAAAATAAAATTCAATAATATTCGAGTTAATAGCTCAACACATCTTAAACTTATTATATACAAAGGAAAATTAAATTTGGCGAACATGCCATTTTTGGGTGATCGACTTATACATGGAATTGCTCTTTTTTTGATAATGCTTTTTACGTTACATTATTTACACATTATATTTAAATCAGCTGTACATTTTGCATAATAATTACATATGTTAAGTAATTTAGGACAAAATTTTAGTTCATATTTTTGATAAACAATAATAATGGACGGTCCTATATTTTTATGGAGAAAGTAGCAGATACAACATTTTTGAAAATTAAATAGATAAAATGACCGAAAACTAATTATTTGATTGTCCGAAATAATTTATAACGAGATGCTAGCACATACATATTCGAAAGTACATTAAAGAAATTGTGTTAATTCGTCAGGTACAATTGCTTTATATTTTTGTAAAATTTAAAAATAAAAATTAAAATAAAAAAATAACCGTAAATTACCAATAACCTGGTTATGTTAAAAAAAAAATTAACGAACTACCAATAAATGAAAAAATCGGTAATTTTGGAATCCCTAACTGCAACAATGATATTAAATCGTAATAATCACTCTCTGCTCATAATAAAAGGTACTTCATCATTGGTTTTATAGTAAGTAAGCACTATTCGTTGAAATATGAAAAACTCTGTACCTACACGTTGAATTCAGAACGCGCATATCATATTGTCATATGAGTAAATAAATATTTATGTCAATATTAAATTATTCATTAAAAAATCATTTTATGAATGTTTAAAAGTTGATGAATTAAAATAATAAAATATAGGTACATGCGGACATACCTACATACATATGTATATAACTATATATTAATGTATGCAACAATATTTGTAAAGGCATACGGATGCCTCTATTAAAATATAGTTATTAAATATTAAAAATAATAGAAATTACTATTTTTTTAATTATATTCTGCGGCAAAAAATTAATTAAAACTAATAATTAGGAAATTTTTTCTATGCACTTTAATTCAATTTGATTTAAAACTGAAAAAATTATATTAATTTTACATTATTATTGTAATAATTAAAAAATAATTATAGATAATATAACATTTTTATTTCAAAATTATTTTCTAGATTATTTTTGTCTTTTGTCCAGACAAGAATGGATTTTGGCTTAAGCTTGCCTGGTTCTGATCTTGGGCAGCGAAATTATATTTAAAAAAAAAAAAAAGAAGTTGAAAATTGAAAGTTTTGTGATAAAGAATCAAGGGTGAACTGGTCTGGAGCAAAATTTTTTTCTCATAAACGAAAAAGTTCTTCTAGGGGTGTCTCCCATTATTTTAAAAACTTATTTATGCGACTGTTATAATCAAGCCGAACTAAACATTGCGTATCTCATGGTGTCCACAAACTCTCTGTTATATATCTCTTTGTCGTCCACCAAGAATTTTTATCAACATCATAAATATTCACTTCGTTCGATTTTCAATATGCAAGCTAAAATGTTACAAATAATTAACAATCATTATGAAGATTTAAAGTCATATGGAATACTCTTTTTATAGTTTTTAATTGCTATCAAACCAAGATTGCTAAGTCTCCGGTTTTAGACCAGAGACTCCGGAAATCTTTAGGGTTTATACAAAAGAAATTTGAATATAGATAGTTATACTTTACATACCGTCAAGAGGGATTACTTTAGTCCGCCGGAATAACTTCGAGCACCCTTCGGTAAAAAGATGTTTCCTTTTTAGCGAATTTCGAAAACTCGAAATTCAGCTATTACAGCAGGTGTCATGACGCAACCTCCCGCGAGACCATAACAGAAATATGTTTTGAGGTAGAATATGAAAATGATATTCACTAAAATGCGGCATCGAATTCTACACAACGGGTTTTGAAAATACTTTTACTATATATATATATATATATATATATATATATATATATATATATATATATATATATATATATATATATATATATATGCCACGGTAACTTTCGAACGAAACGTTAAATGCTTATGAAATTTCGTATGGAGACTCGATTTTGATCTGGCTTGGCCAGTTCTTTAGCCAGACACATCGGATGCCCAGAAGTAGGTGTTCTGGCAATTTTTTTATTATTTTTTATCATTCGATCCTATCATTAGACAGTTCGATGTTTACATCGTTAAAAGGCCAAAAAAAAAAAAAATATAAAGAAAATATTCTTATAATTTTCTTTCTATTTTACGTATTTTTCGAGAAAATGTAAATTTTCACTTTTGTATTAGTTCTTATCTTTTTTTGTTAGTTTAATAAGTAATTTATATTTAAGTCTCAGTTCTTTATGAAATATAAAAATATTTCATTTTTTTTAAAGAATTTTGTGAGAACAAGTGAAATCTATTCACATACATGTATTATAATACACATACACATACATAGTTTTGTTTCTCATTTATTGCCTTATAATTAGCATAGCGCTGTCTCAAGTTGAAAAATGAAAATTAAGCAGATTTACTAAGCTTATGTAATTGAAGATTTTTTTTTATTGAATTTTTAAATAAACAAGAAACTGAATATTATGTTATGATATAATATTATTAAATATGAAACAAAACAACATAATATGTACAATGTACATATGTATGCACGGAAAAATATGTTGAATCGATTTTAAAAATTTTTTCAGTAATAATTATTAATGTTAAAAAATTAAACAATTTTAAATGGATTTAAGGTATGTTATGTGAGGCCAAGGTTTTCGGGACTTAAAATGGCCAAAGATTAATTAACCAATCGTTAGTAAGTTAAAGTATTTGAATTAATTAATTAAATGATGTTCGTAAGAACCTTACGGACTGCTATCAGTTATATGAGATCCCTAGAACCCTTTTCTTACTGTTAGAGTATTAGAGCTGTATAGGTTTCGCCAGGGTTTACTGATCCCATAATTGTAAAAAATAAACTAAACGACCAATTTTGAAAATTTTTTCACTGTTACAGAGCTACACTATTTTAGATAGATATAGAATACATTATGTAAGGTCCGCCACGGTCCATAGGACCCAAAATTGTCAAAAATAGACTAACTGACCGATTTTGAAAATTTTTTCACTGTTACAGAGCTAAACTATTTTAGATAAATATCGATTACGTTATGTAAGGTCCAACAGTGTCAGTGGGACCTAAAAGTGTCAAAAATAAAATAACTGACCGATTTTGAAAACTTTTTTACTATTACCGAGGTAAACTATTTTAGATAGGTACAGGTTGTGTTATCTGAGATCCACAACTGTCCTGCGGATGCAAATGCGGCGTAGAATGCTACATAACGGGTTTTGATTATATATATATATATATATATATATATATATATATATATATATATATATATATATATATACATATATATATATATATATATACATATATATATATATATATATATATATATATATATATATATATATATATATATATATATATATATATATATATATATTACATAAAGTCCGCCTAGAATATACGGTCGAGCTGACCAAAACTAATTACCCAGCCGATTTTAAAAATTCTTTTACTCTTAGAAAGCTAAACTATTTTAAATAGGTACCTACAGTTCTTAGATGAGATCCGCCAGTGCCCAATATTTGGAAATTCGCTATGTTATGCAGATGCTGCGACAGGGGTATATAAATATTAGAAGCAGAAAGTTTTTACATTTATGTGTTATTACATATTACATATTATACTTGCAGCCAGTATACTATATAGGTAATTTCATTTTTAAACATTTATAGGCAGAGTTGTGCGTGTAATTTACTTCGGGTAAATTACACAGTTTTTTACATATAAAAAAACTTTGTAATTTACACATACTTGTTTTGATAAGAAAACTATAAAAGATGTAAAAAACTAAATTTTTTAAATTTAATAGATATGTAAGCGTTACTGGTGGTATTCCATATTTGCTGTTGAAGTAGTTGCTATATTTGCAAAGTAAAACTTAATAGTTAAGTAATTTGAAAATTAAAAATATAAATGGGGACAACCAGGAAAAAGAAAGGTTAGTTTTGATAGAATAGTTTATTTAAAAATTCAATTTTAAAGATTTTTATTTATTCAGTTAAATTTTATTAAAGGTACATATCAATCATCTTCATCATCATTATCATCAGTGATTTTATTGTTATTATAATTTAAAGACAGATAAATATTTAGTAGTTTTTTTGATCTGTCAAAACTCAGTTTGCTAATTTGAAAATTTAAAGCTTTGTACTCAGTTGTGGATGGCCTTCCACCAGCAGAAAATCATTTTTGTGTCGACAAGTAATAACCGTCAAAATAAATTGTTTGTCAGTGAAATGACAAATGATTTAAGTATTTTACATTTTTTAGAATTTTCTACAATTTTTTACGGTTTTTTACAGTTTTTTACGTATTCTACAACTTTTTACATAAAAATGTAAAAAACTGGTTTTTTACATCACATGGCACAACTCTGTTCATAGGTCTGTATCACTGGCTGTTTTAGTTTGATGGTTATGAGTATTCATAATTTTACCTGTGAACCTTTTATCAGTGCAACTGATTGTATTCGCTTTTACAAAAAGGTAAGTACTTTAGTAGGATCTATAAACAGTTGTTAAACATTAACTAAAGTTTCAAAATGATATATTTCGTTGTTTTTTTTTTTTTTAAATGTTGCAAGATAACAAAATTGAGCTTGAATGGGGTAACTTTGGCCAATCTTAGAAACTGTGTTTTTTCTGTGCTATTATTGTAAAATAAATTAATAAACTATTCGAATCGTTTTCTAATATCATTATTTTACTTTCAATTTTCAACTGAGATTCAAATGGCAGCGGAATCAAGTAGGTATTCCCAAAAATTACATATGAAAAGTTGACGAAGGAAAAAAAACGTTTAAAAGAAGTCCACTGTCATTGTCTCTTATGAAAAACAATACTATTTTGGGTTGATTTACAAGATGCCTGATGAAGGTGAAGAAAAACCAACTGTTGACTGCATGGAAAAAAAATAAGTGCTGAATTTATTAACTGTGCCTTATATCATATCTTATCATAAAGAAAGGTAACTTTGCCTTAAAATACCTTTACTATGGATTTTAAACAATTAAAATAACAAGTGGCTAAAGTAACACTAACCCCTGGGTACCTTTGGCCAAATTTTTAAAAATATAAAAAAAATATATGCATATTTCCAAAATTAAAAAAATGGTAGCCACAGCACCAGAATTATACAAATATTGTTTTAAAATTTTTTAAAATAATATGCTGCCATTTGTATAAAATATATTACAAGGAAATTTTGAAAATGTTATATTTTGGGCCGAAGTAACTTCACTTGACGGTACATTTCCGGATTTTCTAAAATTTAGTGTTAGCAACCCTACATTAAATCACCAAAGGGTATTAGAACTGTCCTTAAACTATCATTGAATATATATCCCGTTATTAGCATAAAGAATCGATTCTACTAAGTTCATCATTAATATCTCGATAATTTCATATTATTACAATTAACAACAATGAAGCCAGCGATTTGAATCGTACATCGGTCTGAACATCATAGTTACAATTTTAATATTAGCCCAAGAGCCCACGACGGCCAGACCTTCGTTATTTTATAAAAGCTGAAAATTTCTCTGTGCAAAAATTCGTCAAGTGCGTGCCGGACACGCATTATCAAAGTTAGGTGGTCAATAGCTAATTTTTTATAATTTTTAGGATCAAATGTAGGAAAATTAATAGTACGTATCGACGGCTTACTGCTAGAGCCACGTATGCCAATTTTTCACTGTTTTGAGATAATTAGATATAAATGTTCAAAATCATCTTATACTGATCATAGGCTAATAAAAATTTCATTTTATTTATCAGAATGAAAGTTTTTTTAAAAATGTCACACTAGTGGTTCATATATGTACCATTTGGAATAATGCTCATCTGAAAAATCCAACCACATATCAACCAGACAATAACAGCTGGGTATTGAAAGATGACAAATACCAGTTCAAATGGTTTGAAGGGGATCAACTACCAAGTTATGTTAGTGATTCGCTCAAAACTCAATCAGGTATGTAATTATTATGACAAATTATTGTATATAATTTTTTAGTTATTCATAAATAAGGTGAAACTTGCTTATTTTTTTTTTCAGAAACTGACGAAGAAGGCGATATTGACGACGATCTAGCCATCGACTGGAGTAGTGACGAAGAAAATGAAAATATCGACGACAATGATGAAATTTATAAAAACGATTAAATATTTTTTTTACATGTAATTATACTTTTTTAGTTACGTGGTCCAGAACAACCACGTAACTTATGCAGTCACTCATTCGTCTTCATAAGTGATCATTAACTCCCTATACACATCGGTGGCGCTTTCCACTAAAAAATGTTGGGCAGTGAGATATTTTTTCATTTAAACAAGCATACCCAGTGTACTATTGAAACGTTATGGTTCGTTCGCTAGTGTAGTTTTTTTAGTTCAAAATTTAACCGTCGTTTTTGCTTAGTTAGCGGTACTTTCCAAGTTATATAATCTGGATTGCACATTGTCTTTGTATATTATAATATATAGTACAATCACGTAAAGTTCCATTTTATTTCGCTAGGTGGCATTAAATGTATTAATTTACCAAATTATGGTACATATAAATATTAATAATAATTACCATCTCTTTCCATATTAATTTGTATGTTATGTGCATATTGTTTGTGTTTGTACTCATATGATGTATGTATGCAAGTTTGTATCATAATGCCATAAAATAATTTATTATCTATAGAATTTTTAAACAGGTAGTTTGGATATTTATGTACACTATAAAAAATAGATTTAAAAAATTTGTAAAATTTTTAATTGTAAGAACACAGACCAACATCAGATTTTCTCATCAAGGTTAATCACTTTCTGATAAATTTTGGGATAGTAATTGTAAAAAATAGTAAAAAAGTTCCATCACGTTAAAATTTTTATTTAAGGGGGACCACTAGTGTGACATTTTTAAAAAAACTTTCATTCTGATAAATAAAATGAAATTTTTATTAGCCTATGATCAGTATAAGATGATTCTGAACATTTATATCTAATTATCTCAGAACAGTGAAAAATTGGCATACGTGGTTCTAGCAGTAAGCCGTCGATACGTACTATTAATTTTCCTACATTTGATCTTAAAAATTGTGAAAAATTAGCTATTGACCACGTAACTTTGATAATACGTGTCCGGCACGCACTTGGCGAATTTTTTGTATTTTATCATATTAAAATAACATTTTTTATTTTATATAACATGGCTATGAACGTAATAAAATTACTTTTTTATTAGATATCTTAAAAGATCGTAATTGACTAAGCATTCGCGCTCGCACCTACTGCGGACTTTCAATGTCTCTGGCAAGATGTAGAAACCATTAAAACTGTCCGGCTATTGAGGTACCATTTTTTTATAGGTCCCCATGTAACATATATAAAATTTAGCTTTTATACTATAACGAAAGTACAATCATAATTTATTAAAGTTTAGGGGTGTCTGGCAGGGGGTAGCAACCGTCATAAGTGTCCGGCAATGGATGACGAGATTTCTAAAGTTATCCCGAAGAAAATATAAAAAAAAACGAGCTTTATACTTTAACGAAATTAAGCTACTATTTTATACACCTTTACTACCTGTTATCTGCCCAAGTAACCACAACCCAAACTCTATAGTCGCTGGTCGTTCTTACGGGTATAAGGGACATGCACAGAGAAATTTTCAGCTTTTATAAAATAACGAAGGTCTGGCCGTCGTGGGCTCTTGCTCTATATGTCTCTGATATGAACTTATTGTTTGAATTTGACTACTATTGTCGATTAATCGATAGTTTTTTAGCGTATCGCAGTGGTAAATCGATACAGATATGTCAGTTGATAAGCGCTCGATGGTCAAATTCTATAACCGTCAAAACGTCACATGAACTACTCTGGTGCCCTGTTGGTTTCCTACTGTGTTTATTGGGTTAACAATATTGGTAATTTGTATTATAACGTATTTGGTTATATGGTTTTTATAGCTCCCGAACTATAAAAAATACTTTAAAAAATGTCCTCAATCTCAACATTATATCAACACTCCAGCCTTCTATGTCCCCAAAATATCTATTGCGTATGACTCCTTTGTTCTCAAAATATACGTTGCATATACAAACATAGTAACATTCTACCGCATATTATGAGGAAAGTTGTTATAACGTATAATATGGGGCCATGTCTTTAAAAAAAATATTACATTGAAAATTCCCATTTTATACGTTATGTTGAAAATTCCTTTTTTCTTAGAAATTTTTGAAAGAAACCATTTCCGTAACTCATATGGTGATGCTAGAACATTGGCGCACGATATCCAACCAAAAAAGTATAGAGTCCCCAAACTATGCGCTGGACATACTTATATATATATATATATATATATATATATATATATATATATATATATATATATATATATATATATATATATATATATATATGTACATATATATATATATATATATATATATATATATATATATATATATATATATATATATATATATATATATATATATATATATATATAATTAACTTTGCGGGGTGCGCGAAGTTAATAAAAAAAAATTTATTTATTACAAAACTTTATTACAACAATTAAAGTATTACAATAATGGTTTCGATTGTTAAAATTCGCGTACTAAGTCCTGACAAGTATATCCAACAACCTCAGTTTCTCAATTCTTTATATAGTGTAAAAGTGCTGAGTTTGTTGGAGATACCTTGACATTCTAGAATACAAAAGAAACAACTTTATGATTTCTCACAGGAAATGCTGATATAGATTCACATGGACAGAAAATGTTGATACAAATGTACGTGAAGTTTCTTTAATATTGGATTACAAAAATTACAGAAATGCTAAATGTTGAAATTGCAATAATTGAAATATGATATCTGTGGAAGTGAAGGGAGTTTGACTTAAGTCACGTATATGCTGACTCAGTGTGTGTTGTCGTTCTTAACTCCTCCCCCTTTAGTCGCAAGCGTAGGCCAGATGAGCTTTGGCTCTTCTCCTGGAGCGGCGGGTTGGACGAATGTAATTCCTGGTTCAGATTTCCTCTTGTTCTTATATTTCCAAATGGCGTAGATAGTAAATGTCACGGTGATAAGTCCAGTTATGACGTATAGACTTGATGTATGTATGGTATAGTAGGACTTGACTTCCTTGATTTGCTGTCGATTTTCAATATGGTATTCTTTTAACTTCTGTAGATCCCATCTTGGTATTACTTTGGTTTCGTTAATTTTTAGGCTGTACAATGGTATAACGTACAGTGGTTCTGTGTAGACTGATTCTTGGTTTTCGTAAGTTATTTCATTAATTGTGACGGTGCAGTTACGAAAATATATGAGAGCGGATCCAGTGATTGTTCGCTGATCGATTCCACAAGTTGTTGATATTGACTGGTTGTTTACATTTTTCATTATGATGTGTTGAAATGTTAGTTGTTTGATTTCGACCCCGTTTCCGTATTCTTCATATACGCAGTTGCCAGGTATCCCACGAAGCGTGTTATTGAAACATTCGTCGGGTTGAGGTACGGATATAGTATCTTGTTTTTCGCATATATAGGTTTCGCTTAGGCGTGGACACTCCTTTTTCATAAAATAGTTCAAGTATTTACTGCTCAGGATATATGGATGGGAAATCAGGATAGTCTTATTTTTTATAGGTAGGGGTTCTAGGCGATTCAGTTTGTAAGTGTGTGCTTGAAACAAAGGTATTTGGACGTTAAATATTATATTAGTACCGTTATAATAAGCTTGAAGTTTTAGTATTTCGTATATTTGTTCTAGAGACTGAATAGGTATTTTCTGCATTTTTAGTATTTTGTAGGCATGTTCCAGTTCACTTGGTAGTAGTATTGATGTAGGTAAAATACTAAGTCGTGCTAAATTTACGGCTTGAGCTATTTGAGATAAGTGTGAATATTAGAGGTCTAAGTTATAGGTTATCTGGTAAATGTATTGTATGTATTCAAAATTGTCCTCGTCTGTCTTAATTTTATTTCCTATTTGAGAATTAAATGAGTTTAAAATGTTATTTATGGTTTCTTGTTGGTTATTTATGTGTTGTGTTATGTTGTCCAGTCGTTGAATCATCTGTTCATTTATTTTGACTTGCTTATTTGTCTGGGATAAAAAATTGTGCTGGTTTAGTCTGAGCATTTCTATTTCTTTGTTGATGGTCAGTGCGTCGTTATTGTCCATGTTACCGGTGATGAATTTTATTGCAGTTCCTAATCCGTCTATTAAGCTACGTTTCGTCCGTTTGGGATAGAGCTGGTTAAACAAATTTTCTAATTCCTTATGTTTTGTTGAATGAAGTGCTATGGAATAGTTTATTTTGATTAAATTCTCTTTATAATTTTCAAGATTTATAATATGTATGAATTTGTAATAATCTTTAATTAGTCGAGCTGAACCTAATTCAATCCCTACTAGTCCCGAGTTGTGGGTCATATCTCTGATCTCTATCTTCTGGAGTGTTGTCATTGTTATTAAGGTTAGGACGGTCCTGCAACAAAGGAGATTTCTTTAGTTTTCGTTTGGGAATTTTCCTGTCTTTATTATCGGTTACTGTTACTCTGTTGTTGGTTTTTACTATTATTTCTTTGAATTTGGGGTGTAGTTTGTTGTTATGTTTGTTTTCTTGGAAATATGCTTTCTGGCCTTCATTATAGTCAACTGGTTTTTGTAGTTTTTCGTTTAGTTTGGCTATTTGTTTTTGTTTTTGTTCTAATTGTTTATTATAGGACTCTCGTTGAAATTTAATGCGTTCTTGTTCTACTATTTCGGCATCTGGAGATAATTTTATATCGTATTTTCTACCGAAAAATAGTTCATAGGGAGTGCATTTGATGGCTGAATGTATACTATTATTATAAATGAATATGGCTTGTAACATCTTTCTATCGGCGGAGGCTGATTTATCTTGAATATGAACGATACGATATAATTCGAGCAACGTTGAGTGGAATCGCTCCACGGGGGAATTTGATGTCGAACTTCTTATGGAAGTTACATGTGTTTCGATTTCATAATTTTGGCAAAATTCCCTAAATCGAATCGAATCAAACCCTTTTTCCGAATCAACTATTATTAATTTTGGTTTACCATATGAGGATATGAATTGGGCTAATGCTTCTATTAAGTGTGGGGAGTTTCTACTCTCCAGTTCATAGGCTTGACCGAAGCGGGAAAATTTGTCAATAATTGTTAGAAATTTGGTTTTATCTAAGTGAAAAATGTCCAGATGACAAATTTCCAAGGGTTGTGTGGGTGTTTGTGTTAATTCGTGTTGTTGCTTAGGAGGGTGTCTATCATACTTATTTTCGTTGCACACCTTGCAGTTACTTATATAGTATGATATTTTGGATTTTAGGTTTGGAAAATAGTATTCCCTACGTAAATGTTCAAAAGTTTCATTTATTCCACGATGCCTTAGATCATGGTGATTCTTGATAATTTCATCCTGCTCTTCGTCGTTTAATACGTCTTTGAGCGTTTTAGTGACTCTAATTATTTTGTACTGTTGGCCCTGTGAAAAATATTCGGAAAATATTGTTTGGAACTTTGAAAATACTTCGTCATCGGGGCAGTAGAGTGCTATAAGGTTTTTTGGTGGGATGTTTTCTTTAATTATTTCGATTAATGTTTGGTCTGTGTAGTCAGGGAGGGTTATGGTTATCCTTCGTTTTTGGTTAAAGAATATTTCGAATTTTCTTTTCTGTCGTGAGCTTGCTTTTAATAATATTAGTTGGTTCCTAAAATCATTCAGAGGGTTTTCTGATATGCGAATGAATGTACTATCACCTTCTTGTGCGCTATGAATTGTTTCAGTAGATGTACCGTCTGTGTGAGTTGTGTCTGTTGACTGGTTATCTTCTAAATTATTACTATCTATTATTACTCTAGACAGAGCGTCGGCATTAGTATTGTATTTTCCTGCTTTATGAATTATGGTATAATCGAATTCTTCTAGCTTAAGTCTCCATCGAACCAGCTTGCTATTGGGTTCTTTTAGGGACATAAGCCAGATGAGTGGCATGTGATCTGTAATTATTTTGAATTTGCGCCCGAATAAATAAGGTCTGAAGTATTTCGTAGCCCAGACGATGGCTAGTAACTCCTTTTCAATTGTGGAGTAATTCTGTTCTGTGTCCGTTAGAGTGCGGGACGCATAGCAGATTGGGTGGTCTTGACCAATCGGAACTTGAGACAGGACCGCGCCAATAGCGACGTTACTGGCGTCTGTGGTAAGAATGAATTCTTTACTAAAGTCTGGGTACGCTAGTATGGGGTCATGTGTTAGGAGATCTTTAGCCAAATTAAATGATTTTATGAATTCCGGGGTGTGTTTGACAGACTGTCCCTTTTTAAGACACTTGGTCATTGGCTTCGTTATTTTAGCAAAGTCTTTTATGAATTTGCGGTAGTATCCCAATAAACCAAGGAAAGCTTTGATGTCCTTTTGCGTTTTAGGTATAGGGAAGTTCTTGATTACTTTAATTTTGTCCGGATTTGGCTTGATACCTCGTTCGGATACTACATGACCAAGAAAGGCTATTTCTTTCCTCAAAAATTCGCTTTTGTCAAGCTGAACTTTTAGATTAGCAGATTTTAATCTATCAAAGACCTTTCGCAAGCTTGTGATGTGTTCTTGAAGGGAGGTTGAGAAAACTATTATATCGTCCATATATACAAGGCATGTGGTCCCTTGTAAATCCTTTAACACATTATCCATCACACGCTGGAACGTGGATGGGGCATTTTTCAGGCCAAACGGCATTCGTACGTACTCGTAATGGCCGTGTTCGACGGTAAATGCCGTCTTCTCAATGTCCCGGGGGTGCACCTCTATTTGATGGAAGCCCGACGCGAGATCCAATGTCGAAAAGTACATACATTTTCCCAATTTATCAAGAATATCTGATATATTGGGCAATGGATACTTATCGTCTACTGTTTTTTCGTTGAGCTTCCTATAATCCACGACAAGCCTCCACTTTTGTTTTCCGCTTGAGTCCATTTTCTTTGGGACTATCCATATGGGGCTACTCCAAGGGGAGTAACTTGGTCTTATTATCCCTTGTTTTAACATTTTATCGATTTGGGTTTGGACTTCTTCCTTATGAATGTGGGGATACCGATAAAATCGTGTATAAACTGGTAAGTTGTCTACAGTTTTTATTTCATGCTTGACTTTATTTGTGAAGGTTAAGTCTTGTCCCTCTTTAAAGAAAATATCTTCGTAGGCTTTACAAAGTTTAATGATTTCGCGTTTTTCCTCTGTATTTAGGTGGTCAGTCCTGATTAGTGTTTCAATGGGAGGAAGTGGGGTGTTTTCTGTTTCTTGTTGAATTTGTATGTTATTATATTCCACAATTTCGTGATTTAGTAACTCTACCCGAAGTGGTTGTTCAACTAGAAATTTCTGATTTTGATTAGTTAAATTGATTACAGGAGCTAACATGTACCAATCTTTTGCATGGTAAACTCCTGGTGGAATCAGAAATTTGTTTGAAATTTTTGTTTCAGGTAGTAGTACATCACCACACTGTATATCGATTGGCAGTTTTATGATTTGTTTACTGCTTGCTTCGATTGTATGAATACCACTAGTTAAATTGGGTTTGAACAGAAGTCTATTTATTGAGAAAGGTGTAATTAGTTGTTTGTTTGGGACATCTATTTTAGCTTGCAAATGGTTAAGTGCATCTAGTCCTAGTAAACCATCAAAATATGCATGAAACCTAAGTACCAAAAATTCTAGTGTACCTTCTTGATTAAATTCATTAAATATCGGCAGTTCTACTCTAGTGTCAATAGTATGTGTGCCTAGCAAAGCTTTAATATGAACGGGATGAGTTTTATAAGTTTGATTCGGGTGGATATGTTCGGGATTGATGAAGGAATTTGAGGAACCTGTGTCTATCAGGAATTTTAACGGTGGTCCGTGTGCATTGGATATGTGGATATAGGGTAAAGTGGAACCAAGGAGATTACTGTCTATGTACCCGAGTTGCTCTCCCAACTCGATTGAAAATTTTGATCGTTTGTAGTATAGTCAGTTTGTTGGTTGGTTTCATAGTCAGTTAAATATTCGTCTAAGCTAGTATAGTTCTGATTTTCTTGGGTCTCTAGATTATGTAATTCTTTGCTGGTAAATGTTGGTGTACTTTGTGGCTGGAAGAAGTTAGGTCTATTTTGTTGGTGAGGATTTGGTCTTCGGATACTGATCTGGTTACTTCCTATGTCCATAGGTGTCGGTTTGTACGTCTGTTGTGGTCGTGGGTTGTATTGTTGTGGACGTGAGTTGGGTTGTTGCGGTCGTGGGTTATGTTGTTGTGGTTGCGTATAATATTGTTGAGGTTGGAAGAATGGTTTTTGTTGGACTAATTGTGTTCGGGATATTGTGATGTGATTATAGGTTGGTATGGTTGGTCTGGGAGCAAGTGGTTTGTTTTGGAATGTCCTATTTGTAATTTGTGCTACGGCTCCTTTCTGGTAGTAATGAATATTTTGCTCTTTAATCCCATATTCGAAGGCTGGCTGAATAGTTTCGGGGTTCCTAGCTCTAACTACTGAGCCTATTGGTTCTCTTAATCCTGCTAAGAATACGTCTTTTGATAATGTCTGGTATAGAGTTATTTTTGATTTGATCACACCTGGATTTGCTTCGTTTAGTTTTACGAAATTTACCAATGATGAAAGAATTTCAATGACTTGGGCATAAAATTCTTCCATTTTTTGGTTACTATTTTGTCTTAAATTATGCAAGTCTCTAATAAGGGTGGTTTCGTTCCTTTTATCGGCGTAGTGAGATATAAGGTTATTTTTTATTGTTGGCCAGTCTATTGGTGTTCCATACATATTTAACACCTCATTAGCTTCACCAACAATTTTATTCCTTATTGCTCTTATCCACATCTTTCCGTAACTTTGGCTCCAGTCCATACTAACACAACTTATTATTTCCTCTACATTTTCTATAAAATCGTACAAAGCTCTGGGGTTACCGTTGTATTCCGGTAAATTTTTGATTGGGTCTGGGATCTTAAAAGCTTCTAGTATTTGTGTAATTCCTGATAATTCAGTCATTTTGTTATTATGATTATTTTCAATTACTACCGAATTTGAATTTAAATTATTACTAATTAAACTAGGAGGTACGTTATGTATCGTATTCTCCGATACCAACGTTTCAAGCTCAACACCTGCGTTTACTGCGCCGTTTGTGTGAGAGGTACTTGTCGGGTATGGTACAGGAATTATATATTGTAATTTAGATTTAGGATCTTTAGGCATGGAAAAAGAAGCAGCAAATAACAAATGAACTATTTTACTCACAGTAAGCTGCAGATGTTCTTCCACATTGATCCAGTTCTTCTCCGCGTCAAGAATTGAAATCCAAGTACTGGCGTTGAGTGAACCACTACACTTGATGTGCCCTCAAGTTTGAAGTATTGTTCTGATGAACCGTCAGTCAATAATTCACAATTCACAAACTTATACACCGTACTCGCGGATCCTACCGACTGCGCCAATTAACTTTGCGGGGTGCGCGAAGTTAATAAAAAAAAATTTATTTATTACAAAACTTTATTACAACAATTAAAGTATTACAATAATGGTTTCGATTGTTACAATTTGCGTACTAAGTCCTGACAAGTATATCCAACAACCTCAGTTTCTCAATTCTTTATATAGTGTAAAAGTGCTGAGTTTGTTGGAGATACCTTTACATTCTAGAATACAAAAGAAACAACTTTATGATTTCTCACAGGAAATGCTGATATAGATTCACATGGACAGGAAATGTTGATACAAATGTACGTGAAGTTTCTTTAATATAGGATTACAAAAATTACAGAAATGCTAAATGTTGAAATTGCAATAATTGAAATATGATATCTGTGGAAGTGAAGAGAGTTTGACTTAAGTCACATATACGCTGACTCAGTGTGTGTTGTCGTTCTTAACTATATATATATATATATATATATATATATATATATATATATATATATATATATATATACATATATATATATATATATATATATATATATATATATATATATATATATATATATATATATATATATATATATATATATATATATATATATATATTTAATTAATTCGTATAGCAAGGACTTCATAATAATTATACCTTATATACTCATCAAAAAATTAAAGAAAAGCCAAAAAAAATTTTTTTGAGTTACGGTAAGTTGGTATTTACAAAAATTATCTAATGCCGTAAGACATAGTTTCTTAAAATTAAATGGTTTGTTTGATTTTTAGAGATATTTTGTATGTTCTGCTAATTATACCGGTGTGTGTATCTCAAAATATCATAATCATTGAAATTCCATATTTTTTCAAATATGAAGAAGAGAATATATAAATATGAAATTGATTCCAACATGAAAGATTTTTGTATACGCAATCTTAAAACTCAGGTTCAATGAAAATCGATTCAAATTTAAAGATTACTTGATTGGTTAGTATTCTAAATCTGGTAAATAGTGTCAGATTGATGTATCTTGTTCAAATTTTATGTAATTTCGGTACTTACTTATATCTACTTTGAAAATTTTTTATCTTTCTAAGCCCTGTGGGCAAAAAATTTCATTTAAACTTTCACAGAAATATCACAAATTTCATAAATTCTTATTTTTAGAAATCATTCATATCACAGAAAAATCCTCAATTGAAATAATAACACCAAAACTAAAAATCAAAAAAAACAACAACATATATTTCAGATAATATTAGCATGATTATAAAAACATCTATTAGGTATTTTATATGCATTTTAATTCGAATGTCAAAGTTTTCTCACACACATTGTTAATTTTAAAATTATGCAACTTATTAAAATTATACAACTTCGCTTCTTCTAGGATTAAAAATCAAAACTTAAAATTCATAACATTCACAGTTCAGTTGAAATGTTCACAGCAAGTGATCACAGCCAGTAAACGATGTAAACTTAAAAATATTTTGAAAAAAGTTTATTATTTATTAAATTTTCCTAGTTTTTTCGATTTTACCTTATCAACGAAATTCATAGCAACAAAAATTATCACAAAAAATATTTAATTTTCTTAACTTTTAACCATAAATATAATATTTTGCTTGTATTCATGCAACTGAAATTTACTAACAATTAAAATAAAGAATTATACCTATTTCATTCAAATATACACAGTAGATAATAGTTAAATCTTTTTTTTTTGAAAATTAAATTGTATAGGTACCTACCTTAATTTCACAAGAAATTTTATAAAGTTTTTAAAAATATTTACTTTAGAACAGGGGGCAATTTAATTTGAAAAAAAATTATTTAAATTAAATAATTAATTTTAAAAATAAATAAAAAGACAATTTTTAATTTACTGATAAAACTTTATTTAACGTATGGCCATTAACGAACAGTCACAGACATTTAAAACGTACTAAATGATATCAGTAAAAATTGTCTTTTAGCGAATTGGACCATGAGACCCAAAAGTGACAAAAATGAAATAAGTGACCGATTTTATGAGGTCGGCCAGGATCCTGGTATCTTAAAAGCGCCAAAAATAAACTATCCGACCGATTTTGAAAATTTTTTTACTGTTAGAGAGCTAAACTATTTTAGATATATATAGATTACGTTATATAAGGTCCGACAGCGTCAGTGGGACCCAAAAGTGTCAAAAATAAAATAACTGACCGATTTTGAAAATTTTTTCACTATTAGAAAGGTAAACTATTTTAGATAGGTACAGGTTGTGTTGAGAGCCACAACTGTCCTGCGGATGCAAATGCGGCATTGAAAACTACACAACGGGTTTTAAAAATACTTTTACTATTAGAAAGATAAAATATCCTAAATATATATATGTATATATATATATATATATATATATATATATATATATATATATATATATATATATATATATATATATATATATATATTAAGGAGTTCCACCAGGATCTTGCAGATCCGAAAACACAAGAAATAAGCTACCGAACCGATTCTCAAAATTTTCTCATTGTTAGAGAACTAAGTTATTTTAGGTGGATAGCACTATGCTGTACAAAGTCCGTTCGGGGTCTTGGGTCCCAAAAATACCAAAAATAAATTACCCAGCCGATTTTGAAAATTCTTTTAGTCATAGAAATCTAAACTATTTTAGATGGGCATAAAAATGAACTATCCAATTGATTTTGAAAATTTTTTTAACATTAGAAAGTTAAACTATTTAAACGGATATATGCGCCAAGCGCCTTATGCGAAAAAGCGCTAAAAATTAACTACTCAACTAATTTTGAAAATCTTTTCACTCTTAGAAAGCTGAATTATTTTAAATGGGTACAGTTCTTAGATGAGATCCGCCAGTGCCCAATATTTGGAAATTCGCTATGTTATGCAGATGCTGCGACAGGGGTATTTTTTTATGTTATAAATACCAAATCCGTTTATCATTATTAATTATTTTCAGTTAGATATCGATTAAATATGTAATTAGGGACTTGAATCAGGCATATTAAATTTGTACTATTCGGATTTATTGTTATTGAAAATAAGCTGGAGCTATTAGTTTTAAAACTTTATGATTCGAAAGTATGAAACCATCACATTAATGTAACCTTTAATTAACCGTTTCTTTATTAAATATTATATATTGAACTAGAGTGGTTATATTTTTAAACTAACTGCGACCCCGTTAAAAAGGCTTCGCAACCGCCCAGGAGGTCGCGACCCACAGGTTGAAAAACACTGGCATAGAACACTAGAAGCCAACTAATATCAACGAAGTGTAGCTTGCTTGGAGCTCTTTGTAGGCCTGTCACAGCTTTAGTCATGTAGTCAGTCGCTGTCCGTCACCGAACACACAGTGCATTGTATTACATTGTTAGACATTGTTAGTTGAACAGCACACATTTCTCTCTCTGGTAATACGTAGTATTTGTGAATACGCACACAGACGCAACCATTAAACCAATACCACTGCAAACAGTGTGTATCTACACCAAAAGAGTGGGGAAATTTTACGTCACCCACTGGCGACAAGTGGAACAGTGTAATTTGGTTACTAATATGGTCCCTTGAACACTGGTTTAGATTATGACATTGGCTTACACATATAATGTTAATAAAATTAATAAAGAAAATCTACTCTAAAAAGACATCTATTTTTTTTTATTTACAGTATTAATAACAATTTAATGTAAAGTTTTATAATTGTACTAATTTTTAACCCTTTTTCTACTTGAGCTAAGCAAAAACAAACATGTCCAATATCAGTTCAATCAAACACCAACATGCTCGTTAAATCCAAAGAAAACAAAACATGTCCATTTTAAAAATGTTAATAATTGCTTTAATTTTGATATTTTATTTGGATTTGGTTAACTAATAAACTAATTTAGCGTATAAGAATAATTTGTAGCAGCCAAAATGGTTGCGTAGTGCCCAGTTATTTAACAGAGTGTTTTTCTTGAATTGTCAAAATTTGTGTTTGGTGGACATGTTTAAATTTGGCTGACACCTCCTCAATTGTGATTTAAACCCATTTTTAGTAACAGACGCTATCCATATCATTTTTCCTTTTTTTGAAGTGTGGGTGTAGGAGAGACAAAATTTTATAATTTTTCTACTGTCGTTGTTATGACTCACGACTGATGAAAATTTTGTTAAATAGTTCGAATAGAATCTACTATATTATAAAATATACATATTTCGAAATTTTAGTTTGCATTTCCTTGTAGAAAAACTAAAAAAGAAGAAGATTGACTGGTATTATAACCAATGATTTATTGCTCGGTGATGTACGAAGTTTTGCGTTGGAGCCGTTTATCAATCATATTTTGTTACTCGTTTTGCAATAAATTCCATATTTATTTAAAATATGATAAATATTAAAAAAGTTTATATTTTATGTTTATGAATCAATCATATCTATACGAAAATATGGTAATTTATCTTGCTTGAAGGCATTATATTTCTATATACAGTACATTAGAAGAGTTCCAGAGGACGGTGTAGTTAAAATATTCAAATATCAGGACTGTCCTTGCTTTCTCACTTAAATATTTAACCAAGAATCAGATCAAAATTGCAGTTTAAAGGCCTATATTTGGGAAGTTCTAACTCTGTATCTTAAGGGGTAATATCACCTTATGTTTACTAAATTTCATGTGATTTTCTGAGATGTACCACGGGCCTTAGGAAAGAGATAGAGATATGAGATTTTGTGCATATGAAAGTACTAGTCTTTAGTTACACGTGTTTAATTTTAATTTTACGATACAAAATAGCGGCACACAAGGAAAAAAAAATCTCGGACGGTTGAGATGGGCCTACCGCTACAGGTCACAATTTTTAATTAGGAACAAAAAACCAAAAAGTTTCTTAAAATATATTCCAAAATCTAGCGAACGTCGTAGGATTTTTTCTAAAAGTTGATTTTAAAAAAATGGCGTTAATCTTAATTTTATTTTTGTTTTTTTCGAAAAACAAACAACCGAAAATTGCTTATAAAATCTATAATAATCAATTTAGACTTCGCTAGATTTTGGACTATATTTTAAGAAAGTTTTCGGTTTTTTGTTCCAAATTAAAAATTGTGACCTGTAGCGGTACGCCCATGTCGACCGTCCGAGATTTTTTTTCTCCTTGTGTGCCGCCATTTTGTATCGTAAAATTAAAATAAAACACGTTTTTTGTAGTTAAAGACTAGTACTTTCATATGCATAATACCTCATATCTCTATCACTTTTCTATCGTTCGTGGTACGTTTCAGAAAATCAGGTGAAATTTAGTGAATACAAGGTGATATTACCCCTTAAGAAGCTCTTTCAATACTATTTGCTTAACACCAACAACCTACTAGTTTGTTTGGATAACAATGCACAGAATCAACTTTAAATCACCTTAATAACCAATTTAAATTTACGCCTACGACATTAGTTATTTATGTAGCTACATATTCATAATTGTAATGAATATTTTATATAACTAATTTAATTTAATTAGGTACCAAACAAAACAAATACAAAAGATGCTATAAACATCTAAGTTTGCGGTATGGCTGCAGAGAAGAGTAATTAACTGATTATAGATTGATTAAAGTACCTAGACTAATATTTCTGGTTATGATTTGAAGGGTCAGTAATTATTTACAAATTTATTCAGTGTAGAAAAAAAATAAATTTATTATTATTTGCACAAATGGTGCGAGCGCTCTGTGTAACCATCTTAACGATTTTCATCCTATCATATTTCTAGTGGAAGCGCTGGGAATGTTAAAGGGATATTCAGTTACCTAATAAAATATATAAAATCCAACAAACAGTGGAGATGCTGTGCGTAACGTTTTTAACGTTATGTACACAACGCTCCCGTGATTTAAAAATATTTTACGAGATTTTTCTTAAAATTTTCATTTTATTAGATTTTCGTCATGATGTTTAAAAAACACCTAAATTACGCCTTCATAAAAGGTTTATATAAACCTAGCCGTTCCTTCTGTTTCTCATGTTCTCTCGAAAATCGTTAGAATACCTAATTTTTTATTAGCATACTCAAATAACATCTAAAATACACCTATTTTTCATCCGGCTGTTTCTTCGGATTTTTAAAATTTTTGTTATGGAGACAGTTAGCTTTATGGAGGTAAAAAAAGATGTGATCGGCATTGAATAAATATGATCCTGTAAGTTTTATAAAAAAAATAGTATGCGCTAGATTAACAGATAACTTTATTCCAACTGAAAGCTCCTGTGGGATATAAAGTTGATGTCTTATTTTTCTTTTTCAATATTGAAAAAGAAAAATAATGAAACTGTCACAAAGACATTGGGAATAAATATGAATATTTAGAACTTAATTCTGATTTTTTCTCGAAAAGTACTCATAAGGATAAATGCTTTACCATATTCACTTCAAAATGGCCAAGTTAATTAATTTTATTGAATTTTATTGGGAAGTGATTTATGTTATAAACTAGCACGTGGAATACTTTTAATATTGCTAAAGATTTCTAGACATTTCGAACCTGATGTTCCTCTGATATTACTTTTTCTTAAATGTTTATTTATACCTCGGTAATGCCTAATTTACACTTTTACAAGCAGCTGAAGCAAGTTTAACTAATTTTTTTTGTAGTTTTTAGCGAATTTCCAGAATGGAAATTCAGCTATTCCAGTCGTTCTTATGGCCAAACTTCAGCCCGGGACTATGGTAGAAATTTGTTTTGAGGTCACTAGAACCCGAAAATAACATTCACTAAAATTTATACACTAGCGGAAATAATTAAAGGATAAAAAAAAAATTCCAAATTTTTAGCGATTTTGTCGGAAAAAAATTTTTTTGCATACTTTACATGAATTTGAAAAATCAAGAAAAAAAGAGCTTTTGGTGGCTCTTTGGAAAATCAAGTGCTGAATTAAAAACTTCGAGAAAACCACTAATGTTAAGTGTGCCTTTTACAGTTCAATATACCCACAAAAACCCTACCGAGTTTCAGTTTAATTCATCCAACCGTTTTTGTGTTTCATTCGATTGAATTTTTGAAGAAATTAAAGGATCATTTTTTTTATCTTAAAATTTCATAATCTTCAACAAAAGGGAAAAAAAATTTTCTCACCTTTTTCACATTTTTATCGATAACAGTATTTAAATTTATAAAAAAAAGAAAATTTCTTAGAATGATCCTTTAATTTTTTCAAAGATTCAATCGAATGAAACACAAAAACGGCTGGATGAATTAAACTGAAACTCGGTGGGGTTTTTGTGGATATATTGACCTGTAAAAAGCATACTTAGCATTAGCGATTTTCTCTAATTTTCATTCAACGCTTGATTTTCCAAAGAGCCACCAAAAGCTCTTTTTTTCTTAATTTTTCAAATTCATGTAAAGTATGCAAAAAAATTTTTTTCTGAAAAAACAATGGCCAATCCTTGTAGAGAATTTATTCCAGTTTTTAAAACACCCGTTCAATTTTCTGTATGATCATTGGTTGCTGAGATATCGATGGTCAAAGAAGAAATGATCCTTTTCCATTCAAAGTCCGATATCTCAGCGAGAAGTGGTCGTATAAAAGTCTTTAAAAGAGCTAATTAAAGCTGAATGAACAAGTTACCCGGTCCATATGGTGGTTAAATCGGAAAAGATTTCTGCAAGTCCGTGGACCAAAAAACAAAACCGAAAAAATTTCGAAAATTTTTTTCAGTGTATTTATTAGGATTGCGCCACACACGTTGCTTTGAAAATTTTTTATCGCAAGATCTCGAAACTAGAAACTTCCAGCTTTAAATTGCTTTGCTTACGACTCCGATACGACCATTTTTCACAAAGATACAGCCATTAGAAAAATCGCTAAAGATTTGGAATTTTTTTTTTGATCATTTAATTGTTTCCGCTAGTATATATATATATATATATATATATATATATATATATATATATATATATATATATATATATATATTTACGTTTTCACGTATTTATGTATCAAGGCGATAGCGTTCGAACAAAAACTTCTACTTTTATAAAATTTGGTGAAAACATTGGAAGTGCAAAAATCTTCGATGAGTTCTTCAGCCAGACACGTCCGATGTCAGGAACCTGGTTTTTTGAGCATTTTTCGTGAAAATGAATGAGTTTTTTGCCAAAATTTGCTACAATTTAAAAGTTTCTGCGACATTTTTTTACACCGTTGGAAAGAAGAGAAAAAATCACATAAAAAAGGTTCTTGAACCATTGTTCTATTTGAACTAGTTTTTGAGAAAAACTTTTTATAAATTTTTATCAGTTTTCTGCTAAAATTTCCCCAAGTTCAAAAGTTTTTGCGGCTTTTTTACATCATCAAAAACACGAGAAAAGTCGCATAAGGAATGTTTTTGAACCATTATTCTACGTCCACTGGTTTCCGAGGAAAATTAATTTTTATAAATGATTTCTATTATATTTACTACGTTTGTATTATAACTGAACGTATAGGTATGTATGTGTACTTATAGATACTGAAGAATACATAATATGTGTGACGATAGCTAAATAGCTTGTATAGTCATATACATACATATGTATATATACATTTCGTTGATTTTGTAGCAGTTTTGTATGTTATTATAATTATGCCATTTTTTTAGGGTTCCAAAGAAAGTCCTATTTTTTTAGCGAATTTTCAGAATGGAATTCAGCTATTACAGCCACTATCATGACGCGACTTGAGCCCGGGATATATATATATATATATATATATATATATATATATATATATATATATATATATATATATATGGAATATTATAAAACTATTTTAATCAACAGTTAAATTTAACGCTCTGTTAAACTAATTTAACATAGGTTTTGGATATTATAAAACTCAGTTAAATTTAAAGATCCGTTATATCACCCGTTAAACTAACTGATTCATTTTGCTCCTTTAAATATTTAACTGGATATTAAATGAAAATTTTTATTTTTGACAGCTACTTTTTTGATAAGCAGACTTTAACGTCAATAACTTTTGCAGACATAGGTTACGGACTAATAACATGTTTTCAATTTCATCGGTTTTATCAGTATATTCAGTTTCTGATTAGGATACGATTGCGAGTTAAATTAGGATACAATTACCTAGAATTTTTCACAATCGTACGAATCCATTTGAGACGTTAAGTGATGCAGAATTTAAACTTCGATTTCGATTGACTAAAGAAGTGATAATGTATATTTTAGAAAAAACTGAAAATAACATCAAATCGACAACTTTTCGAAAGTGCCCAGTTTCAGCAATGAACCAGTGTTGCTGAGAACATTAAGATTTTATGCTACTAGGTCGTTTTAGCAAGGCTATTTACAATAACTTTAATGTGAGCACGGTAACTGTGGGTAGAATAATCGCATTGGTTCATTAAAAATGAATTTATTGAAATGTTAACCACAAGTCAGGAAAATCATAACGTCTGTGCACATTTTTATAATATTGCACAATTTTCAAATGTATGGGGTGCAACTGATTGTACCTATATTAGAATTCAGTCACCAGGTGAAAATCGTGCTGAAGTGTTTAGAAATAGAAAAGGTTTTTATTCCATTAACAATCAAATGGTTTGCGAAGTTCAGTTGCACATTATGGATGTAATTATTCGATTAGCAAGAGGTACCTACGGGCTATAGACAGCAGAATTTTTGACAATTCTTTTTTTATTTTATTGTTTATATCGTTGGTCTCTTTGCATTCAGTTATTTTTAAATATTTTGTAAATATTTCTAATAAATTATATTTTTCATTTTTATTAAAATTTCGACCACGATCTGTTTTTTTCGATTCCATTGTATTTTGAACTTTTTACTTTGATTAGTTTTACTTTTATCAATTTTATAATTGTCGTACGCGTAGCTATGGTTTCAAATTTTAAACTGGAATGTAGTTTTGAGTATTTTAGCTTAATTTCTTGTTAACTAACTAACTGAACAATTAGTTTTATAATATCCAGTTTTAGTTTAACAGTTTGTTAGATTTAACTGTCTGTTAGCTAACAGACCGTTATCTTTTGCTTTATAATATTGTAATATTGGCCCTAAGCCATATATATATATATATATATATATATATATATATATATATATATATATATATATATATATATATATATTTATTATTTATATATATATATATTTATATATATATATATATATATATATATATATATATATATATATATATATATACAAGATGGTCCAGAATTATATATCGTAATTGCTAGAGCTGATAGTACGTTCAAAAATAATGGTACCTTTTCGTTTACACTTTTTTCCAAAACTCAGAAATAAGGGAGATACAACCCTGTAAAGGTGTGAAACGAAAACCATTTTTTCCTAAATATGTTCCAAACGCTTTTGAACAACGGACTGATATTTTAGGGTTATGCATTTTGCGTTTGGAGGATTAAATTTTTGTTAACATTTATTCCACCACTTATGATCAAGGGGTAGTTTTGGGCGGTACGTGTACTTGAATTATTGAAACAAAATTCTTAAATATATGATTCCTCAGATAATTCCACGCAAAAAAGGTATACTTGTTACATTTCGAAAAATAATACCGTTTTCGAGTAATTTAAAGTAGAAGTATCTATTTTCAAATTATCCCCTAAATCCCATAAATTTAATTATACTAATATTCATCGTACCCCTAAACTATGAATCCATTATTCAAAAGCGCCTAAAAAATTTAAAAAAAGTTTTGTTCCGCCTCTCTACATTTTACCCGTCTACTTTGATTCCCTGGTTATTGAGTTTTCGAAAAAAGTCTAGATGAAAAGGTACCATTATTTTTGAACGTACTATCAGCTCCAGCAATTACGGTACATAATTCTGGACCACTTTGTATATGTGTCCGCACGATAATTCTCGAACGAAATGTACTAGGTTTACGAAATTTGGTGAAAATATTGGAAGTCCCAAACCGTTGGACAAGTTCGTTAGCCAGACACGTCCGATGCTGGAAACATGGTTTTGTGGGCATTTTTCGTGAAAAAAATTAGCTTTTTGTCAAAATTTGCTACAAATTAAAAGCTTTTGCCAAATTTTTTTACACCATTGGAAAGAGGAGAAAAAATCACATAAAAAAAGTCTTTAAACTATTACTCTATGTAAACTAGTTTCCGAGAAAGACGAATTTTTATAAAGAGAAATTCGCTATATTATGCAGGATGCTGCGACAGGGGTATTTTATTATAGACGTTTAGTAGCTAAAGTAAGTATGTAACTAAACTACCTTCATTAACCTCTAATTAATAACAGAAATTAATAATAAAAACAAATTTATGTTATATAAGCGACAATTGGATGCGACTTTCATCCTTAAAGGTAACATTGTCTAAATAACTATAGGTATCATATATATAATATATGTACATATCATTTTTGATAATAAATTTAAAAAATATGGAATAAAAAAAAATGATTTTTGGAAGCAACCCAACTAGATATAATAGGTACTTTAAAATACGAATAAAGATCTTCTTTGAACTATTTATAGTGGTTAGAAATAAACAATCCAATTCAGAATAAAATTTTCAAATTCCGATGGCATAAACTGTATTTATGGATAAATTCAATTCTATGAAATATATGTACATAATACACATATATATGTTTTAAAATTACAAACGTATTTATTTCATGGCTGGAAATCGACAGTAAATTTAAGACTGGCGACATTCGACTACCGTTCATGTTTATCTAAAACAATAAAAATATTAGACAAAAAAAATTTCATTTAATATTTGTTAAAATGTTCAATTGAATTTTATATGAATACCTACGAAGTAAATTAAGTTAAAATTAGAGTTGAACACTTAACGAGGCTGGCGAAGAGGAGGAAACCTTGGAGGAAATTAGAATAAAAAAACTTAGAATAAAAGATTATCTAAACGACGATAAAACCTGTGAAAAGCCTAATTGTCTTTGTTAGAATGATAGATTTCCAACATATATGGGAAATAATGAATAAATTGTATAATACTCCATTAAGGATTCAGTGCATGGGGTCACTGGATATCCCACGTCTAAAAATAACAAGAAAAGGGATAATTTGCTGTCCAAATGTTCAAGGGATAATTTGCTGTCACGAAAAAATTGTTTTGCAAAGATGAGAGTTTGATAAGAAACCAAACTTATAAAGACTAAATAAAATTCGTTTTTTAATAGCAAAAATTTCAAATTTCAGTCTAATTTCATAATAATAGAGAAAAATTTTTGTGCTAAAGATTTTTGTGAATTTTTATTTCTTAATCTTCATGGAAAATTAGTTAAAATAGGAATTTGGTTATCATATAATAATTTTAGGTCTTTTGAAGAGGAACATTTCGTCAATTTAAAGTTTTCCTCTATCTCTCAATAAATACGATTTGAATCCCTAAATTTAAGGGCTGGTTTCACCCAGCGGTAAAAGTGGACGGCGGCCGATAAAAAAAATACGGGCCCCTTATTTTTACCTATTCCACACACCAACAAATTTTTAAGAAGATTGGCGATTGACATTTGAGTAGTGTTACTTATGGTTAATGTCTTTTAATACTTGCGCTAATCTTGTAAGAGCAGATGATATTTCACATCAACTGGTAGGATTGCAGTGTAGATTTAAAATTTCAATACCTGTAACCTATATAATAAGCTACTAGCCCAACTTTTCTAAAGTCAGTGAGATTTTTTTTTCTTTATAGTTCTTTAACTTAAATTTGAAGTTGATTATACCCACGTACAGTCATATTATGTACATATGTATATGATTCAATAAAACAATTAGACATATTATATGTAAATTTGATTGTAACAGAATTTTATATCTACAGTATCTACATAATTATAAATGTTGAATGGCGCTTCAGACCACTACACATATTCATTTCAGTGATCGCGCGAACATCTTAATTCAAATTTTATACATCAGTTACTAAGTATGTAACGCGTACGTAGGTACGTTTAATAAATATGTAAATAAAAAGAAAACAAACATTCTTTTAAATTAATTAGTATTCATTGCCACGTGACTATTATATGACAAATTTTCAGACACGCTATAAGCGCTATATATATATATATATATATATACATATATATATATATATATATATATATATATATATATATATATATATATATATATATATATATATATGAATATATCATAGCAAACGAGCTATACATACTAGGATATATACGTACACATAAATACGTTCATATACATATATAATGCAGGAGTATAGAAGTGAATTATGCCATACCTGTATGTTCCCAGACGGTATCCTAACGTCCTTCATACTATTAATTATATATGGATACCGTAAAGTATATATAAATGTACATATACCTAGGATTAATATGAATTTTTATTAGAATAATCAAGGATCCCAAGCTTGAAAAAAGGGTCGTGAAATTCATACATATAGAATATAGATCGTAGTAAAACGATTTGTATATTATATTATTCCAAAATTTCATACATTTTATGTATGGACGAAATACAATAAAAATTATGCTAGTATCCCAATCTTACAATTGTTACTCAAAGCAGAGGAGTTAGAAAAGGATTATCAATATTATTTTTAGTACTATAATCAAGATATATCTAGCAAAACGATATATCTGCAGTAGAGCTATAAATGTGTAAATAATGTGATGAGGTATCTCTTTACACCAAAGAGCGTTCTGACCGTTACTTTACACTAAAACATTATAAATATTAATATTTCCTACAATTTGGTTTGCCGTGATAACATTGTTCTAAATAATATTTATGAAAATTAGGTTTAAAAAGTCCTCCAGCTCATTATGCTTCATATAAAAATCCGTAGAAGTGACAGATTTGACTCGAGTCAATCAAGACAAATTATGTAATTTTTAGCGAATTTCGAAAACTTGAAATTCACCTATTACAGTAGGTCTCATGACGCAATTTGAGCCTGGGATTATGGCAGAAATATGTTTTGAGGTCCCTAGAATACGAAAATGATATTCACTAAAATTTATATTATATATATATATATATATATATATATATATATATATATATATATACATATATATGTATTATATATATATATAATTATATATATATATATATATATATATATATATATATATATATATATATATATATATATATATATATATATATATATATATATATATATATATATATATATATATATTAGAGTGGCGCAAAAAAAAACATATTTTTCTTTTTTTTGTCTCATAGGAAAAGAAGTTAATTTAGCTCGATTTAAGAATGCTCACCAAAAATTAGCTCGATAAAAAATTTTTTAAGGGTCGCTCATAACTTTTTAAAATTTGAAAATGGGCCAAAAATCGATTTTTGTTTTTCATCAAACTATTTTTCTCATCCCTGCATATGCTTGTACATTGAATAATAAACAATTCCTCCAAATTTTAACTCAAAAAATTGATAATAAAAGGTCGCTCAGGATTTTAAAGTCAAAATATTTAATATTTTTTAGGGGCGCTAAAAGATATTAAATATTTTGACTTGAAAAATTTTCAGAATTCTTGAACGACCTTTTATTATCAATTTTTTGAGTTAAAATTTGGAGGAATTTTTTATTATTCAATGTAGAAACATATGAAGGGATGGGAAAAAAAATTTGATGAAAAACAAAAAAAGGTTTGAGCGACCCTTAAAAAAATTTTAATCGAGCTAAATTAACTTTTTTTCCTATGAGACAAAAAAAAGAAAAATATGTGTTTTTTTTGCGCCACCCTAATATATATATATATATATATATATATATATATATATATATATATATATATATATATATATATATATATATATATATATATATATCGCCACGATAACATTCGAACGAAACGTTTAGTGGTTATGAAATTTTGTGTGCGAACTAAAATTCGAATTAGCTCGGCTAAGTTCGTCAGCCAGACACGTCGGATGCCCAGAAGTAGGTTTTCTGGCCATTTTTTATCATTTTTTATCATTCGATTCTATCATTAGACAGTTCGGTTTTTACGTCGTTGAAAAGCCAAAAAAAAAAAAAATTTTGAAGAAAATATTCTTATATTTTTCTTTTTATTTTAAGTATTTTTCGAGAAAATGTAAATTTTCACATTTGTATTAATTTTCTCTCTTTGTTAGTCTAATAAGTAATTTATATTTATGTCTCAGTTCTTTATGAAATATAAAACTATTTCATTTTTTTTTAAAAGAATTTTGTGAGAACAAGTGAAATCTATCCACATACATGTATTATAATAAAGAAAGTTTTGTTTCTCATTTATTGCATTATAATTAGCATAGTTCTGTCTCAAGTTGAAAAATGAAAATTAAGCAGATTTTCTAAGCTTATGTAACGAAGAATTTTTTTTATTGAATTTTAAATAAACAAGAAATTGAACATTATGTTATGATATAATATTATTAAATATGAAACAAAACAACATAATATGTACAATGTACATATGTATGCACGGGAAAAAATTTTAAATGAATCGATTTTGAAAATTTTTTCACTAATAATTATTAATGTAAGAAAGTTAAACAATTTTAAATGGATTTAAGGTATCTTATGTGAGATCCGTCAAGGTTTTCGGGACCTTAAAAGGCCAAAAATTAATTACCCAATCGATTTTAAAAATTTTTTCAAAGTTAGTAAGTTAAAGTATTTGAATTAATTAATTAAATGATGTCCGCAAGAACCTTACGGACTGCCACAAGTTATATGGGATCCCTAGAACTCTTTTTTTACTGTTAGAGTACTAGAGTTGTATGAGTTTCGCCAGGGTTTCCTGATCCCATAATTGTAAAAAATTAACTAAACGATCAATTATGAAAATTTTTTCGCTGTTACAGAGCTAAACTATTTTAGATAAATATAGATTACATTATGTAAGGTCCGCCAGAGTCCATAGGACCCAAAAGTGTCAAAAATAAACTAACTAACCGATTCTGAAAATTTTTTCACTGTTACAGAGCTAAACTATTTTAGATAAATATCGATTACGTTATGTAAGGTCTGCCAGGGTCCATAGGATCCAAAAGTGTCAAAAATAAACTAACCGACCGATTTTGAAAATTTTTTCACTGTTAGAGAGCTAAACTGTTTTAAATAGATATAGATTACGTTATGTAAGGTCCGACAGCGTCAGTGGGACCTAAAAGTGTTAAAAATAAAGTAACCGACCAAATTTGAAAATTTTTTCACTGTTACAGAGCTAAAGTATTTTAGATAGATATAGATTACATCCGATTACATCCGACAATTTTAATATTGTCGTAATGGGAGGTTAAATAAATATAATATTTAATTAATTATTACTGCAACTTTTAAAATAGGTGGAGTACTTAGGACTTCTATCAATATTCGAATTGCCGTCGTATCCTCGTCGCGTATTTGAAACTTTACATATTCTTTTTCAAGGAATTTAAAGGCACCACAATTTGTGCATAATTAGGAATAAATTTAGCAAAAAAGCGCACATACCAACGAATTTTTGTAATTCGTTTAAATTCCTTGGAATTGGTATGTTCTTAATTGCTTCTACTTTATCTTCAAATGGTAAAAGACCCGCTGATGAAATAGATTGTCCCAGTATTTTGAGATGTGATTTACAAAACTGAACCTTATCTGGATTAATAGTTAGATTAAGCTTTCTGAATCTAGCAAGTAGTAGTTCAATATGTTTTAAATGAAACTTGATATCCGGGCTATGAATAATAAGGTCGTCATAATGAATTAGTAAAAATTCTTTTCGAAAGTCAGCCAATTCGGTCATCAAGTACCGAAATAGCGCCTGCGCAGAATTACAAAGTCCGAATGGAACGACGTTAAAATGAAAATGACCAAAGGTGGTAACAGTGGCCGTGTATTTCTTTGATTCCTCTGCTAAAGGATCTGATAGAAAGATTGTGATAAATCGACGACACTAAAAACTTTGGAATTACCCATTTGTATGAGTACTTATCGACTTCATTGAAACTCCAGACAATGGATCAAAGATTATAAACCGGTTGATTAAGCGATAATCAGAAACAAGTCGCAGACCATTAATCTTTTTAACAAAAAATAATGGACTAGCATACAGTGACTGTGATCTAGAAATGATTTCTAATTTTAGTAATTCCTGAAGATGTTGCTCAAGGAGTAAAGTTTTTTCTGGTGATAAATAGTATGGTTTCTTTGCTACTATTACATTTTGTTTGAGGTGAATTTGATATTCAAAATTTTTTGCTCGACCCGGAATTTTGGATAAAACTTTTTTATATTTAGAAACTACTTTATTTAACTGGGCCTGTTGTGGAGAGTTTAGAACTGATCCGCCATCTAACATTAAACTAATACGATTCGACATGTCATCAGGAATAGATTTAAAATCTATAACCAAACCTTTATTGTGGGTAAACGTAATATTTTTATTATAAAAATTAATAATTATTTTACAAAAAGATAAGGCTGGTGACCCCAATAAAATGTCGAATGGTAGATCATTACAGATATAAAATATTTGATTCCAAGACAATGTTGAAATTTTAAATTGTAAGTTAATTCCTTTACGGAAGAAAATTTTGTTACTTCCGGGTAATGAGGCATGTACTTCAGTTCTAAAATACTTTAATTTAGGATTAACTTTTACCAATTTGTCAAAAAATTTTGAAGATAAGGCATTCCCCATCGATCCAGAATCGAGGAGACAAACACCTTTAGTATTACAAATGTTAACATTAATAACAGGCAAATTAAATTTTGAGCGAAAGACATTTGGTTACTTTACCGAAAATTTTGATTTTGAACCTTTTGTTCAGATAGGTTAGCATTTTTATTGTCATTTTCGACAAGGGGATTTAATGATGAATTTAATGATGTATTTACTGACGGACGATAGCCACTTAAGTTAGCAATAGTATGAGTATTATTGAGATTTATTTTCACGCATACAGTCATCAATAACTTAACCTGTACGTTTGCAGTACCGACAAAAGGGTTTACGTGGAGAATTAGTATTAGCTATTTTATTTTGTGAAAAATTTAATTTATTTTCAGTATATACTGAAGATGGTGGTAAATGTGAATCTAATTGTTTCTGGGTATTAAATTGTGTTGCTGGTTGATAAAGACGGGTTCGAGAAATAATTTTTTGAACTCGTGCAATTTCTTTGCGCAGCTCTATAAAATTTGATGGTACTTGAGCAAATTTTACCAATTCGAAAGTGGTAAAATTTATATGTGCATAAATTATGTTAATAAAAGTCATTTCAGGCCATTGTGGTTCCATAATATCAACAAATTTTCTGATGGAATTAACAAAATTGAAAAATGATTCGTTTTGTCCTTGTTTTCGAAGGACAAAACGGTCAACGAGCAACTGTCGTTGTGTAAGCGAAATTAAAGATATTAGATGTTACCGTGTGCATGACCACATGGCATTGGAAGCAATTAATTGAGTCCATAAATTTCTTGTGGTAGCCGAAACTTTAACTGTTAGAAACGTTAGAATAAACGATTCACTAAAAAGGTTTAATCTCACCAATTGGTCCACTGCTACTATAAAATTAAGGATTGACTCTGGATACTGCACATTCAATATCGGGATATCCTTTGTAAAAGGCTCCAATCTTAATGGTGACTGATTTGGAACCGTATCCTTATTGGCCCTGATGTCAGCAAACTCATGTACTATATCCTTTAGTGAACTCTGCTGTGCCGCTAATTGATCAGCTACTGTTGAAATAAGGACTGTGTTGTTTGCAATTTGTGATGTTGGGTCATAAAATGCTGCTGCCATATCCATACTAGATGTATTTGGCTTAGACGGTGATGTATTTTGCTGATTAGCATCCAAATATACTAAAGGCTCCGATTTATTATCGTCCTGTGAACTCATAATGTTATCGAAAATAACGCGAGAGAGATATTAAAATAAAATGCCCACCTTTGAAGATTTCAAAAAAATTTTTAAATTTATTTAAATAAAAATATGCTACTTAAAGTATATACATATATTTAAATCTAAAGTGACTTATATTATTATATAGGTTAAGTAAATTTTACTATACTAAACTTTAATATTTACTAAATTTATCTATAAATACGAAATAATTTACGGAAAATACAGTAATATACTATTACAGTAAAGTATACTAGTAATATTGGAATTTTAATTTTAAATGTGTTAGCAAAAATTTTGACTTTAAATTATCTAGATTATTGAACTTTAAATATTGAATATTTTCCGAATAATATGTATTAGCAAAAAGAAATGTAGAAAAAAAAACTGTAATGGATGGTTAGAAATAAGGAAAATATTGATGTTAGTATGTTAGTACTAGTTTGTAAAATTATGGAAAATTCTGCGGAGTTAGTATTGGTTAATTGTGTTAATATGAATTTGTAAATTTAGTTGGTGGACTCAGAAATATGAATGTTGATTTGGTTATTTTGTTGGTACTGGTTAGTAATAATTATTAAGGGTAATGTGTTAGTACGGGTTAGTAATGTTACTATAAGGGTGGGTGGGGTTTGCAGATGTTGGAAAGCTGTAGAAAGTTGAATTGATTGGATAAGTACGTCAATCTTGTTAGTAAAATTAGAAATGAGTACGGCGTTAGTACTGTTAGTGTTGTAAGTATGTAGAAAATTTGTAAACGGAAAGAAAAAATTTGGTTACTGTTTTAGTAGGATTAGTAAAACTAACGAATTGAGTACAGAGTTAATATTGTTAGTAATATGTTCGTAATATGCACTCAAAAGTTTAGGTTGAAATCTAAAAAAAAATTCCGAAAATATTTAAAAAAATTCAGAAAATATTCAAAATTCAGAAAATATTCAATATTCCACTAGTAAACTTGTGAAATTGAATGTAAATTCCAGAGGGGTACGCGCTCTGGTACCAAAATGTAATGGCAAAAATTAGTGAAATGAATGTTAAAATTGGTATTAATTGAAAATGTTAATATTGTCGTAATGGGAGGTTCAATAAATGTAATATTTAATTGATTATTACTGAAAATTTTAATATTGGGTAGGTAGAAATCCATTACATTGAAATCATGATAAAAATTTTTTTGGTAACAACTCTCGGTGGTTATATGATCCAGAAAATTTTATGCTATAATTGGTTTATTATGGCTCTGTAAAGTACGGAGAGTACAATTAAGCAGAGATGAATGATTTGGATCGCCTAGGGCCCATGACAAGCAGAATAACCAGCGCAATATTAGTATTATGTGTATTTTTTGAATTATTTATGTTAAATTTAATTTTGATAAATTTTTAATGTAGCTATGTCTGTATGGATGGGTATTTTATAGAATAAAAATAAGTATTTAAAGTACAATAACATTTATTTAGTTTTAAGTTATTTTGAATGTTAACAAAATTTTGTCCACAGCTGTAGGCGGTTTATTAAAAAAAATGTATAACAATATATTAATTTAAAGTGTTGAGAAATATTATAAAATATTTAAATTTTTTTTTAGAAACTATATTATGCAATACTTTTGGACATGCTTGACAATGAAATATAATAACATAAAATGGCATCTTTATGTAACATTTACACCTAACACATATTAACTAACAAGGGGAGTATTAAACATGGGAATCACGGATTGGGAAGAAATTAATATATGTTGTAGAATATATTTCTTTGAGTATTGTAGTAGTAATAATTTAGGCCAACGCGCCTTTGTTTGGAAATTAAACCCACGAAAATTTTCCAATAACATATCGTGTTTGATATGTATCAGTTAGTTGGTGCTCTCTGCAACAGCGGCGCTTGGTGGTGTGGTTAGAGTATGCTGTCACATATGTAACTTTTTTTAATATATAGACGGAAAGGTTCTATGTTCGAATCTATACCTTTCCAACATAATTTTCTGTTTTCAATTTTTTTTTAAACTTTTGCAATATTGTACGATGCTATAATTATTTTCTAAAAAAGGAGATATAATAGTTTTTGTACATGTTGTACATTATATTTACATAAAATATATGTTTACATACATTTTTACAGAAAATTAAAGCGATGTTTATTATAAATTAATTATACTATTTTTAGACATTCTTTATTTTATCCTTATTTAAAGTATGGCAATTGTAAATTGTTTTATAATAATGACATAAAAAAGAATACCATATTTCCGTTTAAAAAATAATTATAGCATCGTCAATGTAATTAAGCATTGTACAATATTGAAAAAGTTAAAAAAAATTGAAAAGAGAAGAAATTTGTTGGAAAAGCATAGATTCGAACATAGGACCTTTCCGTCTGTATATTAAAAAAAAGTTACATACATGAGAACAGACTCTAATCACACCACCAGCGGCTGCTGTTGCAGGCAGTACCAACGAACTGATACATATCAAGCACGATGTGTTATTGGAAACTTTTCGTGCGTTTAATTTCTAAACGAAGGCGCATTGGCCTAAATTATTATTACCACTATACTCAGAGAAATATATTCTACAATGTATATAAATTTATCTCAAATCCGTGATTGCCATGTTTGATACTCCCCTTGTAAATATTTTAATACCTCTTATTTAAAAAAAAAGGGGAAAGTAAAGATTTTACAATACTATAAAGAAATTATTAGTATAAAAAGAATTAAATTAAATATCTTGCCTTTTGTGACAATAGTGATGATAAGCACGATATTAATCACGCAAGATATATGTTAACACACTGGGTATTAAGGTACGCCATGTGTTTAAATTAAATAATATTTTATAAAAAAAATTTAACTATGAAACAAAATTATAAATTACACCGTTACCTCGGTTTATATGTTTTCCAAATGTCTTTCTGTATGTCATTATCAAGTCCCAATTATTACTATTGAAAATAAAATGAATATATCACGAAGGTGTCGCCATTTTAAATGTTCAATCTGCCCTTTGTCTTTTAATTGCAGTACGCCAACAACAACTCGCCTTTGACTTACGACAGTGTAATGTGTGTACGATCAGACTGTCTCTTGTAATACTAATGTGTTTTGTACCATGTATACATGTATGTTTGTATGTACCATTCCGGTACACAAAGAATTATAGAGAAAATTACTATATAGTTATTGTTTTTATGGCATAGATGCACGTACAATGCCATCGTAAAAGATGGATAATCACTGTAGGGCCACTGGCGTTATGGTCGCTTTCGTGACATTTTTTTTTATTTCCCAAATTATCTCCTGAAATTAACTATCAAAATCAGAATTCAACTCTTTATATTTCACGTCAATAATTGAGCCACCACCTTCGATTTTTGTACTAAATTTCAAAATTTTACGTCGGAAAGTTACAAAGAAAATCGCCTGTGATAGACGGGAAGACGAACAAACACTGGAGTGATTCTACAGGAGTTCTGTTTGGTCACTTTTGGTACGGAACACTAAAAATTATTAAAAAGATTAAATTATTGAATTAATGATTAAATCGTGAAAATTTGTTTTTTAAAAGATAAAGAAAACTTAAAAAACTCCACAATTTGTAATGGTAAAATATGGATCATATCATAATTGATTTATTAACGTTAGTTAATAAAAATCAGGCATATATCAATTCCAAATTTACTTGTTCAACTTGGTATACTATGGTATAAATTTACTATTATTCAATGTTATAGGAGAAATTGATTGACGTTATTCTGATTTAATTGCATATCATTTCGAGAAAGATTTTTATCAACCTCTTCACTACTGATGTAGAATATGTTGTACTTATTTAACAAGATTTTTTAACTCAGAAAAATTAAAAACTTCTTAATATTATTTCAAATTACAAAATTACGCTTATTTAGATGTAAGATTAAAAATTGTATTTAAAATAAAATATTTTGTTTAAAATAGTGTCCAGTATGATGGACAAAAGTATACTCATTGATGTACAAAAAAAATTTAAAAAATCAGTACGAAGAGGTTAAAATTTCTGTATAAATTGAACAAAATTCATTTATTAAATTAACAGTATTTTGAAGATTTCATTTTTGTTTGTACGTGGCAACCCGTTTATCTGTTGTAATTCTATGAAAAGAATTAATCGGCTAGTGATTTAACAAAAGGTTAAACACAGTTAAACACTTAATGATTTATGAATACTTTTATTCTCTTCTAAAGTTCAACCTAATTGAACTAAGACTAAAAAAAATAGCAAATGTTATTGTAATATTATGTTAAACCGTTTGGAAAATATAGCATATAAATTTTCTAAACACGCTCAAAGCGGTCGAGGAACACACGCTATTGAGATACAGAGCTGAAAGAAGTCTAGTTTTACAACACTTTATTTCTGAATCGCTTTACAAAATAGGAAAGTGAGATTTCAATAAGTTTAGTGTTAAAAGATTTAGAATTCGGTATAAATTGTGATTTTTCTGAAAATTGCTTGCAGATTTTTGATGATATACTAGTTGTTGATGGATTGAAATAGCAAGGCAACGGTGTCTAAAAAATGTTTAAACAAGTTAAAAGTTCAAGGCAAGTCAATATTAACAAGCAATAATTGTAAGTAGAATTGAATCAGAATATTACGTACTTCTAGATTAGACTCTTTTATAGAAGATACAAGATGCTTCTATTGATTCTGTATAAAAATTGTTCGATTAGATCATAAGGAACAAGAAATTTATTCGTCCTACATATTATATACATTTTAATAATATAATTTTCAAAAAAAAAAAAAAAATTGCTAATATAGAGATTTCCATCTGACCGCGGAATAAGTGGAACGTTGCTCGTTAGGTTTGCCATACGTGACACTCATTGGTTTATCATATTTAGACCAAACAATGGGCATTAACAAAACTTTGTGCCCAAAAATTCTTGTACTTAGAAAAATGTGGAAAATCAGAAAAGTATCAAAAGCGTTGGTTTTAAATTCAGACATTCAACAAAGTAAGCTGTTAATGTTTAACTTCTTTTTAGCTTTATTCGAGTGTTATTGTATGCCACTGTACATTTTATATTAGATTTGCATTACAGCAGAATAGGTCCAGTTCAATATAAATATGTATAGGTATACATAAATACGAACTCAATAATAATGACGTCCAACTAAGGATATTCTCGACAGATTTTGTTTAAATCCGTTTTATTAATTTCGTATAAATAACATTCCCATAATGGCAGGGATAACCAGACATTAGAAACATTACTAAAATATCAAATAGGTACATTACATTAGTGCCTGCGAAACAGGTATAATTAAAAAATACCCCTGTCGCAGCATCCTGCATAACATAGCGAATTTCCGTTTATAAAAGTTAGTTTTTTTCGGAAACTAGTTGACATAGAACAATAGTTTAAAGACCTTTTTTATGTAATTTTTTCTTCTCTTTTAAACGGTGTAAAAAAATTTTGTAAAAATCGTTGATTAAGTGGAAATTTTGGCAAAAAATTAATTACGGACGGTTTGGGACTTCCAATATTTTCACCAATTTTCGTAAACCTAGGACATTCCGTTCGAGAGTTATCGTGCGGACACATATATATTTATATATATATTTATATATATATATATATATATATATATATATATATATATATATATATATATATACATACATACATACATACATATATACATATATATATATATATATATATATATATATATATATATATATATATATATATAAATTTTAGCGAATATTATTTTCGGTTTCTAGGGACCTCAAAACAAATTTCTGCCATGGTCCCGGGCTCAGGTCGCGATATGACAGTGGCTGTAATAGCTGAATTCCATTCTGGAAATTCGCTAAAACTATAAATTTAAAAAAAATTTTATTTCACAAGAAATTTGTAGCCTCCGTATATACCCCGTTTCAAATACTGTTGATCATGTGTCATCGTTAAAAAAAAAATAATTCTTATATTGGAAAGAAATCAATATTCTTTTCTAAAAACAAACTGCAAATTTAAAATTTACGTAAATGCAATGATGAAAGAGATAAAGCCAAGAAAACGGAAATTATTTAAATTCATAAGTGATGAAGCATGGTTAAATTTAAGTGAAATGGACCCTAGGTAACAATGGATTTGAAATTCATTGAGTTGATTTGGGCGAATAATGTTTGAATGATATTACTTCACACAATTGAAAGGTACTGCTGTTGGGCATCTGTGTGCCGGTATAATAGCTCGACCCATTATTGATTTGTTTTCAAAAAGACAAAAAGAATAATTGAATAGAATAATTTGATGATGGTTAATTTAATAGCAAACAATTGAACTATGGTGATTGAATAGAACGAGACAGTTGAATTACTGAAAATTGTATTTTCAAATGTTTTTAAATGCAATGGCAATGTGCTTCATAATTCGAAATAATAAACTTACTGATTGTGAGTGTCATATTGAGAGTCTAAATATTCGTGGATATACTTGCGTTAATTAAGGGGGTCCACTAGTGTGGCCGCCTGAAAAGAAGGTGATTTTTGGAAATTTTTTCAAAGAAAACTGCTGTATGGAATGTTTTAATATTTTAAGAATATATTCGTTGAAATGGTCCATTTCACTTAAATTTAACAATGCTTCATCATTTATGAATTTAAATAAATTCCGTTTTCTTGGCTTTATCTCTTTCATTATTGCATTGACCTAATTTTAAATATGAACAGTTTGTTTTTAGAAAAGAATAGAAGATTGATTTGTTTCGAATATAAGAATTATTTAATTTTTTAACGATGACTCGTATGATCAAAAGTATTTGAAACAGGGTATAAGGACTGCCCCGAAAAGTGTTGCACAGTTTTGTTTCCTGTTCGAAATAGAAATAATGTGATCATTTTTTTTTAAATTTTTTTATTAAAACGTTATACCTTTAACTTACAAATTTTGTACTTAATCTATTTTAATTAACTTTTCTCTACTGAACAACGGTACTTTACTGTTCACGGGTCTCATTAAATTTTGCACTATTTTAACGCAGTCCATAATTTACTGAATTGTTTTAATGTTTCTACTGTTTGTGCACCTTGCCGTAATATGCGTTTCAGTATAGTCCAGTATTCTTCTATAAGGTGCAGTTCTGTGACAATTGGCCAATTCATGTTTTTTTGCAGGAACTGCAAATTATTGGTTTTATACCACTTTTAGTGTCGCTTTTGCGTAATAAGAAGCGGCTAAATCTAGCCAAAACAATGTTCCTGCTATATGCGATCTTATAGATGGCAATAAGCGGTTTTACAAACATTCTTTGATATACTGAGCCACTTCTCATTACGCAAAAGCGACTTTGGAGTGGTATAAAGCCAATAATGTACAGTTCGTGCGAAGAAGTCTGAATCGATCAAATGTTCCAGAACTGCAAACTATAGAAAGATACTGGGCTATAGTGATACGCATATTACGACAAGATGAACGAACAGCAGAAACATCAAAATAATTCACAATCTAACCATTGGACTGGATTATGGACTGCAGCAAGCAATAAACTTACGGATGAAACAGTAAAAAATTTAATGAGGCCCGTGAACAATAAAGTATGGTTATTCAGTGGAAAAAAGTTAATTAAAATATATGTAGATTAAGTACAAAATTTGTAAGTTAAAGGTATAACGTTTTAATAAAAAAAATTTAAAAAAAAAAATGATCACATTGTGTCTATTTCGGACAGGAAACAAAACTGTGCAACACTTTTTGGGACAGTCCTTATATTATAAATTCTTGAAAAAATTTTTGGACCAAAAAATTGAGAATTCAGTGAGTTTTTCGCGATCTACCAAGACTCCAAAAAGAAGTCCTCCCACTGCTGTAGTGATAACGACCTTTACAGTGTATGAAATAAAAAAAACCAAAAAGCCTATTAAACTAGAAGGTATTGCCCGTAGAAGGAACTTCAATCAAAAAAAAGAATGGAATGGAAATTCAGAATGGAAATTCGCTAAAATGACATTACAAGTACATGAATACTAACAATGTTCCCATTTGAATATATAGCACTAGAGTTAGAGTATCTTCGTTTTTCGAAATTTGTTATTTAAATAAAACAAAATCCGCCAGAATTTAAACTAATTTAAAGCCATTTTAACACTTTTCCAAAAGTGTAGTTATCCAGAAAATTGAATCGCACTATCCTACGCCCTTTCCGGGGAAATCGGATAAGCAAGGGCGCTACTTGATATTAAAAAAATCAGTCATTAAAACATTTAGCTACAATAAATAAATGAAAAATCAGTCATTTAAAAATTTAAAAAAAATTTAAAATATGATAAGAATTTAAAATTTTACATAGTAAACAGATAAACTGTTAGAAATCATTATAAATTTAAAAAAAAAATGATTAGGAGATGCGTTATTAAAAAATTAATATTCCCGGAGCCGGAATAAATGAATTATTAAAATCCGGCACCATTGTATTAAATGAAAAGTGGCATAAAAAGAAGTTACAAAATCGCATTTTAGCATAAGAAGAATCAGCAAAAAATCAGACTGTGCAAATCCAACTTCTCTATTCATTTTTTAATAAAAAATTCACTAGATATTTCTTATTTTATACTTATAAAAAATTCTTTTCCACTTTTGAGTTTACCTAAAATGATAAAACAAAAATTTCAGGGGATTTTCACTTCGGTTATTTACTTACAATTAGGATATATTATGGTAAGTTAACAACAGAAAAACTTTCATTAAAGAAAAAAAGGATAAAATTAAAAAAAAGATTTTTACCCTCTTAAGTGAAAATTTTAAACCAACTGTTATGCATGTAACCATTGAGATTACTAGTGAAAAAAAGATTGAAAATACTGTTACATAATACATAAACTCGGAAAAAAACTTTACTTGAAATTGCTCTAAAGAGACACAATTCAATAATTTTGTTAGTTGTTTATATATCTATCACAATATCAGAGTACTTATGAATTTTCCGTTATACATATTTTCCATGTATTGTTTTACATTCCAAATATACGAATACGTAATGTAAGTGGAGCTACAACTTCAGTTAGAATATGTGTGTATATATTATGGTTACTTTACCCCTTTTTACATGCATGCATTAGCACAAGAAGGGTAGTCAAAATACTTGTAACTTGGGTAAGTATTTTATAGAGGGTTCTCTGCATATATGTACATACATATGTATTTTATTTGCTTATGGGTGTATGTGCGCTTGGTAAATTTTGTATGTACTAATAAATACCAAACTGCTTGTAAATTTCAATAAAAAAATCTCAGAAAAAATTTTATATTCGTTAATGTGAACTGATGATATTAAATTTTAAATTAATTGCAGTCGTTTGAAACAAAATTGGTAGACAAAATAATCTTTGTAAACTACGATCCTAAACATTTTCTTAATTTTGTTATAATTTAGCTTATCGTCTAGTTTTCTGTACAACTATTGAAATTCTGTGCTCTAAGCGTATAATATAAAAATCTATACTATTAAGTCAGTAGTTCTTCTGTCAGAAAAAAGAAACTCAAAATAGTTTATATGCACTTGCCCGGCTTGACAAAATTGAAATGGGTTAAAAGTTGAAAAAAGCAAATTGGCTATTAAGCTTGAAACAACTGCCATAATTTAAAATAAAGGTGATATTTTTACCCGACTGCATCAGAAAGAGGGTAATGTGTTTAGAAAATATGTACTCGTATGTATCCTCTATGTTTGTTTCTGTGGCGCAGCCTGCAGCCTATACGGCTTAACGGATTTTGGTAAATAAGGTGTCGCTGGATTCGTCCCAATCTCGGGAGTGCTATAGATTACATGAAATTTCAAAATTCATCCTCTAAATAGGCGACGAAAAATTTATATAATAAACCATTGGGTCTAGAAACGTGAAATTTTGCAGACGAGTTTTTTAGGCAACGGGCATCAAGAAAAATTTTTTGGAAATTAATCCCCTAAGGGTATAAATTAGCAGATGAATATTTATGAAAGGTAAAATTTTACAAAATCGTGAATTTCTACAAAGGGGTTCTTTATATAAAGTAGGTGAGCACCAAGAAGGGGTTTTGGAAATTCATCTCCTAAGGGGATAAAAGAAACGGTCAAAATTTATTTAAGAAACTGGGCTTAGATACGTGAAATTTTGCACAGAATTTCGTTATGTAGCGTAGGTGAGCTTTAAGAAGGGATTTTTGAAATTTTATTCCGTAATGATATAAAATAGGGGATGAAAATTGATATAGAAAAGCACTGGGTCTAGAAATGTGAAATTCTGCACAGAGGTTCTTTAGTAGTGTAAGCGAGTACAAAGCGCAGATTTTTAAAAGTTCAACCCCCAAGATGGTACAACAAGGGTTGAAAATTTATATGAAGTCTAGTTTTTGTCGATGAATTTATCCGCGTGGAGTCGATGACGACATAGTAGTCAACTCATTCAATCATCATTTAATCAACCTTCAATGACTCTACGCGGACGAAGTCGTAGACAAAAGCTAGTATATTAATGTTAGTATAAAAAAAATTTTTTTAATATCAAATTCTTAGTAATTTATGCTTCCAACCACTGTAGTCTCGTATGTGTACAGTAGAATAGCTGAGCGGGTTCTGTGACACAGTAAAACCTCAATTATCCGGACTACTTTTTTGACCGTGTTAAGAACCGTGTAGTTTGGGGTCCTACTGTACCTAGTGTATGAATTGACCTTTGACCCGGCACGTACAGAGTACATGTATTTAAAATTTGTTGTTGACATTTGACCCCAACACTCGCTCATACTGTTGGCCTTGAAATTCCAAACACATGAGTCATCACCAGCAACCAAATTAATTTATCTTAACCCATTATGCATCATCACTATTTTCGTCACAATTTAGTTTTGTGTTAACCCATTACCCGCCATAGTTTTTGAATGCAAACCTAACGCATGCGCAGACTGAATTTAAGTACATGACGCATGCGCAGACTGAATTTTACGTTACAATTTGATAGATGGGGTACAGTACCGCATCAAAAATATGGGGAATACCCTAACTCGGGGGTGGCCCCAAACTTTTGACACCGTACTGTACTTAAATTTTTGGTACACTGCCGTGTCAAAAGTGTGGACCCCCCCTGGCCAAAAAGGTATCCTATCACTTTTTGAAGCGTACTGTACGTGCAAACCTTGACCCCAACACGCGCTTGCCTTAATTGCGTCATCTTAAACGAACTATCACGTCAAAAAATGTGGGGAATACCCTAACTCGGGGGTGGCCCCAAATTTTTGACGCCGTACTGTACTTAAATTTTTGGTACACTACCGTGTCAAAAGTGCGGGCCCCCCTGACCAAAAAGGTATCCGATCACTTTTTGAAGCGTACTGTACGTGCAAACCTTAACCCCAACACGCGCTTGCCTTAATTGCGTCATTTTAAACGAACTACCAAGTCAAAAATGTGGGAAATGCCCTAACCCAAGGGGTGGCCGCTAAATTTTGCGGGGCACTGTACCAAGCGCTAGATTTTAAAACCAGACTCCGGGGTCCAGATTTCTGACCGCTACTGTACTGCCGGAAATCGAGTGTTAACTGTACCTTATGGGGATTTTTGGTATATTTAACCTTGGAAAATTCCAGGAATTTTTATCAGTTTTAAAATAAACAAACAACTAATAATTAAATGTTTATTTTAGCTGAATTATGATCATATGACTCATATATGGAGTTTTTTTGGTATAAGAAAGATGACGTCATGGAATATTAATGAGTTAAAAAATTGTTTAGTAAAAAATATCACCCATTGTAGGCCTCAAACAAGAAATTATTTTTATCAGTTTTAATACTTTAACATTTAACCTACAGTGACCAATTTTTTAGTTAACTAACAAAAGTTCTTGAAATTTTAACAAGTTACAAAAAATATTACTTCTTATGGTGCACAACACTTTTGAATTTGACTGTAGCACAAAACTGTTTCTATATCAAACGAAAATTATCTGAAATAATTCAGTATATACATATGTATAGACTCTGTATATTAAAAATATTTTATGTATACACTCTGTATATTGAGAATAAGAAAGAAAATTTGTATATAATTTTAATTTTTATGAATACTAGTAAACGAATTGTATAGCCATTTATGAATAAGTATTAAATCTAATTATAAAATAATTTATAAATATTGCAAAAAATTTGTTTAATCAGCAAAATCAATGTACAGATTCCGCTCAAAATAGGGAATAGTAAACAAGTCACTTTCCCTATTTTAAGCGTAACATACAGGATGAACTAAATGTCTATGTATATGCATATACATATATTTACTAGGTCACTGATACACCGTAACCAAAAGCTAAGACATGCTGCGATGTCCAGTTCTCCAAATATTTTTAGTTTATTTTCTCACGTTAAATGTTTTCTTTTCTTAATAACCACTGTCATATTAAAAATACAGTTTATTTAGTTATATTTATATACTTATATAAAATAAGTACATAACTTAACTACATACATTAAATAATTAACTTTTTCTATTTAAAATAACAACTGTACACAATAAATACATATAATAAATTGATAACAATTATTATTATTAATAAGAAAATACGTTTGTATGTTCCGAATGAGACCATTTTAAGAATAATCTTTGCTAATGTTTAAGTACTGAACAAAAAGTAAATACGTACAGATACATATTGTGGAGTGAATGTCAAAGAAGCTATTAAATTTTAATTTATCACTACTTCATAATGTCCCAACGGTCCCAACAACACATTCACAAGCATTATATGCATGTATGCCTACTACCTGATACAGTGATACTATTAAATAATCAAATCATGGATATGTTTATATATGCATAATTATATAGAATTATAGACAATTGTAGGGTTTTGGACGTTTTAAACATTTCATTTCAAACTCATAAGTAAATGTACAAATTGCAAAATTTTTAATTTTTCTGAATAAATGATTAAAAAGTTCATGAACACTTTATTATTTGTCACACCATTTATACTATAATTTTTTATTTTTTTGACAATATTTTTATTACTTTTTAATATAAACATGTTTGAATGTGTGTGTGTTTGTTTACAATATTTCCTTATTTTAGGTTTGCTTATTTTAAGAGAACGGTGTATATCATTTTAATACTGATACATATTTATATTAGGGTATAATAGTATTGTATTTAACATTTTTAAACAGAATAAAAGTTCAATTTTTGGTTTTAAATTACTATAAACACGTCGCTTAATATAAAAATGATAACAGCATTGAGTTTTACTAAATTTTTAAGTCTGTAAAATCAAAATTTTTATAGACTAGAATATTTTGAATTTGATACTTTATCAATCATTAACATATATATAATATCATGTATATATAACTGGTGTATATTTAGTATTTTTAATAAATATTTTAGTATACAGGGTGTATCATGAAATATGCTTTTCAATTAGAATAATAAATTTCATAAGATTTTTGTTAATACTCTTATTGGTTAACGAAAGAAACTTTTTGCTGTACAAAAAAAATAGGGGAATTCAGGGTAATAATTAAATAAAACGCACATATTTTTCTTTTTTTTAAAATTTTATTTATAGAATATGTATACAAAAAAATTAAATCGCTTAAATCTATATATTACTAAAAATCTATTTATTTTCCATATAAAATTTTTTTAAAAGAATACAGTTTTCTAATGAGCAAATTTTATCTGAATGGATCATACAACGTCTTGAATAATATTCATCTCGCAGATTGGAAATCTTCGGTACATCAAATATTTCTTCCAAATTCAAAATCCACGGCTGGTTTTCGGTACCATCAAACAAATTTGAAATCCATTTCTTCTTTTCACCGCCCTTGAAACTTCTTTAATATAGGTTTCAATATGGAATGAAGTTTTTTGTACGGAATAAATCCATATGACCAAGGTATCCGATGCCAATTTCGGCAAAGCCAACGTGCAGCAACCCGTTCATATTTCTTCGGCAACTCGTTGAAATCAAACGGTGCGTCGAATATAAGATGTAATATTTCATCCGAATTTTCCGCAACGATACCAACTTCTTTAAAATAAAATTGGTTGTTAGCTCCTTGATAGCCTTGTATGTCAAGAAACGCCATTTTTTATCGCCGCTGTAGAACTGAATTTACTCACACAATCCACAACTTTATATAAAATAATTAAAATTGGTGAGGATAGTTAATTTGTGGGATGTATCCGAAAAAGGATACTAATAGCTATTGCTAGTTGACCATCAAATTACAAACTGTTAATAATATTTAGCACATTGGTGCATACCATGTTCTTTTCACTTTAAGACCTAGTGATTTAAGGAATGCTAAATTTTCGGGTGAAATGTGTTGTCGCTTAAAAGTTTTACGTTTAATGATCTTAGGTTTCGAAAGTCCTTTGCTAGGTTGTTTAGCGTTGGACTGCTCTGAATTGTAAATTATCATGGTTCGAAATGCAATTGTTTTACCACGAAATTGTTTTTTCAGCGAAAGAGATGTTAACTCTTTGACAACCACCGGTAAATTGACAATATTTTGTGTAAGTTTAACTATTTTATACCCTTTAACCATGATAATGTGTATGAGCCCTTTAACCATGATAAGCTGTATGAGCTCTTTAACTATGATAAGGTGTATGAGTCACTCCGGGGGCAAAATAAGTCACTCCGGGAGCGAAATGGGTAACTCCGGGAGCAAAATGAGTCACTCCGGGAGCAAAAAGATTCACTCCGGGAGCAAATTGAGTCACTTCTGGAGCAAAATGAGTCACTCCGGGAACAAAATTAGTCACTCCGGGAGCAAGATGAGTAACTCCGGGAGCCAAATGAGTCACTCTGGGGGCAAAATGAGTCACTCCGGGAGCAAAATGAGTCACTCCGGGAGCAAAATGAGTCACTCCGGGAGCGAAATGAGTCACTCCGGGAGCAAAATGAGTCACTTCGGGAGCAAAATGAGTCACTTCGGGAGCAAAATGAGTCACCCGTTGGAGTCAAATGAGTAGCCCGGTGAAGCAAATGAGCTAAGTATATATAAGTAGAGAAGCAATAAATCTTTGAACAGTTATTCATTTACTAGCGAACGCTTCAGACCTCCCGCTGAACGATGTATAATTGTGATTTTTGTGGTAAAGCATTTACGCGAAAGTCTAATCTTTCTAGACACTTAAATGCTCAACATAATTCGTTAAGCAATATTAATGATGGTACGATTGGAAAGAATGATAACTCATCAAGCAAATTCATACCATATGATGCTAATAATAAAACACCTGATGATATCCCTATATCTAGATTTGATGATAATGATGATGAAAATACATCTCAACTACAGCATGATATTGATTACTCTGAAGCAATCTTGAATCCGTTTGACCAAAAAAGGATAGATGCTGCAACTGAAGCCATTCAAACCAAATTTAACTCTTTGAAAAGAGGAGAAAACCGTCGTCAATCTGAAAACGAGAAAGATAGTTGGTCTAATGAATGTAAGCAAGTAAATCGCTTAACAGCAATTAATAACAATTGCAATGAAACAACCTCCTCTTCACAACTAACTAAACTTCTAGGAACTGCTTTAGATATTATAATGTTAAAAGAGGTTCGAAACGCTGACTCGGAAAATGAAGCGAAAATTGTCAATCAGGTTAAACCAATAAGCTTAAAACCTCATATAGCTTCAAATGAAAATGTCGAAAACGGGGTCTTAGCTAAGCATTTTAAGCAAGACAACTTGAGAGAGTCTAGAAATGTTAACATACAATCGAACAAAATAAAATACTGGCATAATCCTAATACTTTAATAGATGAATTACAACGTTTATACGAGACTTCAGAGACTGGTGAAAAAATACTCAGTATTATTCGAAGTTTAGAGGAAAATAAAAATATGTTGTTGTTTAACGTATACGATCGAGAAGATTTAATCAAAGAGTTAAATGCTTTAAAAGAAACTACTGTTGGTCGAGAAATATTCTCTATACTTCGCGAACTTCAAAAGGCTGATGTTATTGAACCACTAGGTGATTATCTGGATGAAACTGATAAAGAAGATGCTAGCGATTATGATGATGATGATGATGATTAATTGATTATCCACACTAAGAATTTACTGAATTTTGAAGAACACCACCGTATAAGAAGCAGCAGTAGTTATCCCTCATTGAAGTGTATATTTTATTTTTATATTTTTTAACCCTGTAAGATAAAAAGGTTTTTTTTTTTTCAAATAAATAACACATATATGTAAATAATTATTGTTCTTTATTTTTAAAATATAAGTATGAATATAAAATATTTTCACAGTAAATGTATATGTAATATTTTTTACAATAAATGTATATGAAATATTTTTTACAATAAATAAATATTAAAAATTGTATGATTTGTTTATATATTCAATAACACCCTAACGTAATTGTTTCATGTTTTCAGGTAACTGATCCCATACTTGACAAATTCGTTGTGCATATTCGGGTATCATATATGCATACAGATGTTGCACCCAAATATCATATTTCAATAGTTGTTTTGTTAAGTATAATAACATATCGAAATTTCTGACTTTTTTATACAAATAAGGATGAGTCAGAAATATGTCTTCAACGTGTGAAATCCGTGTTGCAAATGTCAATGGTTCACCAACGGGCGGTTGAAAGTTTTCCTCCATTTTCACGCCATTCTTGCACATTTCACAGCGAATTTTCAAACCAGGTGGTCCATCAATATGATCTTGTTGCCAGGGTCGATTATAATGTTCAAAACATGGTTCACATTCTTGAAACATGGCTCGATAATAGGATGGTAACCAAATCCAGGCGCGTTGTATGATTTTCGCACCATAACTTTTCAGCACATTCAAACTGATCCACTTGTAGATTTGAAGAAATGTTTCCAAAGTCAGTTCGTTCAGTAGCATTGGTTCACGTTCGAAAAATTCACCAATTGAAACATCCATTTTATCCTACTCCATTGATTCCGCTTCAGACAATTTCACATATATACTTGCTTCACCGGGCTACTCATTTGACTCCAACGGGTGACTCATTTTGCTCCCGGAGTGACTCATTTTGCTCCCGGAGTGACTCATTTCGCTCCCGGAGTGACTCATTTTGCTCCCGGAGTGACTCATTTGGCTCCCGGAGTGACTCATTTCGCTCCCGGAGTGACTCATTTTGCTCCCGGAGTGACTCATTTTGCTCCCGGAGTGACTCATTTTGCTTCCGGAGTGACTCATTTTGCTCCCGGAGTGACTCATTTTGCTCCCGGAGTGACTCATTTTGCTCCCGGAGTGACTCATTTTGCTCCCGGAGTGACTCATTTGACTCCAACGAGTAACTCACATGCTCCCGGAGTGACTCATTTCGCTCCCGGAGTGACTCATTTTGCTCCCGGAGTGACTCATTTTGCTCCCGGAGTGACTCATTTTGCCCCCAGAGTGACTCATTTGGCTCCCGGAGTTACTCATCTTGCTCCCGGAGTGACTAATTTTGTTCCCGGAGTGACTCATTTTGCTCCAGAAGTGACTCAATTTGCTCCCGGAGTGAATCTTTTTGCTCCCGGAGTGACTCATTTTGCTCCCGGAGTTACCCATTTCGCTCCCGGAGTGACTTATTTTGCCCCCGGAGTGACTCATACACCTTATCATAGTTAAAGAGCTCATACAGCTTATCATGGTTAAAGGGCTCATACACATTATCATGGTTAAAGGGTATAAAATAGTTAAACTTACACAAAATATTGTCAATTTACCGGTGGTTGTCAAAGAGTTAACATCTCTTTCGCTGAAAAAACAATTTCGTGGTAAAACAATTGCATTTCGAACCATGATAATTTACAATTCAGAGCAGTCCAACGCTAAACAACCTAGCAAAGGACTTTCGAAACCTAAGATCATTAAACGTAAAACTTTTAAGCGACAACACATTTCACCCGAAAATTTAGCATTCCTTAAATCACTAGGTCTTAAAGTGAAAAGAACATGGTATGCACCAATGTGCTAAATATTATTAACAGTTTGTAATTTGATGGTCAACTAGCAATAGCTATTAGTATCCTTTTTCGGATACATCCCACAAATTAACTATCCTCACCAATTTTAATTATTTTATATAAAGTTGTGGATTGTGTGAGTAAATTCAGTTCTACAGCGGCGATAAAAAATGGCGTTTCTTGACATACAAGGCTATCAAGGAGCTAACAACCAATTTTATTTTAAAGAAGTTGGTATCGTTGCGGAAAATTCGGATGAAATATTACATCTTATATTCGACGCACCGTTTGATTTCAACGAGTTGCCGAAGAAATATGAACGGGTTGCTGCACGTTGGCTTTGCCGAAATTGGCATCGGATACCTTGGTCATATGGATTTATTCCGTACAAAAAACTTCATTCCATATTGAAACCTATATTAAAGAAGTTTCAAGGGCGGTGAAAAGAAGAAATGGATTTCAAATTTGTTTGATGGTACCGAAAACCAGCCGTGGATTTTGAATTTGGAAGAAATATTTGATGTACCGAAGATTTCCAATCTGCGAGATGAATATTATTCAAGACGTTGTATGATCCATTCAGATAAAATTTGCTCATTAGAAAACTGTATTCTTTTAAAAAAATTTTATATGGAAAATAAATAGATTTTTAGTAATATATAGATTTAAGCGATTTAATTTTTTTGTATACATATTCTATAAATAAAATTTTAAAAAAAAGAAAAATATGTGCGTTTTATTTAATTATTACCCTGAATTCCCCTATTTTTTTTGTACAGCAAAAAGTTTCTTTCGTTAACCAATAAGAGTATTAACAAAAATCTTATGAAATTTATTATTCTAATTGAAAAGCATATTTCATGATACACCCTGTATACTAAAATATTTATTAAAAATACTAAATATACACCAGTTATATATACATGATATTATATATATGTTAATGATTGATAAAGTATCAAATTCAAAATATTCTAGTCTATAAAAATTTTGATTTTACAGACTTAAAAATTTAGTAAAACTCAATGCTGTTATCATTTTTATATTAAGCGACGTGTTTATAGTAATTTAAAACCAAAAATTGAACTTTTATTCTGTTTAAAAATGTTAAATACAATACTATTATACCCTAATATAAATATGTATCAGTATTAAAATGATATACATTGATTTTGCTGATTAAACAAATTTTTTGCAATATTTATAAATTATTTTATAATTAGATTTAATACTTATTCATAAATGGCTATACAATTCGTTTACTAGTATTCATAAAAATTAAAATTATATACAAATTTTCTTTCTTATTCTCAATATACAGAGTGTATACATAAAATATTTTTAATATACAGAGTCTATACATATGTACATACTGAATTATTTCAGATAATTTTCGTTTGATATAGAAACAGTTTTGTGCTACAGTCAAATTCAAAAGTGTTGTGCACCATAAGAAGTAATATTTTTTGTAACTTGTTAAAATTTCAAGAACTTTTGTTAGTTAACTAAAAAATTGGTCACTGTAGGTTAAATGTTAAAGTATTAAAACTGATAAAAATAATTTCTTGTTTGAGGCCTACAATGGGTGATATTTTTTACTAAACAATTTTTTAACTCATTAATATTCCATGACGTCATCTTTCTTATACCAAAAAAACTCCATATATGAGTCATATGATCATAATTCAGCTAAAATAAACATTTAATTATTAGTTGTTTGTTTATTTTAAAACTGATAAAAATTCCTGGAATTTTCCAAGGTTAAATATACCAAAAATCCCCATAAGGTACAGTTAACACTCGATTTCCGGCAGTACAGTAGCGGTCAGAAATCTGGACCCCGGAGTCTGGTTTTAAAATCTAGCGCTTGGTACAGTGCCCCGCAAAATTTAGCGGCCACCCCTTGGGTTAGGGCATTTCCCACATTTTTGACTTGGTAGTTCGTTTAAAATGACGCAATTAAGGCAAGCGCGTGTTGGGGTTAAGGTTTGCACGTACAGTACGCTTCAAAAAGTGATCGGATACCTTTTTGGTCAGGGGGGCCCGCACTTTTGACACGGTAGTGTACCAAAAATTTAAGTACAGTGCGGCGTCAAAAATTTGGGGCCACCCCCGAGTTAGGGTATTCCCCACATTTTTTGACGTGATAGTTCGTTTAAGATGACGCAATTAAGGCAAGCGCGTGTTGGGGTCAAGGTTTGCACGTACAGTACGCTTCAAAAAGTGATAGGATACCTTTTTGGCCAGGGGGGGTCCACACTTTTGACACGGCAGTGTACCAAAAATTTAAGTACAGTACGGTGTCAAAAGTTTGGGGCCACCCCCGAGTTAGGGTATTCCCCATATTTTTGATGCGGTACTGTACCCCATCTATCAAATTGTAACGTAAAATTCAGTCTGCGCATGCGTCATGTACTTAAATTCAGTCTGCGCATGCGTTAGGTTTGCATTCAAAAACTATGGCGGGTAATGGGTTAACACAAAACTAAATTGTGACGAAAATAGTGATGATGCATAATGGGTTAAGATAAATTAATTTGGTTGCTGGTGATGACTCATGTGTTTGGAATTTCAAGGCCAACAGTATGAGCGAGTGTTGGGGTCAAATGTCAACAACAAATTTTAAATACATGTACTCTGTACGTGCCGGGTCAAAGGTCAATTCATACACTAGGTACAGTAGGACCCCAAACTACACGGTTCTTAACACGGTCAAAAAAGTAGTCCGGATAATTGAGGTTTTACTGTGTCACAGAACCCGCTCAGCTATTCTACTGTGTACCTATATATTTTTTCTTCTATAAGTTAAACAACGCTAAAAAGACCTAAATAAAAAAAAAATTAATCAAAAAATCAAAAAACGCGACTGCATAGAAAGCAAGCTAAAAAGATGGAAACCGAATGAAAATAAAGAGAAAAAGAAAAATGCATAAAAAAGTAAAGCAGTCGGAGGCATACATGTTGTATCAAGTTAAGCAGAAATGTTTGATGCTTCCGACTGCTCTACTATTTTATTAATTTTTCTTTTTCTCAATATTTCCATCCTGTTTCCACCGTTTTAGTTTACTTTCTACCCAGTCGGGTTTTTTGATTTTTTAATTAATTTTTTTTTTATTTGCTAAGTAAAATATTTGTTTTTAATATTTACAAATATGGAATACCATAAAGTTCAAATCAGTGAATATTACATAAATTAATTTTTAGTTGAGCTAGTTTATACACAATAGTAAGAAAAAAATATTAATGTATAATATTCACTAATTTTTTACTTACATCCATAACAATATAACATTCGTTATAACAAAAATATTTAAGGAGGTATACACGATCCAATTACATTGTTAAACGTTTAAAATCAAATGCGCGATGAGCGGGCACGGAAAGCATTAATACCACGCATTAACGCTCTGCACAGCACTATTCACAGCACACAACATTTTAAAGCATTTTTAGACGGAATTTTTATCTTTCACAGATTTGGTTGGCACGATCAAAAAGTTACTTGTACCTAAAGTAAAAAAAAAAGTAATTATAATTCACAAACAAAATCTTATATCTTTTCATTTTAAAATTATTTAATCCTAATTTTATTGTAATAGATTACAAACTTTGAATCTCTCAGTTACTACACGCCGCTAGTGTGAACAGTACAAACTAGCTGATATATAAGGTACATATGCTATGTTTTCGTAATTTTTAATAATTTTAAAATTATTGTTACTAGAGCACTGAATACTTTAATATTTATTAAATTCTGCTAAATCTGGGGTTTCCAAGTTTGATACTCCCCTTGTTAGTGTAAAAATCATTCAGTATTATATTGTATTGACACACCTGTTAAATCTCCCCAGCGCTCCCACAAGATTTCCTTTTAGATTACTGTTCAGTTATATTTGGTACCTTACAGGGTCTTTGCATTCAGTTGTTCACTGTGTACAATGTATGTATTTGTAATATAACGAATCTGTCGAGAGTCAGGGGTATTAATTTTCGATACCTTATGATTAAACTGTGACTGTAAATTAATTCTTTCTCAGCTGTATTCAAATAAGTCTATACACTGACCTACATTTCATTACAAACCAGTTAAGTGACGGAATGTGTTTAGGCACGGATCTGGATCTCTATGTGTGTTAAGTGTTTGTGTTTCAGTGTTACTGTATTGTGTGTTTATGTATGTGTGTTGTGTGTCTGTAAGATGAGTGTCAGTGTGTTGTTCGCTCACTGTAGATGGCTCAGATGAAGTAGAAGCAGATCTTGTGCTTTCACATATCGCAGTCGGATTCGTATTACTGAGGAACTTTCGTACTATACGACACGTGTTTATGATCACCGCCTTTTGCATAGTGACATGTGTATTTTGGGAGACCCAAGAGGCTCAAACTATTGTGTAGTATGTGTGGAATGACCCCGGTGGCACTGAGCACTATTGGAACAATATGGACATATTCCATTTGCCATTGTTGTTTTATTTCGGCTGCGACGTTAGTTTATTTATGCAATTTAACTGCGTGTGTTTTTTGTAAGTTGTGTGTATTTGGAATCGCAATATCGATCAGATAGGTTGTCTTAGTTTTTTTCATTACGAAGGTGATATCTGGTCGATTATGATTTATGGTCTTATCTGTAATAATCGACCGATCCCAATAAAGTCTACAAGAGTCATTCTCCGCTACTACTTTTGGTGTGAGCTTGTAGTAAGGTGTTTTATCGGTTATAAGGTGGTGCTTAACCGCTAGTTTCTGGTATATAATTTTGCCAACCTGGTCATGTCGGTGTTTGTATTCGGACTGAGCGAGCTGAGTACAGGCAGTTGTGATATGTTGCACAGTATTCGATTTGGCTAATTTAACGGGACAAAATTAAACAACTATTGTATTGACTGAATTTTTATTTATTGCTATTGTAATGGACATTTGACTTATAAAACACGAAAATAAAGGATTGTACATTCATTTACTTATTTAATCAAACACGATAAACGATCTGTGGGCTTCGTTGATCGCCATATGTTAAAAAGCTCTTCTCTGATTATTTGACGATCTGTAAAAACAAATACATTAGTTATCAAACTCCGCACGACTCCGCACTTTAAATACATATTAATTGTACAGTACAATAACTAAAGTAACGTTTAAAATAGTTTTGAAAATCTTGCGACATCTTGCAGTATAACTTTTTTTAATTACAAACTGGTATTTTAACAGTAATTTTACATACTTTAGTTTAAAGGAGCTAATTAGTTTACTATACAATAATATAAATAATAATATAGTTACGTACGTAGAGACATACCTTTAGAAGATGATTCCATCTTAACATTAAACAAAATACGTTTCTGAACACAGTAACAACACCTCATACGTTAAAAGTCGCAATCATATTGGTGGCTGAGTCAAAACCAACGTTAACTTTGTACTATTGGTAACATGCAAGGACATGTACGGGTGGTGTTTATTGTTGTCATAATAAATGTACCTGACATTCAGCTACCCAAATAACATATTGGTTTAAACATCTGTTATACTTCGTAAATATACCTTTTGTCCCGTTAGATGGGTCAAATCGAATACTGTGTGTTGGATCGTTTCGGGTTTGGAATGGCATCTCCGGCATGAGTCAGATGTTATTGACGAGTCACGAAGTATGTATTTTGAGCAATTCTTTGTGTGAATTACTTGATCTTGTATAGCTAGCATGAATCCTTCAGTCTCCGGGAAAAGACTTCCTTGACTCAACCAGGTGTGCGACGCTACTTTGTCGACGTTACTCTGATTAAGATCATATGGATGTCTTCCATGTAAAGGCTTCCGGATCCATTGCTGAATTTTGTCCTCCTTCGTGACCAAAGGGCAAAAACTATCTGGCATTTCTCTGTGTGAGAGGTTTAATGGCGTGTATGCCTTGCCGGCTTGGATTATTGCATTGTGTAAGTGTGATGTGTGTGTTTTGCTGTAAAAGTATTCTCGCAAGTTATGAACCTGTTTATTATGCGTGTTCCTTATGTCTATAAGACCTCGACCCCCTTCGACTCTCTTAGCAACGTTAATCGTTCTATCGCTGCTTTGGGATGATGAATTCGGTATTTGGTCCTAAGGACGCGGGTCTTGATCTCGATGTTTGTCAAGTCTGTAGGCGTCCATTTGATTACCCCAAATGAGTACGTTAACACCGGAACTGCGTAGGTGTTAATTGCTTTTATGGCTTTTTTTCCATCAAGGTGGGTGTTCAGTAATCTCTGTACACGCGTTAAGTACTGCTGCATCAGGTGTTGTTTTACAGCGTTGTGGTCTGTACGTTCATCCTGATTGAATCCGAGATACCGATACGACTCTCCCTCGTCCATGGGCTGCATAACAGACTCTGGTTCGAATGCGACCGCATCTCGTTTTCCCCCAGAACTACATTGTGTTCGACATTTATCGATTCCGATCTTCATACAGAGGTCTCGCGAAACTTCCCTAGAAAGTCCCAGCAGCTGCTGTAATTGATGTTTAGTAGCTGCATAGATCTTTATATCATCCATGTACATAAGATGTGAAGTGGTATGGCGCGAATTCGTTTGCGTACCTACATTGTAACCGTATTTATGGTTTCATTTAACAGGAGAGAAAGTGGATTCATTGCGAGACAAAACCATAATGGACTCGATGAGTCGCCTTGGAATATGCCGCGTCTTACTTGAATAAGATCGCTTGTTGTTTTTTCATTACCAATACTTAAATGTAAGGTCGTTCGCCAATCGAACATGATCGTTCCAAGGAAGTTCACGATACTTGGGTGTATTTTGTACAGCTCCAATACTTTCCGTAACCAGGAGTGTGGCACCGAATCAAATGCCTTTTTCTAATCAATAAACGTTGTGTATAGGTTACGTTGTCTCCCTTTCGCTTCTTCCAGTACTACGGAGTCAATCAGAAGCTGCTCTTTGCAACCTTGTGACCTCTTTCGACATCCCTTTTGTTCTTCTGTCAGTATAGTGTTAATTTGACAATGCTCATCGATCTTTTCTGCCAGACAAGACGTTAAAATCTTATACACTGTAGGCAAGCAGGTGATAGGCCTATAATTAGCAGGATTTTTTGTATCACTGTTTTTTGATTTCATATATATGTGATACCCTACGTTAGGAACTTCGGTGTCAGGTTTGGTGTTCTTATAAATAGTATAAATTTTTCAGCGAGATACTTATGTGTTGATGTATAGTATTTGAGCCAGTAGTTTTGTATGTTGTCGATGCCAGGTGCCTTCCAGTTATGCGATCTCTGTAAAGCTTTAGAGACGTCCTCTGTAGTAATGTCCATATAGGGCATCTCCGGAAGATGTTCGTTATTCCTGTACTCTGTATCGATCCAGCTGGCTTTGCCATTATGGTCAGTGGTGTTGGACAATATATTCTCCCAGAAACTATAGAGTGCGTTCTTCTCCGGTAGACCATTACTGTCAGTTACCGTGTTCGTTAGAGACTGATAAAACCGTCTCTCGTCTCTGCTGGACGCTTGGTTTTGTCGTCTGCATTCAGTACTGGTCTTATACCTTCGTAAGCGCTTCGCTAGTGCTGTTAATTTTTGGTGAAGCGTATCTCTCATCTCTATAAGCGTTTTATTGGGTTCCTTTTATTGTGTATGTACTGCGTGTTTGTGTAATATGTCGTGTATGTGTTTGTTGAGCCGCTTAGATCTACTACCCTGTTGGTATTGGGTGATCCGGGGTTGTATCGGATGTTGTTGATACGTTTATTCAGTCGTTTTCCCAGGCAGGAGTTTTGTGTTCCTTCGAGTTGTGCGCTACAGGTGGTGTTACGTCGGAACCGTTACAACGTATAGCGGCAACGGCTCCACAGTAGATAGCCATGTGTAACTCGATAAAATTGTCATATGTTTTCAAGTGTTTAGGCAGTATTTTATTGTCTAATATCTCAACGATCTCAGCCAATCTACGTGAGGTGTGTTGTTTAGGCAGCAAGTACCTATGTGTGGGGCCCGTCCCTTCAAATTCAGTAAGCGCTGTGTTAAATTCCAGTTCGATCTTTTGCAGTAGGGTGTCGTTTAATGCTGTCTCATGGAGACTAGGCTCATTATCGACAAGTTGTTGAGTGTCGTTTTGTGTGGGGCTCCCCATTTCTGACGGGCCGTCGTCGGCCGGACTTTCTTCATTTTGAGAAAATTGATGTGCGACTTGTGTTTTAATAGTGTTTATGAGGGAACAAGGGATGTGGTTATTGGCGAAAATGACACGCTTTTGATCTGCCAGTCTTTGTTCAGTGACGCGATTTAGGTGAGGATAGGTGCACGCGAACTCTTGATGTAATTTCGTACGGTACCCAGTTTTGTCCGTTTCAAGTCTAGTAACTTGGAAGTATGTGTGTACGATGAATTCATTCAGTTCATCTGTCCATTGCATACGCACACGCTTCTTATCAGCTTCTTACCAGTGGTCCCCAAAGGATGCTCCGAGGAAACACTTAAAGTCGGCTGAGCCCAAGGTGTTGGGGGCTCTGTAAGTAGGGCAGTAGTATTTTCGCTGAAGGTGTTATTACAGCTGACAGGTGGCTGCCTAGAACTCAGCCTGTCGTCACCGCTATTTAAACTGTCACATTCAGTGGTGACCCTGATGCGCCCGGTTGCTCCACCGGCAGCGGCATTTTTCCGAGGCTTCTTTTTTGTAGGCTCCATTTGAATGGGTTGTCCTTTTACTCGCCTTTTACGACAAGCAGGATTTACTGTGGGGAAATTCTGCAAAGTGAAGCCCCCACCTATAGGACGCTTATTATTATTATTATTTTTTTTTTTTGTGTTAAAATTGGGGTACTGCTGCCGGTGGATGGCGCGGTCAGCAGCACCCGGCGGCATCGCCATCGAAGGGCATGCGCCGCCAAAACGGGAAAATGATAAAAACGACACATAGAGACAGGAACACATAAATGCGATAGATAACGGACAAACATACACATGATAAAATTCACCGATGAGCCCTGCCATCCCAGGGCTTCTTAACGAGCGAACAGTCCCCGGTGGCGGGACGCTAAGTACTAGCCAGAACGTCCGACCTTCAAGGACCGAAAACCAACGATGAAACTCACTCCGAGGTGGAAAGGGACCCGGAGTGGAGGAAACCGACTAAAAATAAAGTATACAAAAGAAAGACTAGAAGAATATTTTGCAAACAATATCACAGACAATAACTTATTACGTCACTGGGGAACCACCGGCTCACGAGTGACGCAATATGGAATTAAAACAATACCGCTGCAGAACCATGAAAACAGGTCTACAGCGGCATAGCGAAAAATAGATAAAATAGAAACGTAAAAGACGAGAAAAATTAAAACAAAGAGAGAATTAAAGTAGACTTGTTAAAAAGACAAAACAAATATATCACAGTGATTAGATTTCTTTGCTCCGTAACACGATTCCGCTCTCCGTAACCTCGACAATTTCGAAACGGCTTCGTCAATACCAAGGAACTCGCCCATGTAAGGACAGTTGACGTCTGATTACTAGGCTACATGTACTTTTCTGTCAGATATCTGATTACTAAGTTACATGTGCTTTTCTGTCAGACGTACGGGGTCTACTTACTGGGGAGACCGGTACGTTGACTAGGCCACGTTCGTCCGAGTCGAGGTCACAGAAAACGGAACAATGCCACAGAGTATCACAGTAGATTTGACCAAAGTCCCTATCACTTCGACGGGGCGGAAGCGGCCCAGGACGCCGACAAACGCATCCGTCAGAGGGACGACAACGTCTCCTTACTAGACGAGCTCGCTCAAGCCGTTCGGGCAGACGTTGACTCACACGTGTGGCCGACTCGAATGAATGCGTCAAACATCGCATTCCTACCAGTCAAAGCCACAGGGACAGATCATCAACATTATATCACAGAGCAAATCACAATTGTGTCACACTGGAGTGCACCATCCAGTGGACACTAGGACAGATAAAAACACCATAGAAAATATCACAGCACAAAATATCACCAAAGATGAAAAATAAAAATCACAGCAACAATTATCACCTATTCGACTCACCCGAACACGAATTACAACTCCGGCAATCACAACCATACAAGTTACTACGCTCCCTCAGTGCTGAATTCCGGTCAAGGTACTTATAAAGACTTCTCAACTTTCGGTGGCACTTCTCTTATACGGGGGATATAACCTCGGTCGGTCATACGACGTTCATCGTCGTCGAAAATTTTACCAGAGCCTGCTAGCCGAAGCTAACAGTTGCCCGCTGGGCACGAACGGGGACGTGAAGGATGGATTTTAGCCCGGCATTATTATTATTATTATTATTATTATTTTTTTTTTTTTTTTTTTTAGTTGAAATTGGGGTACTGCTGCCGGTGGATGGCGCGGTCAGCAGCACCCGGCGGCATCGCCTACTAAGGGCATGCGCCGCCAAACAGTAAAAATAAAAACAACACGTAAAGACAGGAACACATAAATGCACTAGACAACGGACAAACATACAAATAATAAAATCCATCGATGGGCCCTGCCATCCCAGGGCTTAAAAAGAGCGGACAGTCCTTGGTGACGGTACGATAAGTACTAGACATAGCGTCCGGTCACCAAGGCCTGAAGACCATCGCTGCGACTCCCTCCGAGGTGTAAAGGCCTCGGAGTGGAGGAACCTGACTAGAAATACACAAATATCACAGACAATTATCACAATAGATCACAGATAAAACTTATTACGTCGCTGGGAGGCCACAGGCCGACCAGCGACGCAATAAGGAGTTAAAACAATACCGCTGTGGAGCCATAACAACAGGCCCACAGCGGCATAACAAAATATCACAGATAAATAAAAACAAGTGATGTACCACCTCGGGTGTAAAAGGCCTTCGGTGGTACATCGATAAAAAACAATAACAAAAACAAACAACAGGTATAAATAACAACAGTACCACTAAGGGTGTAAAAGGCCCTTAGTGGCATAACGACAATACTAAAAGTACCCTGCCAGACCAGCTGGAACAGGGTATAGGTAATAAATAAGACAACACAAGAAATTTCGAAAAACATATAAATTAAAAAACGACACTGTAAATAAAAATATAACTGTCGGGGGAGAGTCAAGAGACGACTTGAATAAAATTCAGAGATGTAAAGCCCCTACAGTCTCTGAAGAAGATGGGAATTTCTGAGAAATTCAATCATCTTTCTTTCAGAGACAGCATCATAAGATAACGCTTCGGCTACATTATTGGGGAGCTGCAACCTCTGGCGCAATGGCTCAAAGGTTACACATTCCTCAACTATATGCCTCACGGTCAGCGCCGTCCCGCAGGCGGCGCACCTTGGCTGATCCTCACCGGCGAGAAGATGACGATGTGTTAACGCCGTGTGGCCCAAGCGTAAACGCGTCAGGGCCACACTCTCTCGCCGGCTCAGATTTACAGGTGCCGGAGTTTTTCGGACCTCAGGTTTCACCTGTTTGAGCTTCGCCGTGAGGTTGTTCCACTCACGTTGCCATTTCTGATCGATCGCCGATCTAATGCACACTCTCAGATCCTCTGGGCGTATGGCAATGTCCTGTGGCTCACCGACTTCGGCTGCATGACGTGCTGCCTGGTCGGCGAGTTCATTGCCAGGTATCCCCACATGTCCGGGAATCCAAAAGAAGGTGATAGACTTTTGGCGGAGCATGTAGAGACACGTTCGGATGTTCTGCACCAGTGGATCGATGGTATGAGAGTGGCAGATCGCTTGCAACGCGCTCAACGAGTCGGAACAAATGAGGAATGCGCTGTCTTCGGATGTTTGACAGAATCGCAGGGCTTGCAGAATAGCAAATAATTCTGCAGTATACACAGTGGCCTGGGGAGGAAGTGACCAAGCGTGAGGATCGTCACGAATGACGATGGCACTTCCAACACCCGTAGCGGTTTTGGAACCATCTGTGTATATGCAGAGAGAGTCAAGTTCGCTAATGATCTCGTAAAAGCGGGATCGATATTCAAATGAACTGGTCTCCTCCTTGTTGAGACCAGTCAGGTCGAAACGACACCTTACGTTAGGGATCAGCCAAGGAGGTACTTCCATAGGACGTTTGGGAAGTACCTTGGCGAACTGTAAGTGCAGACTCTCTAATAACTCCTGCGTTCGAACGGCCACTGGTCGACTTATGGTGGGACGTCGACCGTAGAGCCCCTGTAAACGGTATCTGAATAGAGTCGGGTAATTGATATGCGTAGGTGTTGCATATACCCCCGCTGCATAATTGAGCAAGAGACGCTCACGTCTCAGTCGCAGCGGAGGAAGGCCCGACTCTACGCAGAGGCTCATAGAAGGGCTCGTTCGAAATGCTCCCGTAGCCAGTCGTATGCCTGCATGGTGAACAGGATCTAGGAGTAAGAGCGCAGACGCCCGGGCGGAGGAGTAAGCAATGCTGCCGTAATCAATCCTAGTCAGAACTAGCGATTGATACAGGCGAAGCAACGACTCCCGGCCCGCACCCCACGATGCACCAGCCAAGCACTTAAGCATGTTTATTGTCCTGCGACAACTCGCAGCTAAGGCTTGGAGGTGTGGACGCCACGTAAGTTGTTTGTCAAAAATAAGTCCTAGAAACCTGACGCTATCAACGCACTGAAGGTTAGATCCTTTTAGAGTGAGGACAGGATCCGGATGTCCGTTGCGCTTTCTGCAGAAGTGAACCACCGATGTTTTTTGTGGAGAGAAGCGAAAACCAAGAGCTTCTGCAGAAGTCACCACTTCGTTGATGCCTTGTTGCAGCCGTTGTTGAATATCCTCGATGGAATCGGCTGCGTAAAATATGGTGAGGTCATCAACGTACAAGCAACGACGAATTGGGGCTAAAGCTGCAATATGACTGACTGCGATGGAAAATAAGGTGACACTAATGGTGGAGCCTTGAGGAACACCATTCTCCTGGGAGTGGGCCTCAGACTCAGTGTCACCTACCCGGACACGAAAAGAACGGTCAGTCAGAAAACTTTTTACGAACTGAGGGAGGTTACCTCTTAAACCCCAGTCGTGCAGCTTCTTGAGAATGCCATACCTCCAGGTCATATCATAAGCTTTCTCCAAATCGAAGAACACTGCCACAAGGTGTTTTCGTTGGAGAAAGGCGTCTTGAATGGCATTCTCGAGGCGAACAAGATGGTCCATGGTCGAATGGTATCGGCGGAACCCACACTGATGTTTAGGGATGAGGTTGTGGGATTCCAGCCACCAGACGAGACGGTTGTTCACCATTTTTTCCAATACCTTGCTGAAACAGCAAGTCAAGGATATTGGACGGTAGCTAGATAGTTGCGATGAATCTTTACCCTCTTTTAGCAGCGGAATGATGGTAGCTTCCCGCCACTGCGGAGGGTAAACGCCTTGCCTAAATATTTCGTTGTAAAGATCCAGTAACCTACACTTACCAGGATAAGGCAGGTTCCGGATCATGGCGTAGGGGATCTCATCAGGTCCAGAGGAAGTATCCCCAGATCCCCGAAGCGCCTCCAGTAATTCTTGCATAGAAAACGGTTGGTTGTACTGGAGGGATTCATCTGAGAAAAAATCAAGATCGTTTTGTTCGTGTTCGATCTTGATCCGCAGGAAGTCCGGGTCATAGTTTTGGGAGCCACTGACGCGCTCAAAGTGTTTAGCTAAACAATTAGCTATTTCTGCGCGTTCAGTGATGTTCCGACCGTCGACGACGAGAAGGGAGGGCATTGGTGAACGGGAGGATTTCCCTGTAATGGCCCTCACTCTTCTCCATACCTCCGAGGTTGAAGTGGAGGTATTAATGGCCGAAACATATTGCTCCCAGGATAGCCTCTTTTGCTCTTTTATAGTTCTCTTACAACGTGCTTGAGCACGTTTGTAGGCTATCACATTTTCCTGCGTGGGGCGACGTCTGAGTTCGTTGTACGCCCGCTTTTTCTCTGCAACTGCTACACTCACGACTTCATTCCACCATGGTACGCGACGTTTGGGTGGAATGTTGGACGACTTCGGTATACTCTGATATGCTGCTTCAATGACACTGGAGGACATTTGCTCCACATCATCTTCTACGTCTCCAGTCAGCTCGGGTGTACGGAATGAATCAGCGTACATTTCCCAATTAGCTTGACGGAGACGCCATCTCGGCGAAGATGAATGTGGAGTCATCGGCGTGGTACTGTTCAATATGATTGGAATATGGTCACTACCGTATGAATCAGACGCCAGCGTCCATTCATAACGGTGTGCCATGACCGGTGAGCCGAGTGATAAGTCGATAGCCGACAGCTCACCGGTTCTTGCGTTAATGAAAGTACCTTGACCGGTATTCAACAAGACCGCTTCAGACTCATCTAAAAACCGTTCTATGAGTCTTCCACGGGCGTCTCTTGTGCTACAGCCCCACATGGGGCTGTGAGCATTAAAATCTCCTAGTAACAAAAATGGACGTGGTAACTGTAAGGTAAGCTCGGTCAGGGTTTCGACATTCCAGTCGAAGTCTGGTAAATAGACCGAGCATACTGTGAATTGTGGCGGTTTTAAAAATTGTATTGCAATAGCTTGTAGGGGGGTGTTTAACGGGTGGTCCCGGAAGGGAACGCCATCTTTAATGATGATGGCAACACCCCCCCTCGCCCTGATGTCTGGCTGTACGTCGCGCCGGCGGACTTGATGATATTTGATGGTAAATTTTTCCGCCGGCTTTAGATGAGTTTCTTGGAGGCACACGCACATAGGCGTGTGCTCAGCCAGAAGCATCTGCAATTCACAGTAATGGTGTTTAACACCATTACAGTTCCACTGTACGATAGCCATTTTGTTACTGCTTAGGGTTGCTCCCTAGGAAGTGTGGCTACTTCCTAGGTTTCCCTTTTGGCCAGCCTTTCTTTTTTTTAACTACTTGAACCTCGGCATCGGAGTTGTCAGACTCCGTGGCCGAGGTGTTTGTATAGGCGTCGGACGTCGGGCGTTTAACACCCGTCCGGACCGACGCCGTCGACATGTCCGAGTCGCTCACTGGTGTTGTTGTAGAGCGACTCGGGAGAGGGGTGACCGGGCGTGTTGGCGTGCCCGGTCTGAACGGCCGCTGTGGTAGCGAAGCCGTCAATGGTGGGGGCGGAATGAATTCCGCCTCCGGTTGTGGGGTGGCAGGTCCCTTTTCAGGGGACCGGGATTTGGCCACCTCCTTTCCCCCCTCGCTGTGACGTCTTCTCGAGGGTGACGATTTCTTTGGTGAAGTCTTCTTGGGAGAAGACGTCACCGTTCTGATGACTGGTCCCTGAGGGGTTGTCTTAATAACCCTTTTGGTCTCAGGGACCTCGGCTGGCGCAGCGGTTGGAGCGGGTGTAGGGCAAACTACACCTGCTGAGCGCATGAGGCTCTCTTGCATTCGTTGCATGGTTACTTGCATCTGCCTCATCGCTTCCTTAATCTCACGTATTTCGTTCGTTTTTTCAACCGCTGCAGGGACAGGGGCTGCAGCAGCGCGCGCGTAGCCATCCAAGGCGGAACGGCGAGGCATGTTGCCCAGTAGTTTACGCCTTGCCTCTGGGTATGTAAGTTTTTCCAGGGCTCTCAGCTCTTGGATGGCTGATTCTTGCTTAAATATGGGGCAATTCCTCGACTTCGCCGAGTGATTGCCCCCGCAGTTAACACACTTTACTGGCTCGTCACACGGTCTTCCCTCGTGTAACGGCCTTCCGCAAACGCAAATCTGCTGCTCGACGCTACATTTTTGTGAAACATGTCCGTATTTCTGGCACCGGTAACAGCGCATTGGTGCCGGAATATACGGACGAACGTCGATTTTTTCAAAGAGGCCCAAGACCACTTCCTTTGGTAATGTGGTCTTGTTGAAAGTCAATAAAATGAGAGGGGAATTTGGATATTTGTTTCCCCTGTTAAATTTAAGCCTCTTTGCTTCTAAAACCCCTTGTGGAGACATCTCCGACACTATCTCTTCAAGGGAACAGTATGCAAGTGAGGGGTGCATAATAACACCACGGGAGTAATTTAATACCCCATGAGGTGATACCTCCACCGCATACTGTCCGAGGTTCTTCAAATTTATTATTTTTTCGGACTGTGTCGCTGAGAATGCCTCCACGAGCAACCCTTTGCCCGACAGTTTGGCATTCTTGACATGGCCAATATCATCTTTTACCATCTTTGCCAACTGGAAGGGACTCATTTTACTGAAGTCACCTTCCGTTGGTTTCACGACAATGAATTTAATAAATTTTTCTTCCAATCTTGGGGCATCAAATGGCATTTGACGCCCACGACGATTCCCTTTTTTGGGGGGAGGGTTACCCCGTTTAGAGTTTGTACTCACTCCACTGGATTGTGGAGCGGGTACAGTTGACGCGGTAGCGGGACTAGCCTCGCTACTCTGGCTCACGCCAGATGACGACGGCGGAGCTTGGTTCGCGTCCGGTTTGGAGGGCCCGGACTCGCCCTGTTTATTTAAGTTTTCCTCTCCCATAAACAAAAAACAAAAAAACCCCCACCCCGCTCTCCACCCTCCACGGAGCCTCATAAGGGACGTGGGACTCCCACGCCAGGGATACGGGAATGAGGGGCCCTAGGGACGAAGCCCATTGCCCCAGTGACACGCACGACCCCGGGGCGCTCGAATTTACTGCGGCCGGTGCATAACCGCAGCCACGGTCTATGCCTGAAGCCAGGGCCGAAGTGACGTGTTGTTCCGCCGTACTCGCAAGTAACGGCTTCCCTCAGTCACCAGGATCCCCTTTTCCAGGCAACGCCGCTAAGCCACACACGAGCTAGTGTGGGTCCCGAAGATGACTTGAAGTTGGGACAACAAAGAAGAACGAAAACAAAACAAAACCGAAAACAAAAAAGAAACAAAAGATAAAAGAAAATCTGAAACAAAAGGAAATAAAAGTAACGAAAACAAAAAACAATAAAAACGAAAAGAAATAAAAAGATAGGTTAAAAAAATGAACGATCGAGGATTTCTCCTCTAGATCCGGCATCTTTTGTGAAAACGGTGGTACCTCGAGAAGGAACGGTGCCGATCTTGGATAGTCAGAGGCTAATGGAATCCGAAGATTACTGTATTGCGCATGAACTACCCCTGGAACCCTTAGCCTCCTTGACACCAATGGGGGATAAATATCCCTCACGGGTGCCAAGGGCAGCTGCTATAGGTGTCCTCACCACCATTATTATTATTATTATTATTATTATTATTATTATTATTATTATTATTATTATTATTATTATTATTATTATTATTATTATTATTATTATTATTATTATTATTATTATTATTATTATTATTATTGTCATTATTATATTTCGTTATACCTAGTTTTTTTCTTTTTGTAATTTATCTCATGGTTTCTGGTGTATTATATAATTGTATTACCAAGTTCGGTTTTCATAGTTTATTTGCAGCTTTACTTATATAATAATTTGAAAATATTCTTAACTGTTTAATACTACATAATTATGATTTAGTTTTTGGACAGAAAAAAGATTTCAATTTTAGTAAGATCATAAGAATCATTTGTAAATAATACAGGTGAAATTAAAAGCAACTTCTTTGAGACGAAATTTAAAAATACCAGCTACCCAGCTCACTTCCCAGTCTTCAGTCCATATAAAAGCGCTAAAAAAGATTGAACTATAATAAACCGTTACTTTTTAAAATATTCATATTAGGTCATCAATTCATAAAAAAAAATTCCATTCATATTACCATGATATAAATATATAATTCTTCATTTCAGACATTGTTAATTCTCATAATTTACAGTTGAGCATTAGTTACATAGATATAATTTTCAGTTGCAATTAATTTGGATAATCTTAGCACTGCAGTAGCGGTGCAATAAATAAACAAATAAATTGTAACAATTCATTTATTTCGAGAATGCACACACAGTGCAACATCGTATAAAATATATAAATCTTCAGACATTTTAACAAACGCCAACAAATCTAAACTGTCTTCAATCTTACATCTTTATACACACCTTTTGTATATTATAGAGCATAGAATAGAGACCAGGAGATCTCTATACTCTGTTTGGAGACTTGAGCCGAATCCAAACAACACTGATCCATCAACAATACAAAACAGTATACCGATCTGCACAACCTTTAATTCACAATTGCTCTATACAGATACTCACATATTCCTGTATTTATGTATATACTTTCCCGACTACATGTGTGTGTGTGTGTGTGTGTGTTGTGAATAATGTAACCCTCAATGGAGTCAGATTGCTCCGTCGAACTGTTTAGTACGATCGCAGCGTGCGAACGAAATACATCTTTTCTATGATTTCATTGCCGTTATTCCATACGCCATGTGCTCGAACATTGTAAATACAACATTACAGTTAAAGCGCGCTTTTTAATTTTCAAGCGAAAAAAGCGAAACAAGATTTTTATCAGTGAAAAATTTTCATTTGTTTTTTTCCCCGAAGTGATTTTATTTTTGTGATTTGTTTTTTTCTTTTTGGTTTTGTTTTGTTTTTCTGTTTTTTGTGATTGTTTTGTTTTTCTTTTTGTTTTTTTTCTTGTTTTTGTTGTTCCTACATTTTAATTGATTAATTTTTTGTACAAAAAAGTGTTCATTTATCTTCTGGTGTGTTGTGTGGGCCCCACGTTATCGTTCAATTATTACGGACCGGTTTACGACGGTTAGCGGACTTCCTGTCTTTATATAAGTGACAAATATTGTACGGTATGTATATTTGTTTATACATCTGTTTTTAGTGTATGCATACATGTTTTGATTAGATGTTTTTAATAGATGTATTTATTCTAGATTTACTCGTAATATGCTTTCTTTCGTACCTTCACGTTCCCGTATAAAAAGTCATAAATGTTTCGACATCTGTATGTTATTTTTTTTAAAATATTCATTAATATAATGCGTGATGTAAAAACTAATTTGAATTTTAAATATTTTGAAATAATTTGAATTGGAATTAGGTATACAATATTTTTGAGCATATTCGATATCGTTAAAAAAGATTTCGTAAGTGGTGACATTGTTTCAAAAGTGTGAATTATACATATGGGTACGTACTTGTAAGGTTACATGCCTTGTTACCGGCACTCCCACCAAGAAGGGTTGTGAATCATACTATAGTCATAACCGAAAATCGATAAAAGCCATTGATTTTTTGGATAATAATCGTCGACCGGAACTCAAGAAAAAAAATTATTAACCGTTTTTTTTTTTTTTTTGGTTCCGGTGCATAAATACCTGGAATTTAGTACCAATGTATCTATAATTTTATTGTGTAATTTTCACCTACAATTTGTTAAAATTTTATTGAAGGTTGTTAAGATTGCATAAAGAAATTTTCACTAAATTAAATACAAAATTTTACGTCGATAATACTAATAACAATCGGTATCGGTATCGGCACGTATCGGTAAAAGCATGCTTAGCTACTCGTAAATAAATACTCGTAACTTGTAAGTTCTCTAAGAAAACTGAAATCACAAAATTTGAAAGGAAAACAAAAATAACCGATGCTCGTAATCGAATCTGTTATACTTATTTTTTCAGCGTTAAAATCAGAACCAAATCGGGAAAAAATATTCGGGCTAAGTACTGTCCCAGTAGATTACTGCGAATGCGGTTAATATTGATGGAATTTTCGAGATTACTTTGAGAAATAACCTTCTGCTAATTTGGATTATAAAGTTAATAAGTTAATGTTAATAAAATTGTAAAATGAATATTTTAATTAAAGCTGCGTCTGAATTTTATTTAAAAGGGACAAAAGATTATATTTAGCTGGTGTTCATAAGTTAACAAAAAATTATTAAACTTTCTAAAAGTTTGTTAAATGAAATGACTTTTTAAGTACGGCAATAATCAGCACTATTGTGCGCAGCAGCTTTTCTACTTATCTATGTAAGTGCTAAAAGAAACCGTCACTAGTAAAACAGGTAATGAATTTAAACACAATTGGAGTGAACATAGGATGGTATTTGTTGTAAGCAATAAAATAATTTAACTTTTTGAAAGTTTATGGTCACTAATAACACCTTCTCAAAAAGTCATCCCAAAAATTGTTGGATAAGGTATACCTGAAATTTAATATACCTAAGTGCGTCCAAATTTAATATGAGTACCTCAATAAGAACGTCAACAACCTAAAAAAATTTGATTAGCAGTGTATGTCTACACGTTTTTGATAGATATGTTTATTGAATAGCTATTTCTAAAATAAATTTAATCCAAAAAATTATAGTAGTAGTTACTATATGCACTTACATAATTTTAGCGGCAACGGAATTTAAACAACACATAAATTCTTTAAATGCTAACTAAAACATTTTAAACATTATGAGGAAAAATATACAGGGTGACAAATAGAAAGATGTGAAATGTACTATTTGTACTAAATCAAAGTAGAAAAAAAGCTAAATACAGTTATAAATTCAACAGACCTGGCATATTAATTCGACTATAATTTCCGTTAAATTAGAAAGTTTTTAGTGATCTTACAAAAAAAAAAAAAAAAAAAAAAAATGGCTATGGACGAATAAAAGCAAATTGTTAATAATAAACATTATCAATCTCTATCGGAACAAATACAATAATCTAACCAGAAAACTATGGAAAAGTTATTCAAAATACAGGAAATATTTTTGAGCAATTTTGATGGAGTAGCTTTTGTTAGTCTTTAGCTTCATCGTATAGCAGTAATTTTTCAGATAGCCCTATAAAAGAAAATTGCAATTATTTAAATCTATTGAGTACGACGACCACTTATTGTTAGTACTTCAGATACAACAAGCAGTGTCTCTCTGCAAAAAACCATGACTATTTCAAGAATATTATAATCAGGGCCGGCTTTATCCTAAGTGGCACCCTAGGCACCATGAAAAATGCCGCCCCTGGAAAAAAATCACATCAACTTTTTACTAAAAAAACATGACGAGCAAAAAAAAAAAAACAACACCAAATTGCCACATTGTGTCCCAAATTTTGCCGCCCTGAGCACTGGCTCCACGTGCCTCTAGTGTAAATCTTGCAGTGAGAATATCAAAAAACTATAGAAACCATAGCTAGACTATTATTTTTAAAGTGGAAATGAAATGACAGATAAACTATTGCCAATTATTTTTATAAATAATTGAAAACTAAGTTACAAAAGTTAACTTTAAGGAAGTTCGTATAAATAAAAATGTTTTCAGTTTAATTAAATGCGCCCTTCCAAAAAGTGCGCCTTAGGCAATTGCCTAATTTGCCTATAAGTAAATCCGGAACTGATTATAATAGTATGTTATTCAGCGAGTGGCTAATGATGACTGTTACTCACCAAAATGAAATTATGTAATTTTATCTACATGAGTAAGTGGCTGAGTGAATGTACTCTTCTCATCTTTCTCTACAAAATCATTTTTTCAAATAAATTGTAGTCTGAATATTTATTAGTCGATTTCAAAGTTTAAATCAATAATTTAATATCAGTTCAAATGGTTTTCGATTTATGGCTTGATTCTCTAAGAAAATTATTAGTCTACGTTTTCAGCATGTTAGTAACAGAGATCTATAAAATTTTTTAACAAAATATTAAAATTTCCTATACTGTAAGACTCTCTGTTAGGATAACAATTTTATATTTTATATTTTAGGTATATATTGTAGAATTTATAAAATATGTTCTACAGTTTATAAGTAGGTACAATTTACAATTTAGATGAAGAGCGGTAATTCGACTTATTAACGTTTTATCTTATTAACTTATAGACAAATCATACAAGGAGGGGAAAAATGAGTGTAATTTTTCTTGCACAGAAACTTTCCAAAAACTTTTAATTATAACTTTTACAATTATTTGACAGTTCCCAACGTCGGATAATGTCTATTGAGATTCTTACTCGTGTCTCTGGTGGTGAGATTAATAGCTGCTGCAAGTGAAAAGATACGATTAACACGAGTATGGGGATGCTGAGGAAGCAATCGTTTAGAATGAATTTAGACTTAAAATAGACGATACCGTGACTATCGTTGTTTCAAATGTAGAGCATGGTGTCTGGGAATATTTTGCTTGTGCTTTTATCTCACGGATATTTTGTCCACGATTGAAGGTATCATACTACCTACTTTTTACCTAATACCGTTTAAATAAAAAATTTATTAAACTGAATTTACCTACTTACAATTAGCTTCTTTCTTATTCTGATGAAATAACGTAGGTAGGTACTTTTAATAAATTTATATTTAGATACATGATTTAGCTTAATTTTATCACAAATATAAGTTTATGGTAATAGTGTACATATAAAAAGTTAGAAAAACTTGGTATATAAAGAAAAGTTCGCTTAAATTAAAAGTTTGGATACCTATATGTGTAAAAAGTTTGACGATTTATTACACTGAATATGTATTGGGGATATGTTAGCTAGGACACACAACTAATACACATCTAATTTCTGTGTAGAAAACAGAAGTTATTTCCTTCTGTAGGCTGATCATGTCTTAAAAAGTTTCTCAGTGCAAAAGAATTTTGATGTTTTTAATAAGTTAGGGTTTTGAAGGAAATCCCGAACATTTATATTACATTTGTCTATTTGTCTGCTCATTATATCGCTGTAATTTCTCCTTTTTCCTAAAATTCAGTACGTACAGATCTCAGTATATGCAGTAAATAAAATTCTTCTTTTTTGAGGTGCTTTCCAATATTAGAAATTAGAAATGAAAATTTTTTTCACGCACCACACCATGAACAATACTACCAATCTCTAACCAAGAGCAGCCAAAATGAAGTTGAGGTTTTTTTAAAATTTTTAATTTTTTGCGAAAGTTCTCCAAACGAGGTTTTTTATAAAACCCTTTGACCTGTATCTTTTAAACCGCATATCCAAAAAAATTGAGAAAATTTATACTAAAGCACTTGTTAAGAATACGGAATTAAAGTTACTTCAGAAATTATTCTAATATTTTATCGTGGGAGAGAGATATCCTTAAAAAAATCTTTTAGAGTTAAGATTCTTTTAATCACTTTTCATTTCTAAGCTTCGTTTGCGAAATTTTTACGTGATTAACCTGCATAGCCACATATTGCGCCTTTTCTGCCTAAAACTCGTATAACAAAAATCACAGTTTTCAGGAAACACAAAAGACATATTAAATACTGTATTTTCATCACCATGAATTTAAGATTTATGTATGTTACACTTCTTGATGTTTGCTACCTATGTAGACATGAAGTAGATATTTAAATATTTTAAATTACAAGGTATCGCTGTTTTTAGTAAATACGAGTTTGCTATCCACTTTTTTCTTCAATATACGCGTTTGTGAAATAAATCGATTTTTTGCATATTCCGATAGTCTAACCAGTAACTTAAATTTTAAACGCGTTTTTCTCGAAACTACATTTTTCAAATTTGCTACGCTTAACCTCGAACTATATTTAGTTTACTGACAAAACCTCGTATAGTTTCTGTAAAAGTATTTTTTGAAATAGTAACATTTTTATCAGCAAACCGTCGTACTTGACCAAGATACAACTATCTGACACTAGAGTTTGCAGGTGCTGTACACCACAAATCCAATGGTAGGTAAATAATTTATAAAAATAATTTTCAAAAGTCCCCGAACTAAACATTGCCTATCTCATAGTGTCCCCAAACTCTCTGATATATATCTCTTTGTCGTCCACCAAGAATTTTTATCAACATCATAAATATTCACATCGTTCGATTTGCAATATGCAAGATAAAATGTTACAAATAATTAACAATCATTATGAAGATTTAAAGTCATATGGAATAGGGTTGGCCGGGGTAATTGTGAATGGATTTTCATGAGTTGAGATAAAAGCGTTGTTTTAAGTATTTTTTATTTTATATATCACATTATGGTTGATTTATTTTTAATTCTACATTGTTCAGGATGCACCACACAAATTTTGAACAAATTCGTATGAAAAACAAAAATTTTATAAGCCATTTACATTTCCCCGGTGCGGTTTTGCAAATCTTATGAATTTCGGGGTAAAAGTGAATGCCATCAGAAAAATTATTTAGAATGGATTACAAGAGAAGTGTGGTACGTCAGAGTAAAGCCCAACTTAAATTCTTCACATTTACTCCACTTTCAAAATTTTACTCCACTTTCAAAACCATACTTTAGCGGTCACAATTTCTCTTTGTTTAATGCAAGTTACGCATACCTTAAATTTCTACAAAAAATCAAGGTTAAAGAAAAATAACAAAAATTGTAGGAACAAATTTATTACAAGCTAAAAATGATATTTTGATGATATTTTGTCATTTTATCATATAAAAAATCAAAAAATTACATGTATTCACATAAAAACAAGGAAAATAAGACTTTTTCAAGGAAATACATTTAGTTTACATGAATAAAAAACAATTTTTTTTTGTATAGTTTGTACCTACAACGGAAACTTGTACAATAAGGTCACCAGCACCTTCATCAACATTTTCAACTTTAACAAAGACACTACTGAAATTTTTGACCGAATGGGGGCATTTGTGAATGACGTTCACAATTACCCCACAACTTTAAAATCATGGGGTAATTGCGAATTGAGGATACAGTAGCCGTCCAAGATAGTCACACAAATGTTCCTCTAGTGACTATCTTAGAAGTCATAGACGTCCGTGAGGTGGGGTAAATGTTTAGTTAACATAACAAATTGGAATTTTTTCAACAATATTATTATAAAAATTATGTTCAAGTCAAAGTAGACAGAGAAAGGTACACTGCATTTGAAACTAAAATTAGCCTTTTTTGCGCAATTCGCCATCTACGTCATAACTACGTCACATATTTAAATTTTTAGAAAAAGACAACATTACAAATATGTATTTATTATTTAAGTTAGTTTGAATAGTGAGGACAATGGTCCGCACAAACTCGTTCCCAATTTTTTATAGTGGATTAGCACACACTGCGTCGTCAAAAGTATGGCGACACCTTGACCCGGGGGTCCCCACACTTTTGACACGGCAGTGTACCACAACATTAAGTACAGTACCACGTCAAAACTGTGGGAACCCCCCTGGGTCAAGGTGTCACCATACTTTTGACGACGATGTGTGTACTAGAGCCCATTATAAAAAATGTGTGATTTCGTTTGTGCGGCCAGTGTCTTCACTCTAGACTAATATACGTACATACGTATCACACACAACACACATTGCACGGTAGCTACCTCACAAAGTAACACACGGCAGGTACACGAGGTACGTATGTAGTGAGTGTGCAAGTATTACATGTGACGCATATGTGCGTATAGACAAGAGCAAACATAGTATGTGGATGACATATGTGTATGTCTATTTCACTCGAAGTGTGACTATCTCAGAAGTGACTAACTTGGACGGCTACTGTAAATTGTCCAATTTCTTTAGCAGTTAATAAAGAACCCTCTCAGGGTTTAGATCACTTCTTTAGAAGTACTTTTAACCATTTCTTACCTTTTAAAAAAAGAAAATGTATTTAAATTTTCTTTTTTCTGAGGATTGGTCGCAGTAAGATACATAAAATTTTGCAAGGGTTTTTTCAAAATAAAAAAAAAAGATACTAATACTTGGAGAATTGTTAAGAAATTTTAATAGCATATTAAGAAAGGACAGAGAAACATATTGAGTTGATTTTTAACAATATTAATGTTATTTTAGAAATTATAGGCGGCGTTCACAATTGCCCCAATTCACAATTACCCCGGTCAACCTTACTGTATTTATACATTGAAAAAAAAAAATATCGTCAAAATAACTAAATGGTCTATGTTGAAAATACTGGTGTCTTTTAACTATAAATTTGTAAAACTAATAAAATATATAAACAAAAACTACTACATCATTTAGTTTGGAATATTTTATTATATAGTTAAAAAATTTGTTTGAAACAACTGTATAGGTATATAGTTGAATCATTTAAAAAAGTCTGTTTCAATTAAAAATTTGAATAAGGCTGGTTTAATCAACAATCAGAGGTTCTTTTAACTAAATATATTTTTTAATGAATTTGATGGCCATGTTATTTTGCATTTATCTCAATATAGTTTAGTTGACTATATGAAATTGTTTATAATAATAATACAAATTGTATTTTTAACAATATATATAGTTAATTTATTGAACATGCGCAGATTGAAACTTCTATTAAACGCTTTATTATTGACGTCATTGGAGTTTCATCTGTGTTAGGCAGTTTACATTTTTTATTTGCTACGAATTTTATATTTAGTTTATTATAATAATGTATGCGAACTTAATAATAATTTAGTATGTTGTGCAATAAGTGCGGGAAATTGTTGATTGCCCACGAAAGCGAAGTTGAGCGTACGAACGTAGTGAGTGCGCTCATTCGCTTGAGTGGGGCAATCGATAATCCCGCACGAGTTGGACATACTATTTTTTATTACGAATTTCACATACTTTTTTCTATTATTATCACTGTTTTTGACATTTTTATTACTTTTTAAAATAATATTTTTAAGTGTTCGTCTTTTTTTTCTGAATTAATTATCGTTTAAATTACTTTGTTGGTGGTTTCTATGGAAATAATTATGAAATATTTATTAAATGAAAAATTAAGAGGCGGCTTTGCATGTTTTGATTAAATTTTGCGTGTTTTATTGTCAATTTGCGTGTGGAAAGTTACTTTCCACACGCAAAAAAGTATGCGGGAAGAGTACAGTGGTCAAACAGCTACTTTGCGTACAGAAATATGTGCGCCAAGTTAGTACTTCTCCCACATGAGTAATAAAAAATAATATTGTTTACATAATAAGTAAGTACTTTTTAATATATTAATATATTAATTATTTAAATATTCAGATAATTTGTTTTATAGGTTATTGGTGTTTAATGTACACAATACAACACAAAATATAGGTTAAAGTATTTTGTAAAAAATACCCGTTTTCTTTTTTCGATTCAATAGGGAGAGGACAAATGAACTTTCTAAGGTGAATAATTCAGTTATTTACGCCTATTTTTAAAATTGTATATAGTTGTTTACCAATTTTTAATTTTTGAAAATTTATTCACAGATTCCAAGAATGCACTGGAAATTATTGAGTCATATATGTGCACTATTTGATCAAATTAGCGAAAGTAAAACCAAAAATTGGATACCATCAAAAGAATTAATTTATCAGTGCTCCATAAGTGCATTAAACGAAATAATTATACGCAAGTTAAGAAAATTCGATAGTATGCTGAAAAAAGCTTTCAATGAAATTAAGACCGGTAAAATTAATAATGAAATTTGTACTCTCATTTCATTTAACGTACTGAAACTTAAACTGAAAATTAAATATTTTTGAATAAATTTTTTTTAACAATAATTTTTTATTTTTTTTTTAGCAAAATATGTAACATAAACAAAGCTTTCTTTGGGATACATACTATACAGTTTTTTGGACTTACTGAGCATAATTTCTTTTTCGCTTATTGTTAAACTTGCACTGGAGGCTAGAATATAATAGAAGGAATTTTGTGTGTATCTCAAAGAATACTTTGATTACGTTGCATAATACGATATCATACTATCAAAGTATCAACCAAATATGATTTATTACATTAAACAAATCATAAAATTGAAAGAATAATTTTAATATGATAAAACTACTATTTGATATAGTTGAAATGACTTTTTCAAGTTATTTGTTTCATTTAAAGGATATTTTTGTTTTAATATTAAGTGTTTATTTGCTTAAACTAATGCGTTTTAGTCAATTTAAATATATTAAATTTTGATTGAACTAAATATGTATCGTTAATACAACCAAATTATTGATAGAATGACCCTATATTTTAAACAAATAATTTAGTAGTTTGAACAGAAAAAATTTCGTCCGCCATATATGACTAAACCATTTAGTTCGGTTAATTTATATGTAGGTTATTTTGACAATATCTTTTTCCCAGTGAAGTTTTTAATTGCTATTAAACCAAGGTTGCTACGTCTCCGGTTTTAGGTCAGAGACTCCGAAAATCTTTAGGGTTTAGACAAAAAAAATTTGAATATATATAGTCAGGGCCGGATTAACCCTGAGTCCGCCCCTAGGCACCTTGAAAAATGCCGTCCCTACTCCTAAAAAAAGGAACGAGCAAAAAAAAAACGTCAATCACTAATTTTTCCGCCCTTTTTTAAAAATTTGGCGCCCTTATTCTTACCATTTTTACAAACTTTCTCTTAAAAAAAATAAGTGGCGAGCAAAAAAAAAAAAACGCTAATTACTCATTTTTCCGCCCTATTTTAAAATTTTTCCGCCATATTTACCGCCCCTAAAAATCTCCCGCCCCTGGGTAAGCTGGCCCTGCCATTGGCTAAGCTGGCTCTGTATATAGTTACAATTTACATACATCTCGGGATTTTCTGAAATTTCGTGTTGACAACCCTACATTAAATCACCTAAGGGTATTAGAACTGTCCTTAAACTATCGTTGAGTACATATATATATATATATATATATATATATATATATATATATATATATATATATATATATATATATATATATATATATATATATCCCGTTATTAGCATAAAGAATCGGTTCTACTGAGTTGATCATTAATATCTCGATGTCATATTATTACAATTAATAACAATGAAGCCAGCGATTTGAATCGTACATCGGTCTGAACATCATAGTTACAATTTTAATTTGTCACTGATATAAACTTGTTGTCTGAATTTGACTACTACTGTCGATTAATCGATAGTTTTATAGCGTATCGCAGTGGTAAATCGATACAGCTATGTCAGTTGATAAGCGCTCGATGGTCAAATTCTATAACCGTCAAAACGTCACATGAACTACCCTGGTGCCCTGTTGGTTTCGTACTATGTTTACTAGGTTAACAATATTGGTTATTTATATACATCAGCAATATATCTCTTTAAGGTGAATAGATCAGTACTGACAAATCAATGCATAGTCTATTTTTTTCCATAAATAAATATAATTTATATGAGAAAAATAAATATTAATATTTGGTTATTATTCATTCTTTTAATTTTAGAACACCGTGGGTATTGATGTGTACATTAATGGAAAAATTTTTTTAGTCATAAAGTCCTGAAGGAAAAAGTTGTTCCCAAAATTGAAAATTTTTATTTAAAATCTAATCTTTGAAAAATTAGAAATAAAATAATAACATCAAATAACCAGTACAAGAATTTTTATAAATTTTATTAAAAAAATTAGGAATGTCCTCATACGAGTACATTAGTACTGTATATAAAATTAGTATAAGTACCTATTATTAATGTTCCTATTAGTTAGTGATGGGTTAATAGGAATATTTATGAATATTACCTAATATGAATATATTAGTTTGACAATATTGTAATATCTTAAGCGATGCCAAATATTACTAATATTTGTATTCTGCACTAATACGTAATATTTTAGATATGTATGATATGTATTCCATAACAATATACTTTAAAAAATGTCCTCAATCTCAACATTATATCAACACTCCTACCTTCTATGACCCCAAAATATCTAGTGCGTATGATTCCTTTGTTCTAAAAGTATACGTTGCATATATAAACATAGTAACATTCTACTGTATATTATGAGGACATTTGTTATAATATGGGGACATGTCCTTAACTAAAACATTGAAAATTCCCATTTTATACGTTATGTTGAAAATTTTTTTTTCTTAGAAAGTTCTGAAAGAAAGTCATTTTCTGAAGTCATATGGTGATGCTAGAACATTGGCGCACCCTATCCAACCAAAAAAAACTAGTGTTCCCTTACTATACGCTGGATATATATATATATATATATATATATATATATATATATATATATATATATATATATATATATATATACGTATATGTATATATATGTCGCCACGATAACTTTCGAACGAAACGTTTAATGCTTATGCAATTTGGTATGGCAGCTGGATTTTGACCTGGCTTAGCAAACTTCTTTAGCCAGACACATAGAATGTCCAGAAGTAGGCCTTTCGGGCATTTTTTGTCAAAAAATAAGTTTTCTGTCAGAATTAAACAACTTTTCAAGTTTTTTTACACCATTCGAAAAACGAGGAACAATTACCTATGACAAGTTTTTGAACTATTACTTTACGTAAATTAATTTCAGAGAAAAGTTCCAAAGGGACATTCGTTGTCTTTTTTTATTATACAGACAAACTATCACCATTTAAATCTTTAAAATAATACATTTTCAAAAAGGAAGCTTTTTGAGTGATATGTAATGAAAAAATTTTTTTAAGCAAGGCAGTCGATGATATACATCTGTCTCGCTCAATCACACAATATTCATATGTATGTCTGTTTCAAGTTGTTTTTTTTTAAAAAACCTCTAGATATTATGAGAATATGTCATGATAAATTGAAATTAATTATGTGTGCACTCTCACAATAAATCTCGTCCTAGTCAAACCCAAAACGTAAGGCGTAAGAAATGCTCCAATCTAACCAATATTAAAATAAAGGTTGCTTCGTTTTGTAATTTAATTCATTTTATGTATGTATTTTTAAATATTACTAAAATTTGTTGAAAACAACATCCGTTTAAATTTCTTTTTTATTACTAAGTTAAAAAAGATATTCACGGGCCTCTAATTTACACTTTTTATTGTGTGATGGAAACATTACGTATTTTGACATATAAGTAACAAAAATATTTTAGATAACTATGATTTTAAATTATTCTAAAAAATTTTATAAGATTAAATTTTTCAATAAAAATTTATAAATATTACATTTAGATTGCATTCAAAGATTAAATAATTATATTAATAAATTTAATATGTAAATAAAACATTTATAACAATTAAATTTAAAATATGAACTTGTGCAGAAATTTGAAAATTTGAATTTTTTTGTTCGTTTATACGGTTTATACTATCCATGTTTCTGTCAAAATTCGTAATGTTAACAGTTTTGAATTTGAATCGCTTTACAAACATTTAAGGTGAAATAAATTGAAAAACTGAAACTGATTGTAACTGAACTGTAACTGAGAAACAACTTCTTCATATACTTGCTTTATTTTCCTACATTTTTTTATAGTGACAATATGTTTGGTGGGAACGTTTTTCGTTTTCATGATTTAAAACCCTATATTTTTAAGGATAAAATCTAAACGAAAGTGGAAAAATTTATATTCAAATATAAAGAAGAAAATATATAAATAATGATAGAATTTTGTATATGCAATCTTAAAACTCAGGTTCAATTAAAATCGATTCAAATTACCTATATATAATTTCAGTACTTACTTATAATGTACTTTGAAAATTTATTATCTTTCTAAACCCTGTGAGTGAAAAATTTCATTTTCACTTCCACTGAAATATTACAGACTTCATAAATTCATATTATCAGAATTTAATAATTTCACAGAAAATCCTAAATTATTAAAAAACCAAATAATAAATAACAATAAAAAAAGAATTAAAAAAAGAAAACATTTATTTATATTTGCATTTTTATAAACATATGTATTAAATATTTTATATTCATTTTAACTAAAATGTTAAATTTTTCACACACATTGTTAATTATTTGTCACGGCTTTAACTGCGTTGTCCAGTGTCCCGACAGACTTTTTCGGGACGTCCATTTGTACCGGTTTTTCAAACTAATTATTTCTTATTTTCATCACCTTATAAGTACACAATTTTTTGTTTTGAATAAAGAATAGCACAACATAGTCCACTAAGTATTATACTGAAAGATCAATTTTAAATTGGTTTTTTTCTAGAACTTACAAAACAACATTTTCATGAGCGTAATACAATAGGTCGTGCATATTTCCTAAAGTAAGGTTGAGATTGATATTTCATAACTTAGTTCCATGTGAAAATGTTAAAACGTACAAAAATCATATTTCCACTCTTTTTTTTGTTTAGTTTGTGCCCCGGATTTAATTTATCAAAATATTGACATCCTAAATCCGTGTGAAATATTCACAGCAAGTTATCACAGCTAATAAACCTAACAATATTTTAAAAAACTAATTATTTATTAAATTTTGCTAGTTTTTATTTTACCTTAGAATAGCAACAAAAATAACCACAAAGAAACATTTACTTTTCTTAACTTTTAACCAGATGCTTACATAAATAAATTGTAATATTATCTTGCTCGTGTTCATGATACAATTCAAACAGTTAAACAATAAAAATGACTCGAATCTGATCAAATTTAAATACATAATAGGGAAGAAATGGCATGAAAGGGACGTTTTTGTTTTAAGCGTTCTAGTAAATAAACGAGGTAACAAATTAACGAGATAACAGAATTTGTTGGAAACAGCATAGCTATGTTGTTTCCAAGAAATTTTGTTCTAAATCATCGTAAAATTTTATTGAAATTCACCAAGAGTTATAAGAGTTGCCAAAATTGCACCCTATATATATATATATATATATATATATATATATATATATATATATATATATATATATATATATACATATATACATATATAGGGTATAGGGTATATATATATATAGGGTATATAGGGTATATATATATATAAATATATATATATATATATATATATATATATATATATATATATACATATATATATATATATATATATATATATATATATATATAATGAGTTGTTTACGTTAACAAAAATTATGTTTTTTTTATATCCGTGTAACCGATACATACGCATTTTTCTTTCTCTTAATCAGAGCACCAGTGTACTTCTCATTTATTTGATGCCCGAACGAATCGCGGGTACTGCCAGTATTTAATAAAAGAATTCCTTATACATAATTATAGTACGTATAAATATGTTAACCGTGTCACAAGCGAGAAATCAGAAATTTTGTTGAATTTCTTCTTGGATAATAACGAAGTAGAACACATTTTTCACGTAATAAGTATCAGAATTCTTCTGATTTAATTAATATTTTTATTTGCTATAAATTAGATAAAAATAACTTTACAACAAATTTCGTCTTAAGATATAAAAATTTTATCCATTTTTTATTCAATTTTATCCAGCATTTCTACTAATAATTTGAATCAGTAGTTTTGAAGGACGTGTTTTAACATCGAAATATACCTTAATACAAAATTTCATATAGTGAGGACTATTTCTATTTTAAACTACTTTCGAATTTTCGAAAATTTGATTGCCTATATTTCCGAGAAATTCACTTTGGGATGAAACTTGTTATAATAATTGGATACCTTTAGGATTTGAATATAATAAAGCAGTAAAATATTGGAAGTCCAAAAATCTTGGATGAGTTCTCCAGCCAAACACGTCCGATTCCGGAAACTTCAAAAAAATGAGTTTTTTGCAAAAATTTACCAAAATTTAAAAGTTTTTCCAATTTTTTTACATTATGGTAAAGAGCGAAGAAAATCACAGAAGATACATTTTGACCCATTATTCTAGGTAAGCGGGTTTTCGAGAAAAAGTAACTTTTATGATCAGAAATTCGCTATGTCATGCAGAATGCTACGACAGGGGTATTATATTCTTCGCCTAGAGAGAATTGAAATTCTTAAATACTATTTCTTATATGTGTTATGTGTAAATGTTACAGTAGAGTATATATACCAGTATTAGGTTACGTATCTACAATATTTACTGAGATATGGTTACGAACATAATATTTCTAGTAGCAAAGTTCATATCGTATATAATGCCAATAAACCATTAGTTGATATATAACACATACAATATTATGGTCTAATAAATTTAAATTAATCGCTTTCCGAAATGTACGGAACTATACCTATCGGTATACGGCTGCATCGTGGCTGTATGTAGTGGCGCTCTATATACGTATGTATAGTAAATTAGTGTGTATAAATAAGCCACCAATGATCGCGCCATACCGCATTACAGAGAATTGGATGTGGAGGAAAAAATTCTAGATGAAATTATAGGCACACACATGCTGTACTGCCATTTGGAGGGCTCCTGCTCTGGTTTGCTTACTACTAATGTGCATTTTGAATTATTGTATATATGAGAATTTTTTATTAATTCTTTAGATTGTTTTGGTAAATAACAACGTTGGATTGTACTTTCGAAAAGTTCGGGAACACAAACTGATTATTCTATTAATTGTAAGATAGATACGTAAATAAGAAAATGGGCTCTTTTCAATTTGTTCATCTTTATTACCATTTAATGTTATATCCTATATCTTAAAGATAATACGTATATTTTTGTTGTAATTATGATGTAATTTTTTTTTATTTTTAAAGATAACACATTATTGTTGTTGTCTGTCAACAAGTTGATTTGTGATGTCAGTTTACGTAAATTTTCAGTTGATATATTTTCATTATAAATTTTGAAAAATGAGACCTTGTTTTATGAGACATATTTTAATTAGATATTTTAAAAGACACTTGTGCGGGTTCGCCCGTGGGCATAATCCTGTTTCGCAGATCCTAACTTCATTTAATTCGCTATTGTTTGGCGGGCCGCACTAAAACTTATAGGGGCCGCATGCAACGCCGAATCTAGGAGGAGCAGCGCGGGCACGTGCCTCGGATTCTAAGTTTTTTTTGTGGGGGAGGGGTTGCTGAAAGTTCAAGTTCGGGGGCGCCAAAATGTTGAATTTGGCCCTTTTTTTGTTTGTCAGTTTTTTTTTAGGGGAGAAAATTAAAAAAATTTTTTTCTATACATTTTAGGGAAAGGCAGAGGCGGCATTTTTTCACGCGGCAGGGGCGACATGCGTTCTGCGGGTCGTTGATGGATGACTGCTGATCTAAGTTATTGTAGGTATCTCTCTTAGTAATAGATGTTAATCACTTTGTGCGTAAAGTATTTCCAGTAGTGTTTATAAACACTGTAAATAATTGAGAACCAAAATAAAATCCTCAGTTGTATCCTTCGTTACGATGGAGTCGATTCGTAATTTTATTTATTTGTAACATCATTAAAGAGAACTCTTACATTTTCTCGGTAATATTTATTATTAGATCTTTTCTGTTCTAGTGCCTGTTTCAAATGACTACTATAAATCTATATTCTATAGCTTTCTCTATGCAAGATTACATTACGATTATATAAACGTATTACTAATATTTTAAAAAACTCACTTAACTTTTTTAAAATAATTTTTTATATTTACGTAGTATATCATTTATCGACTGTTCTGCTTTTCTTTTTTATTCTGCGTTAAAAGCAGATTATGGCCTTTTACTTTTGTTTCATATTGTCAGATAACTATTTGGCTTTCTGATTACAAATACGTAATTATTTGTTATCATATTGTTTAGAAACTGATCCATTAGTTTAAGGTTTTTGTATACTTATATATATATATATATATATATATATATATATATATATATATATATATATATATATATATATATATATATATATATATATATGTAAATTACGTATGCAAAAATTTTTTAATGTCAGTGTAGATATACATAAATGTCTGATATTTAGAGAATTTCCAGAATAGAAATTCAGCTATTACCGTAGCTCTCATGACCATAACAGAAATATGTTTTGAGGTCCCTAGGACCCGAAAATGATATTCACTAAAATTTATATATATATATATATATATATATATATATATATATATATATATATATATATATATATATATATATATATATATATATATATGTATGTATGAACACGATAACTCTCGAACGGAACATTTAATTTTCATAAAATTTGGTGAAAAGTTTCGAAATTCAAAACTCTTGGAGCCAGACACGTTGGATGCCCAGAAGTAGGTTTTCGGGCATTTTTTGTCAACAAAATGAGTTCTGTGCTAGCAATAAGCAACTCTTCAAATTTTTTTATACTAATTGAAAGGACGAGGCAAGTTACGTAAAATGTTTTTAAAACATTCCTCTAGGTTAATTACTTTTCGAGAAAAACTAGGAAATATGTCACCCGCACTCACAGTCTTTTTTCTGTCTCATGTTTTTCGATGCTACATTCGAAAAAAAGGCTTTATAAGTGGCGTGTCATGAATTTTTTAATCCAATTTAACGAATCAGCTATATTTGATTTCTCTCAGTTGCAAAAGTTTTTATAATATATCAGTTCCATTTTTTTATGGAAATAATTATCAAGAATATTTGTTTTATGTAATATGGTTAGAATTTAGATTATGTTTACACCTTACTAAAATTGTTAAGAGTTTGTTACAAATGAATAAAAATTACGTTAAACCCTACGGAAATAATAATGTTTTTACGTAAATTTCTGTCTGATTGATAATACAGTTATGATTAGAACGTATAAACATAGCATTCTAATCTTAAACAATTTTGCATATTCATTTTTTGTTGTTAAAAAAAATATTTATTTTGACATAATCTGTCATTTTGTTTTGGGAATAATACAAAATTTAACGCGAATCATTTAAAAAAAGTTAAATTAATAAATTAAAGGCAAACATTTATACTTTTTAACAAATGTATAATGAAAATTTTACAGTTTTTCGAAAAAATGTAATAAAATTTTTACATTTTACATAAGTACTTACAACAATTGTATTAGAAAGGTAATTCAACGGTAAATTTTTTATTTCTTTCACCAATTTTTTATTTTCTTTTAGAATTTTATTCCTGACGGAAGAACATCTTCGTCGTCTAATTAGATTTGAATATTAGATTTGAAACGACATATAACATAACTAATTAAAAATTAACAATGGGAGATGGATAAGTTAGAAAGTACACGATGTTTTTTAAAACATCCTAGATGACACTAGGTGGCGAAAATCGTATACTGTAAGTACTATGAAACCTATATTAATTTTTTAAACGTACTTCACAGACCGAACGCTTTGTGGCACTGCTAGCAATTTATGTTGGACACTATTTATGTTATGACACACATGGGATTTGTGCGCCATTTTGCATAAAAGTTTGATGATGAAAAAACCTTAATAATCTGTTCCAGTAATTTTAAAAATGATTTCCTGCAAAATCACGTTTTTTGACTTGTGTCATTTTTCTAGAAAATCATCAATAAATACTTACATAGATACATCAAAAGATGTCGCTATGTCTCTCGCTATTTTAAATAATTACTGTACTCTAGACATAATCAGTGCTGTAGATATCAAGCTCGTCTTATCAGTATATGTCAAAAGATGGCACTGTATGCCATGTATGTTAAATATGTGTTTTTTTTTAGGTGCCTATGCTGATTTTTTAAAGGGTGTTAATATATTCTGCCCGCTTTTTTATACGTGTCAACAAATTATAAAACAAAACATTAATAAATCAAAATTCTTGGGTTATATTTTCTTAAAAACATATTCATGGGATTAAAAAAAACTTGGTTTCATGCTTATTAAGGAAAAAAAATGGGTGTTTAATTCATTTATTAATTTTTATAAGCAAGTTTGATGAAATACCTAAAAATAGTGTTCCACAATCGGGGCTTTTACCCTACTTTATAAGATATATCTGGTAACTAAGATTGCCACCGTTTTTTAAGAAAATAATTTTAAAATTTTGTACAAAAAAACAAAGTACCTACATTTAACTAAAAAAAAGTAGGCGTTCTCACTTTGTTGGATTTTGTAGTACAAGAAAATTCTTATGAATTCGTATTTATCAGCTTACTTCACTGACCACTTTTAACGAGTCAGAGTCAGATCTTACGCAATTTAATAAAGTGTCGGTTTGATTCTTTTAAACTCATTTAAGATATTTATTGTTAGTGATATTTGAATTATTTCCTTAACTAATAAGTTAAATTCTGTAGACTGATGATTTTGTAGATAAAAAAAATAATTCTAAGTGGCGTATGTATTAGACAAAAGAAATTCGCTATGTTATGCAGATGCTGCGACAGCGGTATTTTTTCATTTGCTTGTAAGTAAAAGTTTGTTAAAACATTAAACTTGATTAATTAATTTAGAAGGAACAACTTACTGGTCAGTCGCTATATTTTTTCAATTGCTTCTAGAAACTTTTATAGCGGCAGGTAGGTAAAAAGTTTGAATTTTAAATGCACTTTTTCCCTTTCTTTTTGCTGTCACCGTAATACAAAGGGCTTTACGAATAGATGGATTAATTATGACAAATGTTGATTGCTAATATGTAATGTGTTCTCTGTACTACAAACGTAAGGGGATTTAATACTCTATAAAACTTTTGATCATAAAAAACGTATGAAAAGAGTCAAATTTAATTAAAAACAGTCGTGGATTTTATATATATTTTAAATTTAGTTGTAAATTTTACCAAATTTACTCCAAAAGTGTACAATTTTTTTTTCTTTTTTTTTTTTTAAACTAGTACTAAGCGATTTAAATATTATAACGAAAGTACGGAAAAATGTAATAAAAATTTTGCCACAAGACAAAGTAACACTCTTTGATGATTATTGAAAGAATAGTCAAGTCCGATTATGTGTTTCTTTTTTTTATTATTTCATTAAACATAAGGGGCATTATGCCTTTTTCAACCTACATAAATAAGCTAGATACTTTTAGGTCCACTACGAATAGAATAAAAGTTTAAATTTCGCTACTGTAAGCAATTCCCTGTTTCATACCATAAACTGTTCTCATATCTATGTACACTACAGTAACAATACAGTCGTCTAACATTTCAGAATACTATAAAATTAAGTTACATTACTAGGCAGATCTATAGTTTAAATGTAAAATTCGTATTTAACATTACTCGTATATCTACATGCTTAGGGTTGGGCGGGGTAAAAAAAAAAAAACAAAATCAAATCTTTTCTTTTTTCATGTAGAAAATATTTGAATTTTTAGACAAGAAAAATACTGTATGATGTTAAATTGTTTGTATTTTAAGGTTTTTCATATTTTTTCACTCAAGCTAATGGCATAAATCTATAAAAAATTAAAAACCTTATCATTTTTTTACCCGCCAAGTGGGGTAAAAAAAAGACAGTGGAGGGTAAATAAAAGACAGACCTCTAACTAATAGGATACTGCAAGTACATGATTGGAATGGTAAAAAATAGACAGCTTGGGTAATTAGCAGTACAACACTTTTTATTTCACAACTCTATCTCTACTACAAAATTTTTTATAGATAGGTATATTTAAATTTTACGTATTTTACCGAAAACTTTAGCTAAGATTAAGCAGTAAGAAAAGTCAGAAAAAGTTAACTGATGCAAAAGCTTGACTCACAGGAAATTTCTTTCGACTTCAAATATTAAAATAGTTTTTATTTCACAAACCTACAACTAACACAAAATTTATTGTAGCTCATTAAAAAACCAAATATGTTAATTTGAGTCTTTTTTTACACCACTTTACATAAAGTAAAAAAATAAATCAAAATAATCTATGAATGTGTTAAAAATACTAAATGTGTGCAGTAAAGCATAGTTATACATTATAAACACATAAATAAATTTTCATGGGTCCAAAATACAAATTTTCGAATGAGCTGAAATTGATATCTACACGGTTAAAAATCTTGGACTAATTTTTTAATCCAACCTTAACTTACTGAAAAAACTAAATATTAAAATACTAAAAATAAATCTTGTCCTTATATTAAAATATTTCCAATATTTTTTGATATTCAGATTGAATCTAATTATATTATTTTCCATAATTTAAACCATTTTTGATTAAAATATAATACAAAATTATTGAAATCATAAAAACCAAACCAAAAAAATACTAAAACCTAATCCAAATTATATACATTTTTTAATTCCAAATTAAAGAATACTTAGATTTTAATCTTAATTTGGATTAAATCAATCAGTTCAGTGTTTTGTGTTGTGTTAGTGACACGTGCATACTCAATTTGTTATTATGTCCTTCTCACTCCAACCCATTTAATTTTCAGTATTGTTTTCTCTGTTGGTCAATTATTATTTAACATCAAGGACATTTCTGACGGAATATCAAAATATGTAGGTATATGTATATACCTAAATGCATCACCAGTCATACACAATCAGAACTCCTTGCTTTTTTGTTCAATTATTTTGTTTATTTTCGTAACTTCGGTCGGGCTAAAAACATTTAAATATAAAAGTGCTTGGATATTTAAAATTAAAAATGTAATTTCAATTCTTAAACGTTTGTATAGTCATTGCCGTTATTAAATAAATTACTGTTCATTCGCAAAATATTTTCTTTTTATTGAAATTTTGATACAACTGACATGGATTCCTGAAATAATACTTGATATTGTTTATCAATATAAAAATTCAAATTACTTTTTAACTCAGGTTTTTATACAAGGTACGTATAATATCGATTTTAAGTATAAAACGATATACGGAAAAATAAAGTATTCTGATTTTTTTTTATTTATCTATTTTCTAGGTGCGTAACTATTATGGTATCGTTTGATGTAAAACATAGCTGATTTTGATAATGGAATGATTATTGATAGATAAGCCGTATCGTAATTCAGATAACGTATCTCCCCCGTTTGGTTTCGAACTCAAGACCTGCCAGACAAGAGCGAAATGTTCTGATTTTTATTCATATCAAAATTTAAATTATTGACCCGGACAACTTCGGCGTAGCAGTCAGCATAGAATTTAAGCACTTCAGTTATATGGTAAGTCTTTGCAACTAACATTTAACAATAATTCTACTAACTTTCCTCTTTATTTGCAGGTTTTATTCTACCATTAAGAAAAATTATAGTTCAAGAAAAAGGAAAAAATCAGAAGAATCTACTGAAAACGTTCAAGAAGAAACAGACCATGAGCTAAGCCCGGAAGATCTAATTTTTTTTTTAAAAAGTTCACTTTTTAAAATTCATTGTTTTTTGTAAAAAAAATCAATAAAATGTTGGTAATACAAAAATGCAATTGAGTTTCAATATAACCTTCATTACAATATTTAGTAATTAAAATATTAGATTTTAATACAGACAATATTAAAATTTCAAACCAAAGAAACCTATCTTTTAGTACATATTTGGTTTAAAATATAATCCACTGTTACTTATTTTTAATACCTTTTGAGTTTAGAATCGTAACATACATAGTATTAGTTTGCAATACAACTGGAATAAAATTTGGTTTGGTGACTCTAATCCAAGTTCAATTAATTTTTAATATCAGTTATATTGCAATGAATTTTTTAATATAAACAACCGATTAGATTTTAATAAAATTTTGGTGTTGCCATATATGTAACCTCTGTAGATTACTTATTAATCCTATATTTTTAACCGTGTATGAAAACCGTCTGCTCACTAACAAAAGAATTGTTTTATTGAAGAATCAGTATTTTTTTAATCCATAAAAAAATATACATAAACATACCATTATCTAGTTTTAAAATGAAAATCCTTGTCAATAATCTTTAATTTTTCTAAATGTTAACCCCTTGTTTTGTCTTTTTTTTATCCCACTGTTTTCTTTTCTTTTAACATATAAAAGAAAATTACAAACAGTCGGACCATTTAAATAAAACTTTGTACTTTACGTTATTAAAGCATGTAGAATAACAAGAAAAAAATACAGCACTCTATCTTATCAGATTTTTTACTATACTGAAAAAGTTTATCGTCGCAGAATGAAAGTTTTTCTCTCATGAATAACAGAGGTTTGGGAGAAAATTTTTTTTATGTTATAAAGCCCCTTCCAAAAAATAATTTTTGGCCCAGACAGCTTAAAATACTAATGTATTTTGTTGTAATGTTTTTTATTTTTTGAATTTAACACTGTTGAATTTAATATAAGTATGTCTTTTTTTACCCCGCTCAAGTAGTGTCTTTTTTTTACCCCGCCCAACCCTATATATTATGTTCTGTATGCTTACACATACATACATACGTCTATGTTGATATGTATGTAAACTCTCAACTCTAATCAAGTTATCATAAATACTTACAATTAGTTTTACCTGTTCTCGAAATATGTATGTGGAGGTTAGTTTAAAAACTCAGTTATTTCACGCAAGTAATTTAGAATAGTCTCTGGATTAAAAAATTCGGTATCTATATTAGATAAATTACAAAAATCGCTAATTTTTGATATCACGCCAGAAATCTTTCCTTCAAAATTTATTGGTTTCTATAGGAATTATTTTGAACAAAACAGAATTATTTTGGTGAAAGAAGATTGTTTCAAGAATATGCTGGTGATTATTTCAATTTATTATTATTCACTCTTTCCGAAGATACATTTGAATTCTTTTTTGCTATTTTTCATTGAATTGATTATACTTTTTTAAAAATTGTATTAATTTTAAATTTTTTTAGAAGGACACAATATGATTCAGTAGTCGTACTCAACCTTTTTCACTATGCGAACTACTTTTCTGTATCGATGGTTAAGGTGCAAAACTTCGTAAGTCGATTTATTTTCCAATCTTGAGTTTTTGCACACATGACCTCGTAAGTAATGGTCCGCATTTGCAGTTTCTAGAACATCGAATGTATCAGTAAAGTGAGCATCATTAGCAACTGACAATTTTTTTTCGTTTCTTCGTAAAAATGTGATATTTCCTTTAAATTTGTGATGTTAATGGTTGAATTTTTGGTGCAAATCTCTTCGAGGACTTTTTTCTTTTTTTTTCATTTTTATTCGTTTTTTTTGTCTACAATGTATTTACCGAAATATCTCCGTTATTTCTTTCCTTATCTACTTACAATTAATTTATCGCCGTCCCGTATAAAAAATATCAACGATTAAACCATGTTAAATCAAATGTTTCGTTTCGAAGGCCAAATTCTATTTTTACTGGTGGTTAAAAGCATACTGGAATATCGTCCAGTTGTGGTCACTTTCTCTATCAAGGATTACTTGTCTTGGTACGTTACTAAGCACCTGTTTATCGCCTTCAATTTCGATGTTCAATAATTGTGCTTGTTATTTAATTACAACCTGTTTTCTAAACTATCTATTTCAGGTCAAGGAATCACCAGTTAACTTCATTTTTTCAATTTTATAACTTTTATAATTGGGAAACTCCAATAACACGCATTATTTACTAACTAATGATGTGTAGCTTTTCGACAAAACTTTAAGGGATCTATAATTTAAAAAAAATTAATAAATCCACTCGGAAAGATGTTTAACTCCTTAAAAATAATATAACCCCAATGAAACTTCCTTTGACCTAATATAACTTCAGTTTAAATCTTTTCACCACTTTTCATTAAAATCGCTAAGGGTTAGTACAAGAAAAACATCAAAATATGATCTTTCAACATTATCATTTTTTACGGAATTAGACGTCACGAACGGCAACGTTCTGAGGGAAAAAACTTAGGATATAAATTGATATGTCCAGTTTAAGAAATATATATCATCTTATGTAAACTTTCCGTAGCCTTTTATAAAGTCAGGCTTTCTACAAATTCTTTGGTTATTGAATTAATAAATAATAATTAATTATATTGTTCTGTCATTTACTTTTTAAAGATTTGCACGAGCTGAAACTAATGAACTTGAAACTAATCTCAAAATTTACGTATTTATGTTTCTACATATATATGCCACTATTACTAAGTTCTGATGGTTGGATAATTATTTAAGTAATTATTATAATTTAATGCTTCGTTTAGTCTAACTATATAAAATACACAAATACGTTTTAAAACAGTATGTAAACATTGTAGGTACTACACAATCAACACACGTGTGTTTACTTGAGTTTAGTTCAATAACACAACAATTAGCAATACATAAAACCAGGGAATCCAGACTTGGCGCTTTACATACCTACTTATTTACTTTATGACTAGATAATAAATTCACTGTTAAAGCTTCTTTCAAAAGAAACGAGTATAATCAGATTCCTCTACTTACTGGTATTCGATGAAGCTTAAATATTTTTATAGATATTTATTATGTAACTTAAGCCTGGCGCACAAGATGTTTGTTTTCATGATAATTCGCATGGATGGAGTTCTTGGTGGTAGTTCTGCATGCTATACTGCTGGATAGTGATGTCACTGATGGCTCTGTTGTAGTGATGCGACTCGAGTGATGTTTATTCGAGTGACTCGAGTGAATTTGTCAAACTCGTATTCGAGTGAAAAAAAATTTTTTACTCGAGTCCAATTGCACTCGAGTTTCCGAGTCAACTCGGCACACCGAGTAGACTCGGTTAGGGCCAGATGTTACTTCACTAGTTACAAAGAGACGGGTTGAAACTTGCACTTGATACGATAACAATAAATTAATAGGTATTAGGTTGACTTGATTGAACTATTGAATAATTATTTTATGAAAATGGGACATACGTGTGATTTTGAATTTAGCTTTCGTTAATATTACTAGTAAAGACTAAAGTATAGGTGTATAATAATGATGTTCCGATTGGATTATTTTACCAATCGATTAATCGATTATATACTAATAATCGTAATCGATTTATAATCGGTATATTAATCGAGGTATAATCGATTATACCGATAATTGACTTAAATATAATAACCTGACTTTATCCACTTTTTAGTCAATAAAATTGAAATATTTAAATAACAAAAATACAACCAAAATATTTAATCAAATAATCAATGATTGATAATTGAAACTAATTATAAAATAACTAAGTTTAATTTTTATTTGCAATCAAAATTGCATAAATGTTATTTATGGTCATTAATTGGTCATCCTTACATGGAAATTTTATTATTCTTAAGAAGTCATTTTACTTTTATTTGTTGATTACATAAATAAATAATATGTACACTAATCATATGTATTTTATTTCATATTACCTCATATTACTAATTCAATAAAGGTATTTAAAAATGCTTAAAAAAATCTTACTCGAGTTGGAGGGAGTGAAATAGTTAACTCGGTTGACTCGAGTGACTCGAAAATTCGAGTACAATTCGAGTGACGTAGCAAAATTACTCGAGTGACTCGAGTCACAAAATCCTACTCGAGTCGCATCACTACTCTGTTGTATTGTTTGATTTTGGTGAGAGATCCCATACTAGTTTTCATGCACAGTTGTATCTTAAAACGTTGAGCCAGTCATCAAGCAGAAGCAGTTTAAACGCATCAAGATGCTTATAATAATGAACCGTAGTTTTACGCTATTGGTAAAAGTAGTTGTAATCTTCTAATTATCACTTATTTTTTTACACGAGAGGTTTATATTGTTTCGAATAAATTTGTGTTTGTCTAACAAAAATTTGTTGCCCAGGAAAGAAATTTGAGTTGTAGAAAACACAAATTTATTCAGAAAAAATATAAAAATCAAGTGTAATACGGTAAGGCAGTTTAACGAATAAGATAAATTATACCCTATTTCAAATACAATTAATCATGAGTCCAAGTTAAAAAATTAAATTATTCTTATATTCAAAACAAATCAATCTTCTAAGAAAACGGAAAATATTTAAATTCATATGTGATCAAGCATGGACACACCTAAGTTCAATTGTCATAATAAATACATATTTAAGAATCGATGCATGTTCAGTAAAAACTAGTTCGCTTGGTGAAAGTGGAAAATTTCTGCAAGCGAACTAATACAAGCAAACATTAACTAACTTTAAATTTATATCATAACTTATAGCTAACTTTAAATTTATAGCTAACTTTATATTTATATAATTTTTTTAGCAACTTTTTTTATTAACTAGCAAATGCTTATTATGCTACAGAAACAAACAAAACTATAAAAAAATTAGGCTATAATTTTTATTGCTTATATCCACCAATCTGTGGATTCATTTCACTTAAACTATTATTAAACTAAATTTCTATATTAAATAAAAATAAAAAGCAGCAGTGGGTACTAAATTACAATTGTAGGGAATTAATTATTGAATATTTGACTTAATTAGTAAAGCTATTCTCATTTCATTATTGCAGTAAATCGATGGGTTTTTTAATTTCTTTTATTACTATTATGTATTTCTCTCATTTAGCGAATTTCCAGAATGGAATTCAGCTATTACAGCCACTGTCATCACGCGACTTGAACCCGGAACTATCGCAGAAATTTGTTTTGAGGTCCCTAGAAACCGAGAACAATATTCAGGAAAATTTATATATATATATATATATATATATATAGTGGCTGTAATAGCTAATAACATATATATATATATAAGTTTATAAATATAAGCTAATAACATATATATATATATATATATATATATATATATATATATATATATATATATATATGTATATATATATATATATATATATATATATATATATATATATATATATATATATATATATATATATATATGTTATTAGCTTATATTTATATATAAATTACATAAAAAAACTCTTTAAGCTATTGTTGTATGTCAACTAGTTTCCGAGAAACCGGAGATCTCAATTAAAAAGCACAAAAAATTTCCCTTACTTTTTTTGAGGTATTTTGAGGTATTGAAAAATGAATTATTTTAATGTATCGGATATTGTCACTAAAGTATTTTAGTATATGTTTTAAAAATTTTATTCACATAAATGTTTTTGAAAATTCATTGTGCCAGCCAAGATGCTGTGACGAATAATATTTTTTTTGAGTTTTAAATTAATGTGCATAAAGCTAGGAGTGGACATAGTAGAAGGGCTGTTTAGAGAATTTGAACTGGGGAACCGCTAAGCAAGTATAGTTTACCATATTAGTTTAGTCTGGCAGTGTTTGGCCATTTTTTGGAAATTATGGCAGCTGGAAAAAGCAATTGATTGACACAGCGCTTTAGTTTTGCTAAACATATATGTAATTGTAAATAAAATGTAACGATTCCAAGAAATTTTAGTAGGTTAAATTTTTTGTCCCATTCCCACTTTCTCCAAAAATTTCTGTTCGTTCCCAATCCCGAGAAAAATTGCCTAATCTCGCTCAGTCCGACTCCCTTCCAAATTATCAATTTTAATTTCCTTCTCAGTTTTTAGTCCGAGCCTCGAAATATAGCTATCTTCAGTCCCACTTCCGTCCGCTTCCAATTCCGTAAAAAATTATTCGTTTCCACCTGTTTTTAAAAGAATATAAAGTTCTTCAAGTATCTAAATGGCCCCCTTCAAGTTCGGACCAGGCCTATTATTTTCCCGCCCGAACGACATTCCTACCCTAAAATCATATTAATATTTTAATACAATAGCCAATTTTCACAATTTGAGACCTTCCTACAGATACTCGTAACGGTAGTTTTAGTAGTACGTTGATTTTGAACTTTTTTTAAGGAACCATCCCGCGTCGAAATATTGAACCTGCATTAAACCTACATTATTCCTTTTAATTGAATTAAATAGGGTTAAAGTAGTTTCAGAATTACATGTAAAAAAAGCCTACATTAAGCCTACATGTTGTCGCAAAATGACAGATTCTCCACTTATAGTGTCAAAGTAGTATCTCTACTGACCCTACAATACTGCTCCTTGACCCTTAAAATCAGATGTTGTGAGGCTGAAAAGAGGTTCTTAATCGTATACATACAATACACTAATACATATACGCATACGTACATACATACATCCATACATACATATATGTGTACATTCGTACGCGTATGGATGTATGTATGCACGCATGCGTATAGATATGGTTTTAAAATGAATACAAAAGTATTTTATTAGTTTACGTTTATTAATTTTAAGTATATACATTAAGTACAATTCAAATTAAAATCATTTAACCCATGTTTTACATATTTTAAACACCATTTAAATGGTAATAATTTCTTTTTAATATTATTTTTTAATAATAATAATTCTATGTATATTTGACAATTAATTTAACTATTTGATTCTTGTTATTCAAATATAAACAATTAAAATGTAATGGTTTTTCAGTTCTTTCACAATTATCATTTTTAGTTCATCTCAGTTTTTTCATATAAACACAAAATTTTAATTTTTCATCTCACCCCAGGGCTTGTTTACGCTTGCAATCCGCTTCTGTTTGGAGCGTCACCACAACAAACTAACAATTATTTTAAATGCACCTCACTTTTTAACAATTAAAATGTAACGTTTTTTTTTAATTTTTTCAGTTTTCACTTCTAGTTCATCTCAGTTTCTTCATATAAACACAAAATTTTAATTTTTCACCTTATGAATTGTAGAGTTCATTTACCCGGTTCAAATTAAAATTTACACTTAACATTGATTCAATTTTAATTATCAAATGATTTACGTAATACTTTGTGAGGTTGTTTACATTTAAATTGATACAAAATAAAGAAATAATTACTACACATATTTGACAATAAATTTGATACACTTTATTAAATTCGTTTTAAAGAAAACTAGTTCGTCATTTCTTCAAATAGCTGAAACATATTCCCATAATCACATGCCTTATCGGCCATTTCCGTCGTCTGTGTCGTACAGTTTCGTTTATGTCTATTGTTCATCTTTGCCAATCATTCCGGTATATAATGTATATGCATACATATATACAGTGTCTTTTATAAAGTTCGCACAGTATGGGAAACTTTTTTACTAATAAAATTTTTTGAAAAATATTCTAGCAGGGTTAGTTATTGCATCAGTTAAAATGAAAAAATAGCTAAACTTATCTTATCCCAGTTTGCAATTTGACAAATTTCAAATCTGTGATATATAAACAATAACATTGTGTCCTTTGAAATATTAAGGAAATTTTGACATCGTATCAAAATTTGGTATGATAAACGTATTACAGTCTGCAAAAATAAAGGTCAAAAATCTGCTTTTCCAAAATACGACTTTAAGTGGCCCTAAATACAAAAAAGTTCATGAATTCTAGCAAAATAAAAATTATGCCGTTCTTTGAGATCTGTTTATTCATAAAGTCACAACTGTCATCAATGAAATGAAATTTTCGTAACGAGGAGGTATCTTGACTACTTACTGCAAAGAAAATAAAGCAATAACAATTGCTCATGCTTGTTAAAACTAAAAATGTTACAAAGCACGTCTTTTTGTGACCAAGTTAAATTTTTCTATTGAAAGACCAATGTCTACGGCAACATTTTGATGATAATTGTGATTTTATGAATATGCAGACTAGGCAATTTAAGTGTAGTAAACATATTCTGATAGCTAAATATTATAGTCTGCAAGAATAAAGCTCAAAAATCTGTTTTTTGAAAATACGTAGAAATATTAGGGGTACGTACTTTAAGTACCCCTAGATTCAAAAAATTTTATGAATTCTAGCAAAATACAAATCATACCGTTCTTTGAGATCTGTTTATTCATAAAATCACAATTGTCATCAATGAAATGAGATTTGCGTAACGAGTATTTTGACTACTAACTGCAAAGAAAATAAAGAAATAACAATTATTCATGCTTGTTAAAATTCCAATATTACAGAGCGTGTCTTTTTGTAACCAAGTTAAATTTTTCTATTGAAAGACCGATGTCTGTAGCAATATTTTGATGATAATTGTGATTTTATGAATACGCAGATCTCAACGAATGGTATAAGTTTTATTTTGCTAGAATTCGTACAATTATTTTGAATTTAGGGTCAGTTAAATTCGTATTTTGGAAAAGCAGATTTTTGGGCTTTATTTTTGCAAACTGTGATATTTAGCTTTCGGAATATATTTACTATGCCTAATTTTGATACGATGCCAAAATTTCATCAGGAGGTAATCAATAACTTTCAAAGGATTATCATTTTTCATAATTCACAAATTTGAAATTTCCGGTTTCCTGTCAAATATTAAGCGGGCGGTAAGATGTGTTTAGCTAGTATCTCATTTAAACTGATGCACCAACTATGCCCACTAGGATATTTTTCAAGGAATCAATAATAAAATTGTTTCCCATATCATGCGTACTTTATGAGAGACACTGTATATATGTATATTATTTTTTCCCACATATTTTTTTAAACTAATAAAATGTTTTGAGACTACATCGAACCTGCTCAGACCTACTATTTAATTGTTTATAAAGTGTTAAATAGCATTAAGATAGGTTTATGGACGGTTAAGTAGCTTCAATGTAGGGTTATTATTTGTAAACATTGTGTTTGTAGGTTCATTAAGAGTCGATATAGGTTCACTTAGGGTGAATATAGGCTCATTTAGATGTTAGAAGGGTCAATGCAGTGTTAAAATCTTGACTCGGGATGGCCTGGTGAACAATTTTATTCACACTATCATCTTTTTTGTGAATCCCAATAGTGTCAGAGGGAAAATTTGTCAAGAACCATGTCTTGACTTGAGTTGATTTGTTGATTTGACTTAAGATGAGCCTTATTTGAGGACAATTTTAGTCTTATTCTTAGGGACAATTTTGAACTAACTTCCCTTTTAATTTGATATTCTGAAATCCTCTTCAAATTCAATTACTTACATACTGGTTCGCTTCGTTCGCCCAACGATTCTAAAAGATTCTAAACTATTCCAATTTTTACAATATGTTGTCGAGACTCGCCTAGCTGTTTAATTTTGGTTCTTTTGGGGGTCCAAGGATCCTGGGCGATAATTTTACTTCTCACGTTACTTTTAAATCAGATATTGCAAAATTATGTACAAAATCAGTATCTAATTTTCATCTTAAACTTTGAAGCCTGTAATTTAAAAATCAAACAAAATTTCAAAATTCGGGCTCCGTTACGCAACCCTTGGGATGGTCCTTTATTGATAGACACCTCATTTTTTAAAAATCCGTTAAGTAGTCTTGTTTGTGAGCTTCTCACATAATCTTATAAATTTTTCCTAATTCTAGTATTAATATAGATATAATAAAATAATTTTTGCTCATCTTAATAAGTAATTGTATATCGATAACGAAAAAAATATTACAGATATCTATTAAAGCTATAAAAATGAATTCTCAGCTTACTTTAATATATTAACTGTCGTATCTTCCAAATTGTAAATTGTAAATATAATATCTTAAAGAAGCAACTCAGGCCAACGATATATATTCAGTCATGGCCAACGTTATTCCGTATTCGTCGTTGTAAATTATCGCTATAAAATTTTAATGAACAAAAATATTGATATAACGTGCCATAAATTATCAGTTAACATTTTTTATTGGTGTTTTGACCTATAAACTGTTTTGTCTGTCAATTTTAATAAAATATCAAGCTGTTTCTATTATCTGTGCATGTAGACGAGGTACTATGTACCCACATATCTTTTAAACTTAATAACCAAAATTGCACAAAGAGTAATGAAAGATTCACGCAGCGAGCTGCGTTATTAAGACAATTTTTGGAAAAATTTCCAATACTTATGCGGAACAAAAGTGTGAAAAATTAATAAAATTGAAGCCATGATTGGGTTTAACAAGGAGATGCACTTTAGGTGAAATTCAAAATTTTGATGAAAATTTGCTGGTGTGTAGAAAAGGCTAAAATAAGGGACCCGTATTTTTTTATCGACCATCTTCCACTTTTACGAGATAAAACCAGCCCCTAAAGTTTGAGGTTCAAATCGTATTTATTAAAATATCTCGAAAACTATAAGAGATAGAAGAAAACTTTAAAATTGATGAAATGCTACTCTTTGAAAGAGTTGTCCAGATGTAGATGTTAAACTGGGTCGAGTTTCAGGCGGGCTGGCGTAGTAAAAATGGGAGTAAATTTTCTTGTACAGTCTGAGTGGTTAGATGTATAAAATTTTTATCATCATAAATAGAAAGAGCACCAAAATTAGGGGATATGGTTTTTTGCGTTATTTCCAAACATATATGGTTTTGAAAGCATATAAGGAAGAAAAATATAGGGTAGATTATATTACTTGCTAATACTTTCTATTTTTTTTTCTTTTTTTTTTTTTTGTTTATTTCGTCCTGAAAATGTGAATTTTACTTTCCGATAATGATTCACGTATTTTTCAGTACTTAACTGGTATTTTTTCCCATGTATATTAAGTGAACTTCCATTTTGGAAAAATTCATGTATTAGAGCGGGTGCCATGAAAAGACTTGAGCCCGGGACTATGGCAGAAATCCGTTTTGAAGCCTCGAGAAACAGAAAATGAGGTTCACTGAAATTTATATATATAAAAAAACCTTCAATTGTTACGAAATTTGGTGTGTAGGTCAAATTTCGCAATAGCTTGGGTAAGTTCGTCAGCCAGATACATCCGCTCTTTGGAAGCTAAAATTTTGACCAATTTTCGTCAATTTTAGTGGTTTTTTGCAAAATTTGGCCAGAATTAAATAATTTTTTTTGATTTTTTGTTACACCATCGAAAAGAGCGTAAAAAATTACATAAGACAAGCTTTTAATACATTGTTCTAAATGAATTAGATTTTGAAAAAGGTTGAGAAATTTCATGAATTTCTTAGAATGAATGCTTCATTGTTTTAGCGAATTTTCAGAATGAAAATTCAGCTATTTATTATTACAATAACAATATTTATGTCTGTTTCATTTTTTAAAATAAAAATTAACTTTTCAAGAGCGCGTCATCACGGATTTTGAAAATTTGTTTACTGTTAGAGAGATAAACTATTTTGAATGGATATAAGTTATGTTGTATGAGGTCTGCCAGGATCCGGCGGTCCCAATCCCAAAGTGCCAAAAGTAAAAGTACCCAAACGATTTAAAAAAATTTTCACCTTTAAAGATTTAATTTTATTTAAATACATATATGCTATACTGTATGAGATTCACCAGGGTCCTGGAGACCCAAAAAGCGCCAAATTTAACTATTCAACTGAGTTTGAAAATTTTTTCACTGTTAGAGAGCTAAACTATTTTAAATGGACACAAGTTGTTATATGAGATCCTCCAGTGTCCGGTCTTTGAAAATTCACTATGTTATGTAGACAGGGGTATTTTTGGTTACTCCTGTTCTATATTTTTTACACTTACATATGCAAAAATTCTCTGACTTGCTAGTATTGATGAATGCTCCACAGGAAGCAGTAATATCTCTTGTTTACTGTTTAGGTGATTTGTAATAAATTTTGTGATTTGGGAAATATGATACCGACGATTCACCTTTGTAAAACTTATAAAATATCTACTACTTTAGTTTTACCCCTTCTGCACACCAGCAAAGTTTCATCGAATTTCACTCTGGATGCATCTTCTTCTAATTTGAGCATTTTCGCACAAAATTTAAATAAGATTTTTCTAAGGAGTTGGGTATTGAGAGAGTTAGAAGAGTTTTCTTTAAATCTGAAGTCGGTAATGCAATGAATTGACACCCTATTGAAGGTTCAGCTCATGGTTAACATAATTGTTTTATTTATTGCTTGAATTTCGTTTCGATTTTTTTTTTTCAACAGTTCAATAAAGCTGATGAAATATGATAATTAGTGAATGTAAAAATTTCGGATGAGACTATAAATTTATTTAATTTTAAGTAGTAGTTACAATTTTTACAAGGAGTACATTCGTGAATTTCGTACAATTGTCACATTTTAAGTACCAAAATGTATGGGATTTGCCAAGTGAAAAGGGAAAAAAACTACTAATCACTTATTGTCATTATGTCTGACAATTGACTGAAATTAAAATATTAATATTTTTACATTTGTGTTGTTATAATTTAATAAAATTGTTTTTAATTAATTTTGCTGATTAGCTCAACAAATATTTATATTCCTAAAAAGACTACCTGTATCGAAGGCCGGCGAGAGGGGAGCCAGGTGCAAGGGCGGATCCACCCAGTTGAAAAGGGGGATGCCTCCAATCCTATTAGGAATTTTGGGGAATTGTGTGTTGTTAATTGTATGTTAACTAGAAAAAGTTACCTACTGTAGGTCAAAAGGTGGAGGGCTGTAGCCTCCACAGCTCCTCCTCTGGGTCCTCTGGTTAGGTGCTGAGATAAAGTGAGAAGAAAGTTTTCTTTTACTCGTCAAATATATTTGTGAAGAAAAAAATTTTTTGATGTTCCAAGGGGCCCGTCATTTTTCTCGCCGGCCCTGCCTTTATCGTTCCTTTCGTTCAAAAAGAATGTATATGGAGCATTCGTACCTTTTATCCCTAAGGCTAAGGCTACACGAGCGTTTTTAACGCCTAGCTTTGAGCGTTAAATAACGCTAGAAATATAGGCAACATTGATATGAATCTAAGTGACTACATGTAGCGGAAATTGTCGCTCAGTCTGGAACGCGTTGTCAAGGTCATAACGCCCGAAGATTGGTCGGGGCGGTCCAGGCCTATGCGGTGATAAAAAACGTGTGTGACGCATCTGGCTGGCTTCACGAGCGACAAATAACGCTATTAACGTCAAACGCAATATCCGCCATATTTTACCACATATGTATTGAGAGATACAGATATTGATGATTCAATTTCTTTCTGTTTTTATACTTCAAATTTAAAACACAATAAATATTGAAATGAAATTTGTCGATAATAAGCTATTAATTCTTAAAGTTCGAAAGCACTAATGGCGTCATTTATCGCTTGTGTACCCGCAGATCAACGTTAAAAAACGTCGCGTTAATTTTCGCTCAAAAATAAGCGTTAAGAAACACCCGTGTAGCCGGGGATCAGCGTTAAAAAACGTCGCGTTAATTTTCGCTCAAAACTAGCCGTTAAAAAATGCTCGTGTAGCCTTAGCTCTAAAATGGAGTGAGAAAGGCTTTGACTACATTTCAGGATTTTCCGACTAAATGGAGAAGGAATATGGATTTTAAATGTGGTAAAGATAAAAAATAAAAAAAAATTATCGGAACCAAATTTGGTGTCAATGTAGTGTTATTAATTTGCTTAAAAATACTGAATTGTTCGAAAAAAACGCTTTGTATTTTTGTTGTTAGTTGTGTCAAATTGCGAACTAAATACAATAATTTGGTTTTAGTAATAAATTTAAATTTTATAAAATATAACTTTTAAACTTCTGTTTTGTTACATTTGTTTTGAAAATGAAAAGTACGTGAATGTATTTAATTTAAATAGACAGAAAATAATGAAACGAAAAAAATGAATTCCATGGGACTGTAATTTCTGAAATTTTAGTAATGTAAAAAATTCATGCCACAAATAAATAAAGAGATGCCAAGATAGAATTCGTGGTTTTACAACATTTTAGTATTTAATGAATGTGCATTGTACATTTCGCTTTAATTTAATATTGTTACTCGAATAATCATTTTCGTTTTCGTTTTTACTTACAATAGAATTGCATGTAGCCATAGTTTTATTTGTGTATAATTTACGTGTATATAATTTGTCTACAAACTAATTTGATATTATTGTTATTTATTTGGGTTAAATTAAAGTAGAACATTATACCTAAATGTAACCAAATGTACCGTATGTTTACTAAACAAGATAATGTATTCGGTACATCCGCGGTAGTGTAAATCGCATACTGGCAAGGAAAATCTTATATGCTAATCTGAATGGAAACAGATCTATAATATTTTCTCTGTGCGGACATGTGGATTTATAGAGTGCTTGTACTTTTCAGAAGTTTGAGTTAAATTATTTTATAGAAAAAGTTAAAATTGTAAAGTGGCGCTAGAATCCTTTTAAAAAACACTGAAAATTTGCTTTAGTCCCATTGAGAGGATGATCAAAGGGTTGCAACTTAAGGATTAAAATTGTAATCGTAAATGGGTGGATGAAAGGAATTATTGAATTTTTAAAATATCGAGTTAGGAATCGTTACTAGAATTAGACAATTTTCAGTTGTGGTGAAAACTATTCTTCCTTTACTAGTTTGCTAAAATGTACACATATAAAAATCTGATTTTATACAAATCAATTTTTTTTAAATTCTTGGGGTCTTGTAATAAAAGACCTAAAAAAGGTCTAAAAAAAAAAACAGAAAAATTAAGAAATTGTTTAAGTACCTTCTTCTTTAATCTATAACTTTCTTATTTCTAAACATTTTTAGTTAAAATTTTCACAGAATAATCTCGAAAAACAGTACTATCGAAAAACAATTCTAGAAATATATAGTCGTAAAGTATGGGCTTTATGTTGAAGAATCACGAATAATTGAACTTTAAAAGTCAACATAACTCGTGTTATTGCCGAAATAAGGTGTCGATTACTTGGTCAAATTCAGAATAGGATCTACAGAATGCAGTAGATTAGAGAGAGAATATATACCAGAAATTACTATCATACAATAAATATAAAATTATATTGAAAATAGAAAAACAGTTTTTGTCTCTAAAGGAATTCATTCAGTTTGTTAATTAAAAATATGTTTTAACTATTAAATTCCCTAAATCCTGATTGCATTATTTTATTTTGAATAGTGTTCGACTTTTTCAGTAAGCCTACCAAATTTATTTTTCGCATCATACACCTAGTTTTATCGAATTTAAACCCTGTTAGATCAAGATTACTAATAACTTTATTTTGCATCTAGAATTTTAATTTTTGCTCTTAATTTTTGTAAAATTTTTAGCAAAAGCTTTTAGAGTTCCTTATAATTTATTTACAATTTCGACTCGAATTTTCATTTCAGCTTGGGTTTTCTATCACAAAACACTATGTATCCAAAACGAGAACCTATCAAAAATTACATTTGAACAATTATATTTTTCAAAAATAACAGACAAAAAGTATTTTCTGTTTTTAGAACAATACCTATATAAAACAAAATAAAATTTAAAAAAAGATAAAAGTTTAATAACAAATATCGAAGTATTAACAAGCTGAATTCACTTCTTTAGTTTCTTTTTTTTTGCTTGGCTTTACCGAACAAACATGTAAACTTGTAAAACATGCTATAAAAATATTTTATATGAAATATTACAATCATTTATTTTTATTAGTCGTCCGTACTTTGATCTATAAAATTATAGTAACCGTCGTTTGTACTTTAACTCATAATCGTTTTCCCTCCCGAACTTGGTTTGTATGTCGGCTGCCCAGTGGTGCACAACATCAATGTGCATTTTACGTGCAAAATGTTATCAAAAATGCTATTATTTATAAAATTGTTGTTTTTTACCATTTATGTTTTCTTTTTTTTTACTACTTGTATTATCGTTTTGTATTATGGTAGGATATTTTGTTATACATAATAAATCGTCTGACATTAGATTGTTAATCATCATTTAATTAATAGCTTTCGCCATTTGAATGTAAATAATGTTCCATAAAAGCAAATTGAATCCTAAAATATGAATCTCTTCAGATTTTATAATTACAGCGTACTTTTTTTTTATACGGTTGTATTTACTTATAATGAAAATAAAGTAGGAAGCCTAGTAACAGGTGTAATAGATGTAAAATTACACGAAGAAAACTATTGTGGAAGTATTCTTACTGCTTGTGCTCCGGTTACAACAGGTATTCAAATACTTGTTCAAATAAATTGTTACAGTACTTACAAGTAAAGGTCCCGAGGCCGGACCTATCGATTTCGATGAAACTTAAATATATTGTAGAACACTAAAAACTAAGGGACACGTATTTTTTTCATCTGCGGAAAAACGGTTTGAAGGGGTGAAATCGCCCTCCAAAAATTGGGGTAAAAATTTAATTTTTCAAATATCTCGAAAATAGTAAGAAATAGAACAAAAGTTTAAATTGGCGATATTACTCTTTTTTAAAGAGCTATCTATTGATATGCAATTTGTTCATATTACATCAACAGGGGTAGTTGGGGGTTAAAATTTGGGGGTTAATTTTGCAAAAAGGGGGTGAAAAATAAACAAAATAAAAATTTTGTTTACAGATTTGAAATCTACGTCAAAAACTCTAATTGACCTGTTTTCGCTCAATGCCCTAATATTAAGTCTAGGGGTAGTTAACTAGAGGGTGACTATGTATTGATTTTCGGTATTGATAATTTTCGATAAGGAAAACTATAATATCCATTAAAAAACAAACCTAATAAAGACCTTACATATGATAGTCCAAGTTCAGAACCATCTATTGTGACATTGTTACCCCCTGTCAGAGTGTTAATTGCAAAAATTAGTGTATGTAAATTAGTATGCAATTTAAGAGGGTGACTCACCCCCTCTCCAACGTTGCTCAAACTCAATTTTGAATTCGAGAATTTCATTTCTACGTTATTCTAATTGTCTTAAACTATTTTCCATGAAGAAGAACTTCTTGAAATACCCAAATAGTACGATTATTCGACATAGTCACCCTCTAGTTAACTACCCCTAGACTTAATATTAGGATATTGAGCAAAAACAAGTCAATTAGATTTTTTGACGTAGATTTCAAATCTGTAAACAAAATTTTTATATTGTTTATTTTTCACCCCCTTTTTGCAAAATTAACCCCGAAATTTTAACCCCCAACCACCCCTGTTGATGTAGTTTGAACAAATTGCATATCAATAGATAGCTCTTTAAAGAAGAGTAATATCGCCAATTTAAACTTTTGCTCTATCTCTTACTGTTTTCGAGATATTTGAAAAATTAAATTTTTACCCCAATTTTTGGAGGGCGATTTCACCCCTTCAAACCGTTTTTCCGCAGATGAAAAAAAAATACGTGTCCCTTAGTTTTTAGTGTTCTACAACATATTTAAGTTTCATCAAAATCGATAGGTCCGGCCTCGGGATCTTTACTTGTTAGTAAAACTGTTAAAGATGAAATTTTTTTATTTATATGATTTACAAGAAGATACATCCAGCATCATATTCTCAACTTTGATGAAAATTTCTGATTTCGTACTTATTAAGGTATATATCTCGAAAATTATAAAATATAGAGGAAGCTTAAACGATCTATCCACCTATGTAGGTTAAATAGCGGTGTGATTGACACTGGAGGGAGGGAATTGTCGTAAATTTTCATAGATATCTTGAGTGCTTTGCTGTATCAAATTTCTATGCTGTATCTAAAAAAAATATAATCGATTATATTCGGTTATTATTAATTTGTTGATACCTTCTGTATTTTTTTTTACTCTTTCTTCATCACGAAAATATATAAATATTTATATTTCAATAATAATTCACGTATCTTTAAGTATTTTTTAATTAGTGATTTAGCTATAAGTACCTATTTATTGTTTTCTTCTATTCTACCTTATTTTCATCCATTTTTGCCAAAAGTCTCTGATTTGCCAGCGTTATCGAACGCTCGACAAACAGTGGTACAATATTATGTTTATTGAAAGGGTGTTTGGTAATCTATTTTGTTCATAGATCCTCATATCATTGTATTTACGAAATTTATTCGTTAAGCTATTGATGAAAATGTTGTACAAAAAAAAAAAAAAAATAGTCTAATGATGTATGCCTTCGTAATTAAATGTAATGTTGGTATCAATATCTACTAAAACAATGTTGTAGGTACCTATTTGAATTTCCTTTACTGTTTAATGATACTTGAACACATTTTATGTTACGCAGAATTGACTTTTATGATGTTCTTTCAACTTTTCGAAACTGCTGTTTGGAAAAGAAAATTGAAACACACGAGGAAAACTTTCGGGTCCACGATAACAATTTCTGATCAAAATAAAAAGATTAATTTCTTGTATCAAGGCACGTATGAAGAATACCTACCGGGTATGGTCCATACACTACAATACTTTTCACCTTAGTTCTGAAAATGTTTTATTTATCTTTTAACACACTTTTGTGCATCTGAATTCATCGTTCAAATCAAATCCATCTGTTAATAAAATAAAGGGAAAAATAGAGTTAACGGAACGAAAACTAAATAATACGAGAATCGGATTTTTTGTTACTAAATAAAATTCTATCGTCCTAATATATGAAATGTACAAGAGCATCCTGTTGTACAAGGCAAATGTGATAATGGGCCTATTCGTATCGCTATTAGCCAAAGTGTCTTGCTCTTACTTTTAAGAACATTACACTTGTTTTAAAGTGTATTCTCCTTACTTTTGAGATATTTGTATATCCCATTCTCACTTTCCATGTTCTTGAGAGAAGGGTGAATGTATGTATACATCGTAACATACATTCACCCTTCTCTCAAGAACATGGAAAAGTGAGACAGGAATATACAAATATCTCAAAAGTAAGGATAGTACACTTCAAAACAAGTGTAATGTTCTTAAAAGTAAGAGCAAGCCACTTTGGCTAATAGCGATACGAATAGGCCCAATAAAATAATGCAAGCTGGTCGTTATGCTATTCTCACGTTATTAAATGCTGCTGAAAATTGAAAAGTTGAAATCCTACCACTGTTTTTAGATTTTAACTAATTAACTAGTTCGATTGATAAAATAGAAAAATACTGAATATATAATTTACTTTTCAATTTAAAGCACATAGTTCTCGAGGGAGAGTAGATAATACTTTCTTCTATGGATATATGTACAATGTACATTTCCCTAATTCTGACAATAAGTTAATACTTTACACTCCGATGATGATACAGCATCTGTGAGCTAGAACAACCGCAGAAGCCAATCGCGATCAGTGATGACATATGGGTAATGCTATCGCGGACAGGTATTATATATGTTAGTACACCATATGATACGATCAATATGATCTGTACCATATTTTAACAACAAGGGAAATTATGGGAGTCAGTATTAGTCATGATTTCTTCGAGTCATGAGGAAATTATCAAAATCTGTACCTATATAACATATTAGAAAAAAAATGAAGGTGAAAAATTGGGTAGGTACATTTGTATAATTTAAATAATACATACAATATTACATACAGTAACAGAGAATTATCTTAACATGAAAGAAAATTTATACAATTTTACCAGATAAACCCTCAGTGTTTCAAATTCTTGCTAGATTTAATATCACTGACTCTTAGCACTGTAGTCATTAAAATCATTAAATGCAGATAATGGGTCTAAAAACCCCGAATTACATACAGATAGATATTTTAGTATTAAATGACTAGCAAATCAGTCAAATTTATATTGAATTCCTCAGAATTGAAATCAATATTTTAGTTCTAGTACTTTCCTGATGGAAACTACTATAAGAAAATCGTCGTACAAAACAAGATTCAATTGTATCCTGTATTGTATGTATTTTATATAACTTATTTGTACTTGTTTTAGAGGTCTGAATTAGTTTATAAAAGTTTCATTATATGAACAAAAAAAAAAATAGGTCATCAAAGTACAGCTTTTATAGTTGACTTAAATGTAAATAAAACAAAGAAAATTTCTTTTTTCCTATTTTATTTATATTTTTCTGCGACTAAATGAAAAAAGTTTGTAAATGGCGGTACCACACCACTCTACCACTGTGATACGATATTTTTATTCACATAATACCTAAAAAAGTATTACTTTTTTTTTTTGAAACATCTCATCAGTTTCTATGTTCGTCTTGTTATTTTATTTAAGTATAAAAAAAATTTACTTTAACATTTTCTTATTTTCATATTGTATGTTTCCTTTGGTGGATGTTGGCGATGTACAAAAGCATGGAAAAGTATATTTTTTAACTTTAATTAAATTTTTTGAAAGCTCACAATTAGGCTATGCGATCCTTTTCGATAATAACTTTTATTAAATGTTCCTTTTTAATTAACCATTTCTCCTACTTACTTTTTTATGAAGAGAAGGAAAGATTGTTCTCGTTCAGTTAGTTATTCATTGAAATGTTTGTAAAAAAAAGTATGAGAGAGGTATAATTTATTCATAACTGTTTTATTTGTGTCAATTTATAAATTTAATGATATAATTTGTCTTAATCTTTTCAAAATATTTTAACTTTTGAAAAACCGAATAATATTTTGAATTGTCAGGATTTTAAACTTTAGAATTAAAACGAAGGTGAAAAATTATTCTGAATCAGTAATTACATTTGGTTGAAGCAGATGTAATTAGAAGCTGTCAGTATTAGTCACCAGTACAATAACAGAAAGTAGTTTAAATAACGTAAAAAACTAGATTAACCTATAGATTAACCTCTATACATTAACTATAAAATTATCAAATTCAATTTTTGAAATCCAGGCTATAAATTAAATGTTCAATTTTATTTATATCGAAAGTACGCATTTTCTAGTTAATTTCGGATTATCTAAATAGGTACAGATATGTCGTGATAATTGAATCAGATTTCGCCGGGTAAGTGACTAAAGGAAAAAGGTAAGCAGTCATACGTAACATACAAAATAATGTCTTGATTGTATATATTTGCTTATACATTTGCTTATCAATTGGATGTATTTTTCAATGACATTTATATGAATTTTGTTGAAAGTAAATTATAATAAAAATACTACATAAATATCAATTTTTTTTTAAAAGCAGTTTTAGTATTTCTTGTGGAAACTATTTTCTTATCTCAAATTAAGCCTTTTTAACTGTCTTTAACTGTCCGGGTAGATGGGATTCTACCCGGTTTTTTCCCGGAAAAATCTCCAAAGTGGGTAAAAACGAGGTAAATTCCCGGAACAATTCCCGAAAAGCGGGAATTTATTTTAATTTACTATTTAACTATTATTTTGAATTTAAACTATCAAAACCACTGCTTAATAGAGAATATTTGCTAAATGTAAATAACTAATCTTTAAACCAAAGTTACTGTATATTACACAGGTTAGATAAGACGAAAAGAAGAGTTCTGTTGGACTGCAGTATAGCCAACTCCGGACTACCTATTTTTTTTTTGTCTTATATTACTAACATATTGAAGCGAACAGAAATATTAAGGTTATTTTAATGATAATAGGGCCAGGCTTTTAAAAAAAAAGAAGAAAAGAAGAGTAAAATAACATTTTCAGTTAAACATATTTAATTACTTTTATTAGTGATGAACAAAAGTAGTCTTGGTTTTGCAGTCTTGTCTTGGTCTTGCACTTTTTGCAAGACAAGACGAAAACCAAGACTATGTATATCAAGAGCAAGACCAAGACTCAAGTGTGCAAGACCAAGGCAGAAACAAGAAAAAAGCAAAACTCTTGCTAAACTATTTAAATAATTTGAAAGTATATTTAATACTGAAACTTTTTAAAGCAATATTAAAAATTGTTTCTTTAAAAATACGAAGTTAATTAAATACTTGCAATTAAAAATGTGTGATGCTGTCATAAATCAGTGTAATGCTTTCAACTACCTTCAAAATTTTTTGATCGAATAGTAAGTAAAATATCCACGTTTAATTGATTTTACCACTTTAATAATAATAGTCGATTTTAGAAGTAGGTACTGAAAATTTCATCGAAATTAGTCGAATAATTCCGAAATTGCGCGTTGGAAAGTTTTACGAATACTCAGGTGGACAGAGAGGCAGTCACAGAGAAAAAATTTTTTAGGAACCGTAGAGAGTGAAAATTTTGATTTTATAAGAAAAAATTTCGCTAATAATAAAAATGCAAGAAATTGCAAGATTTCTTAGTAATACTCAAGACTAAGACCAAGACTGCATTTTGCAAGACTAAGACCAAGACCAAGACTCAAACTGCTCTAGCAAGACCACGACTAAGATTCTTAATGCAAGAACAAGACCAAGATTAAGACTTGATACTCTTGGTCTTGCATTTGCTCATCACAAACTTTTACTACTTAATATCTGACAATTTATTATAAATTGTTTATAAAGGCTTAATTTATGCTCCATTAGTCCCATTAGTCTGATCAGCAATAGAATATTTTAAAAAATCAGTTTTCGATACTTTTCGAAAACGTAAACTTTTGATTGTAAATATCTCGTAAACGATGCATCGTAGCTCAAAAATAACGAAATTGTTGAAGACCTAAGCGAAGCAAATTGTGGGCATTCCGAATATATTGGGACTGTCGAAACCTACTTTTCGTTACCGAAAATTATTGACATCGCCAATAACGATATTTTTAAAATTTTATATTCGTTATTAAATTAAAATAATAATAAATTCAGTGATAATTAAAAGTCACCATTTTAAAATCATCCCATATTGACGATCAACTCCATCTATGAATTTAGCCTAGAGCCTTTAATCAGGATAAGATTAGCCTATGTGTTAACTCAGGATTAATCATGTCTGTGTACCAAATTTTTTCAAATTCGCTTTAACATATATTCGTTATGTTTCTATATATTCGTTATCATTTCATTTTTAGTAACTTTTATTTCCAATATTTCGTAGGGAAGGAAGATTGAATAACCGTAAGACATTCAAATGCGGAAATGAGCCTTTGGAAGTTGTCAGTAAGTTCATTTACTTGGGAGTGACATTCGCAAGCTCGTCTTTGTATTACGAAAACACCAAACAGTCGTCTCACAAAGCTAGAATGGCTATTAACGTTGTATTATCAACCCTAATAAATGCAAAGTGCATATTTTGGAAACAAGATGTCAGCTTTACGATGGTATTGTCCTCAACTCACTTTTGCATTGTGCCCCGGTCTGAAGCCTTCGTTACCTAATTGAAATTGAAGTCGTTCAAACAAGCTTCTTTAAGCAACTACTTCAGCTCCCTAGAAACACTCCAAATTATGTTGTACGGAAACAGGCTATCGTCAAATATCTGTTATAGTTATTTGTGTATTAAGAGCGCAAAATGGTACATTGCCGCTCGATTGAGAATGTTGACGCGCGACGCCGCCAAGAGGAGCGCGTTAATTCTTATGAGAGCGGCAAATGTCATTTTGTGCCCAAATTACACACAAAAGTTTTTCTAGAAGATTTTCTTAATATTTACTTCAATCTTGTAATTGTTGTTGCTTCAGAAATATCTGGAGGTGTACTTGAGAAATCACTGTCACTATTGCATATTTCCATCATATATGTATAGATTTTTTTAAATTTTTTATTCTTATTTATTTATTATTCTTATTTATTATTCTTATTATTTTATTCTAATTTTTTATTAATTATAGTTATTTATTATTTTTAATTAATATTTTGTAGTTATTTTGAAATTTAATGTATTTTAATTGATTACGATAAAAATAATAATTTTCGAATCTGTTTATTTGTTACCATAGAAAATATAAACAACGCCTACCTGATTTGTAATTAAATATACGTTGAGCGAGCGACAAAGTATTACTTTTCCGCTTTAAAGCGAAAATTTGTACTTTGTTGCTCGGCAACAAGATTCCTCGGCAACTACACATTTTGCGCTCTCTTCACAGGGCGCAAAAGCCTACTTTCCACTAAGATTGTAGAAAAAAGCTATTTGTGCTACTTTGACTTTCTGGAGAAAATTGCAATTATTAGACTGTTCTCGATTACCCAAAATTTGCCTTAACCACCTTACAGCTCTCGCCAACTTCCATTCTACCACTTCCCTGTTGTTAAATACAATTGAACTTCACAATTAAAAAATTTTTTATTATCAATAAATTTCGATCGGGTATGGAATGATAACTGTATTGGCAAACAAAATATAAATTTAATAAGAGAGGCATATTCACACTCCCTATTTCTCAATGATATTGAAAGTGAAATATAATGCAGAGACACTATTTACTATGAGCACATCGCGCGTACTCTTTCTCAACCTCGTAACTGAAAAGTTCCAATTTTTGGAGACACAAAAAAAACGTATTTAAATCTGTGTGTTCATCATTATGAACTTAAGATTTATGCTAATTACACCCTTTGATATTGGCTACCTACATATATAAATATATATAGATAAGTATATATATATATATATATATATATATATATATATATATATATATATATATATATATATATATATATATATAAATACAATATTTAATGTTTTTTGTGTGTCCTAAAACATGCAGTTTCTGATATACGATGTTGAGAAAGAGTACGCGCAACATGTAGCAAGAAAATAACACATAGAATAGTTTTATCCCGATTGAAAGTTCCCGGGGGATACAAAAGAAATTATTAAATCATGTCCAAATATGTTAAAGCGAATTTTAAAAAATTTGGTACACAGATATGATTAATCCTGAGTTAACACATAGGCTAATCTTATCCTGATTAAAGGCTCTAGGCTAAATTCATAGATGGAGTTGATCGTCAATATGGGATGATTTCAAAATGGTGACTTTCAATTATCACTGAATTTATTATTATATTATTCAATTATTGCCAGTTTGAAGCTATTCAACGAAAAGAGCTCGTCTACGAACAGCTTGAACCTTGACCCCAATTATAATTATAACAAAATTAAATTAATTAATTAATCCGATAAAAAGGTAACCGCTGCCACAACTCTCATACTTCAGTACCTATACATTTCGGAATTTGCCTGCTATACTATGATTGTATATCTATCTAAAGTTAATGGTAAGTAGCTATTAACTAAAACTAAAATTTAGCTCGTAGATAGGTACAACTGATTAAATAGTTTCTCAAATGACAATAATTTTAAACTTAAAATTCTTAACTTTTTGAAACTATCCCATATTGACAATCAACTTCATCTATGAATTTAGCTTAGAACTTGACGCAAACAGTTAAAATACCAAATAGCAGCTCTATCGTTCAAGAAATATGACCGTTATCCTACCAACAATTTTTTTTACATATTTATATATTGGCCTCACATGACCTTGAACACACTGTTAGGATATATTTGGAAGTCATGATAAGTATATCGGTACATATCGTTAAAACATCACCAGGTTCTTAATTAATCTTGTGCGCACGGCATAAAAACATAACGGAATGATGAAATTCGCCTTTCCGATGGTGGCTTCGATCGAGGTTTCTCCTCTTTGACCCTGTTCCACCCCTTTGTTTTTAACGAAACTTGCAGTACTTAAACAGGACCTAATGTGCAATATTTGAGACTTTTTTCGTGATTGTCACTCTGAAGGAACCACTAAAAAAATGTTTTTCTATTTTTCTTCTCGAATTTTCTATGACTGTTTACTAACGGAAAAATTTGAAAGAAATATATATTATAGTACTAACTTAGACCTACTCAATGGTTTTTAGTATATCTCAATATCTGTAATAGTTTACGAGATATAAAGGTTTAAAAAATCATGGCGTTAATACATATTATCACAAATAACTTCTAAACTACCCAAGATATGAGGCTAAAGCTTGCACGCAAGACTTCTTATCAACTGCCCTTATAGTAGCCAAAGTGCCGTTGAAAATCTCGTCTGGAGGCCAACCGGCCATTCTTATTACCATACAAACATTATTTACTATGAACACATATAGTAATAATTTTTAAAATTTTCTGTCGGGATAGCTTAATCCTGATTAAAGGTTTCCGGGGGAAGAAGGGCGGACACAAAGTGGGAGGGATTGAATTCAATGCGGGCGAAGCCGCGGGTCAGAGCTAGTTTATATATATATATATATATATATATATATATATATATATATATATATATATATATATATATATATATATGTATATATATATGTATATATATATATATATATATATATATATATATATATATATGTATGTATATATATATATATATATATATATATATAATATATATATATATATATATATATATATATATATATATATATATATATATATATATATATATATATATATATATATATATATAGCCAAACCGTTTAGTTAATTGAAAAAATATGGAATACCATAAAGCAGTGTTTTTCAACCTTTTTCATGGCGCGACTCCCCTAGTATAGAAAAATATTTCGCGACCCCTACTCTCTGCTATTTCTAACTTTTATTTTTTTTTATTTTATGTTATAAATATCGAATCCGTTCATCATTATTGATAATTTTCAGTTAGGTGCCAATTAAATAAGTAACAAAGGACTTAAAACAGGCATATTTTTGTATCAACATCGAAGTTGACGACTTATACTAGCTTCTGAACGCGTGTGTGACTTGTGTGAGCGAGATATAGCGCGACGTAATGAGCGCTGTGTGTAGCATCACGCAAGTAAAGGATGACACTTGTGAATTCTTTGAATTGTGAATTGGCAAACTGGTTTTGAATTGTGTTTCAATTTACTGAATTGACTTTTTTGTTTAGCAGTTGCTCACTGTCTTTTACTGCCTAATATCCAAAATTATGTGCTCATTGTAATTATTGAAAATGGATGAGTTTCTGGAAAGACATGCACAACCGTCAACTTCAAGTTCCATTGAGAGTAGTCAAGCGAAAGTATGAAACCATCACATTAATGTAACCTTTAGTTAACATTTTCTTTATTAAATATTATGTATTGAGCTAGAGTGGTTTTATTGTTAAAGTAACTGCGACCCCCAGGGGGTCGCGACCCACAGGTTAAAAAACACTGCCATAAAGTAACGCTCAAATCTATTAATATTATAAAGAGTGCGAGCAGGCACGAGCTTTTGAAATTATATTCAAAATTACATGCCAAATCAAGACAATACTCTCAGAATATTTGGTTCATCCAAGAATGTCTGAAGAGAAAAGTATTCAATAAAAGTGGTATTTTTGCGAAGTAAAATATTTGTTTATTATTTACAAATATGGAATACCATAAAGTAACGCTCAAATCTATTAATATTAATTGAAAAATTGTTCAAATAAGAGCTGTAGATATCGAGGGGGGGGGCAACCGATTGCTATAGTCAGGAGCTTTATAGCTCTTATGATTTTCGAGCTATGATACAAACTTACAGATTTTTAAATGAGACTGTATATTAATTTTTTCATAAAACTGATCTAATATATTAATTATTAACAACATAAATGAGCAAAACAAATTTTTTTACCCGGGTTTACTTTTTTAATTTTCTTTTAAATTTATCAGTTAGGCGATAAAAATATGCATATGTACTTGAGGCTACTACAACCGATAGTGTTCTGGTTGGTTACATTTCCATTACATCCAAGAAAATAATCTTTTCCAGTACCATTTCTATCATACAAATTTCGTTGTAATAAAAATGGCAACTCTCAAAAAACTCACATGGTATAGCAGTTTTTAAGAACATTTGTAGAATATGAGGACATCCCCTTAAATAAAACACTACATGAAAAATTCCAATTTTATACGTTATGTTGAAAATTCCATTTTTCTTAGAAGCCCAAAATAATATTCACTAAAATTTATATATACAGATATGTGTGTGTACAGCGGATAGTATGGGAACAAAATTTTCATATATAGTAGTTTTTGAGGACATTTGTAGAATATGAGGATATGACCTTAAATAAAACATTACATTGAAAATCCCCATTTTATACGTTATGTTGCATACTCAATAATTTCCCAAATGGGAATATTCCCGCGAAAATTCCCATTGCCCATCGCTACATAACAACAAAGTAAATTTAAATAAAAAAGGACAGTTCTCTGTGTTCGATATCTGTATGTATATATTTAAATTACTAATTTCATTCTAATGAAGATCAATCAAGAATTATGTATTTACTTATTTGAAATTGAAATGTAATTTTCCAGAAGTTTTATTATTCAACACATCATCAGTTTATTAATAGTTACGGAGAACTGGCTGGTGTCTGCTGTTCGTTGATAAAATTATTGCATTACAAACTTTACTTACGCCTAATCAAAGATGAAATTAATATACATATATACATATGTGTGTACTAATTGTACTATAGTGACTTACAATTAGTGAATTCTTTTCGATAATAATAAACCCTAATTCACACTATCCTGCTGCTCTCGGTGCGCTATAGCTACGCTCTCAGTTCAGTATAATATTCTTACACAAGAAACAATGAGTGTATTTACATCATCGCTTCGATCCCGCTCCGTCGTCAGTTGCAGTTCAATACCGCTTCAATATCGCTCCAGTACCAATACCACTCAGATAATATTTTATCGAAGAGGTGTCGGAGCGATATTAGATATGTATCGATAGTGTGAACACTTTTTTGATTCCACTTCGCTTCGTTAGCATTCAGTTGCTACGAAAAGATATTTTTATCGAACTGAGACTAAACTAGGGGTGTATCGAGAGCAGTATTAGGTATAATATAAATGGAGAACGAATAGATACCAATTGGAGTGGGAGCGTACCGATATCGGCACTATCATGTGGATCGAGGCTAATACTCCATATTATACTCCATAAGTCCTTGTTTTTTCAAATTTTTCCCAGTTTTGTCTGGTTTGTCGTTGGTGATCCGATAAATTCTTTTGGGACTGTTGTTGATCCCGGTGGTGAATTTTATGTAAATCCAACACAGGCTAGTTTGAACTTAGTTCGTTGAGTTCAGTTTGTATTATTTATTTCATTTACGTCGACTCGGGTATGTTCATATTAATTCGTTTCGAATGACTTCGCAGGGCTCATTGTATGTCGGGTAGCTAGTTGAAGGGCTATCATAATCTGTCGTATAATACGAATGTGTTAATTATTATCATATGGAAGAAGTGTTCTTTATTTTGTAATTAACATCAATAATATGTTTATGTTTTTTGCTAATCGTTTTAATTCCACCTCATGTGAATTCCGCAGTCCACACCCTTCACCACTCGGTTTTTTAAACTACTTTATCATCACCTTATACAATTTTTCATTTCAATAAAACGTGATATGCGATAGTTCAATAAGTATTGTCTTAAAGTCTGTCTTAAATCGGGCGTTGATGCAATTCATTTGACTATTTATAGTTCTTTCTGGGAAATTTTGACAAAAAATCAATAATAAATAAGTTAGGTCAAATATTATGATAAACCGTAAAAAGCATATTTACATAAATATTCGACCCGAAAACTGTTAAAATTGAGATGAAATCCTGATTCAATGCGTATTCAGCACGCGTTTGGCGAATTTTTATTTTTATCAAATGAACGTTTATTATTAATAAAACAATGAAATAAATATACAGATTATAGTTTTATTAGAAGATCACAACTTTATAATAGTTATTTGTGTATTAAGAGCGCCAAATGGTATATTGCCGCTCGATTGAAAATGTTGACGCGCGACGCCGCCAGGCACAGCGCGTTAATTTCATGAGAGCGGCAATATCATTTTGTGCTCGAATTACACACCAAAATTTTTTCTACAATCTTATAAAATGTATTTTTTATTTAAAAGATACTTAAAATAATAATAATGGACGTTAATATTTACTTTAATGTTTTGCAGCTTCAGAAATATTTGGAGGTGTACTTGAGAAATCACTGTCACAATTATATATTTCCATCATATATGTATAGATTTCTTAAAATTTTTTATTCTTATTTTTTATTAATTATAGTTATTTTTTATTTTTATTAAAAAATATTTTCTAGTTATTTTGAAATTTAATAAAATTAATATTTCACTTGATTACCATAAAACTAATGATTTTAGAATCTGTTTGTTTGTTACCATAGAAAATATAAACAATGCCACCCGATTTGTAATTAAATATACGTTGAGCGAGCGACAAAGTATTACTTTACGCTTTAAAGCGCAAAGTAATGCGTTGCTCGGCAACGACAGTCTTCGGCAAATAGCCATTTTTCGCTTTCTTCACAGAGCGCAAAAGCCTTCTTTCCACTAAGATTGTAGAAAAATTATATTAACAGCATCAATGTTTACTATGTTTACTAATATTATTGTATAATAATTATTTTATTAATTGCCTCCGAGACTATAGGTTAAGTTAACTACAGTTGGCCTGACGTTGTTAACTAATGAAACAAAATTAGACATACATTTTTAAGTTACTATAGTTACACTTTTCTAAAAGAGACTCAAAATTTAGTATGTCTAATTTTATAAAATTAGACAGACTTCACAATTGTAATTATTTTTGGAAAGTGTTGGAATTTCTTTCCTCCAAACTGAAAATTCTTACGTACATTTTACGTTTTTGAGTTTGTTAAACAATTTTTGTTTTATGTCGGTCTGTCAGTCCGTCTGTATGTTTGAAGATCCTAACTAAGTAGCATAAGTTCGGAGCTATTTTGATGTAATTTTTACAAATTATGTTGTTTCACTTTAGTTTTCTAGGAAAAAAATACTTAATCACATTCCAAGAAAAAAAGCTTAAAAAAATTTCAGTTCTTTCAAAAAAACTCATACTTTTAAGCAAAAATATTATCATTATCTTTTCTTACGATGAGTTACATATTTACATACTGAAAACGTGTAGAACAAGATCTCTTATCATTCACACTTTCACGTATACAAATGAAAATGACTAACAAAACATAAGTAGCAAGTTGCGCTTGGTCGCCGGTCGGGTCAACTAAAGCAAATAAGAAAACAAAAAAGACACAAAAGAAAACATAGAACACATCTAAATTATTTGTCAAGTTAATAAGCTGCTGTAAAATTATTGTCATAAACTGTTTTTACATTCTTATTTATTTTATATTCGTACCGTGTTTTACATTTTTGTATATAAAGACACAGAAAAAAGAAAAAGAAACTAAAAAAGAAATACGTAAATGTGAATATTATTTTCGGTTAAAAATTTTACATTCTACAGGCATGTTCAAGGTACCTATTTATCAGTGAAACAAGACAACAATAGTTTGTGTTCATATTTACATATTTAAGTAAGTACATTTTTTTTTTATAGTTTAGAAGTTCATATTGGGTATAACGTATAATACAGTTAAGGGAAAAATCAACGTAACCGTCGCCAAGTTGGGTGATAAAAGTTCTTAAATAAATTAATAAATTGTGTAAAATACTTTTGTTTGCCTATAAGTAAAGTCAAGACCAATGTTGTGCTTATTTAGATAACGTTATCTGAAATTTTATCGAGATAACGTTTTCGTTATCTGTTATCAAGTTATCTTTTATCTTATCTTTTTATTCAGCGAAGGAAAAAGATAAGATAATAATAATAATTCATCTTTATTTTTACTAATAAAAAATTGCAGCTAAATTCACCATGTCCATGTATTCATTTGGTCGACCATGTAATTCAGATAAATTTTGAAACTTTCTTAAGAATTAAAAAAGTGTATAAAAGCAATTAGCAATCATTTAATTTTAAACAGAATTCTTGTTGTCTGGAACCATTGCCGCCATTAGTTGGAATAATAATTAATCGTGTAATATGAGATGTCGTATTCCGACCACTTGGTCGACAATGTAATTCAGATAAATATCGACACTTTTTTAAGCATTAGAGAAATATTCAAAAGCATTTCTCCTATTTTAAATGGAATTATTGCAGCTAGGAATCATTTCGGCCCACAGTGTTTCGTCTAGTACAAGCTAGCTGGACAAAAACAAAATTAAAATTTCTTGAAACCATTAATGAGGGTAGGTAGGTCATTAGTTGGTAATCACATTGACTGGCATTGTTTTGGTATCAGTCGTACGAAACAACGGTATTGAAAGTATTTATATACTTCTAGATAAAGATAAAACAGTTAGATAAAATGCATAAAATCAGTCGCAGTTTTGCTACTAACACGATTGCATCTCTCGAGATTTCTGTACTAGTTGTGGTGATTTTTTGTGACGGATTCTACTACTAAGGATAAGTACTTTTATTATTCAGTATAATAATAAAATAATATTGATACTTTAAATAGAATAAGGGCTTCGTAAGTCCGAAAATCAATTTTTTTAAACAAACTTTAAATTCAAAGGGCCATAAGCAGAAATTCTCTCTTATCCTCGGTCTGTAATTTTGTCAGACAATAGACACAAGCTTCTAGATTAAAGTGAATAGCCCCGCTTTGTCCACTTGTTATTTATTTTTTTTTTTTTAATAAATTACTATTTATATTTCGTTATAAAATAATAAGTGCCATAATATAATTAGTAGTATTGTTTTTATCGATATTTCCATGTATTTGTATAGTAAACGACATTGTTGTTCTAAATAATGTATTTTGTTTCCCCCCTTAACCCCCTTTGTGGGATTCCAAGTACTTTAAACAACAAAAACATTTATATTAGTATTCAAAAGGGGGCTCTGAAACCTATATCAATTAAAAAATAATTTTGTTCAGCTAGCCTGTATTAGACAAAACACTGTGCGGCCACTGTAAATATTATCTTATCTGTTATTTAAAATTTTGTCTAGATAACGGTTAAATTATCTGTTATCTTTATCTAGATGTTTTAAATAATATTATCTGTTATCTGTTATCTAGATAATAAAATTTGATATCTTTCCCAACACTACTCAAGACAATAGAAATGTAACATAGATTATTGGCTTATTTTGTCGAACGTCTTGGACTGAGCAAATATTACTAAAAATAGGAAAAGCTAAGTTTTGGCAAAATTGTAATTCTTAACTACGGCTATATTTAAAAAGAGAGGTTGTGATAAGGCCCTTTATCGGCCCCCTGAATGAAAATTTTTGAAGTTTATGATCAAGTCGATTTTTGGCTTCGTGTTCAAACTTAGCTTGTTTTGCAAAAATACACTATTTTAGTAGTCTTTGTGACAAATAAATGTCACAAAGACTGTAAATACAAAAACTTGATATACGTCTGTATATTTATACGACAATAAAAAAAATAAATCATATAAATAAATTCATTTAAAGACATAAATAAATTCACGAAATAATTCGGCATATGTAAACAAAAAATTTGTTAATAAAAAGACAATAAAAATAAACATGATCTCGATAGCAATAAAGTGATAGAGCAGTTTATGAACAATATGTAAGGGGCTGTCCATTAATCACGTGAGGCTTGAAAGGGGGGGAGGGGTCCCATAAAAAATCACGAAATATCACAAGGGGCAGGGGGGGTAAAGTAATATATCACGTGTATTTATTTTTTCGGCAAGTGCGCGATACTCAACCGAAAAGCGGCGTTACATGTATTTATTTTTTCGTCAAACGCGTACAAAATCGAAAACGGCTTGCAGTGTGATCTTGATTCGCTATCAATATAATAGTCCAGAGATGCACAATGTTCGTCCTTCCCGCATCCTCACGCGACGATCGAACGGTAGATCGAGAGAGATTCTCTGCGTAGTGCGCGAAAATGATGGCGCCGAGTGGCTTGATGAAACCGATGTTGATTTTCAACAAAGCACTGTGCCAACAACTGATTTGCAAGATGCTTATCCAGTTATTGGTGTTGAAGAAAGTCTTGCTAATCCGTGGTCCGAAAATACTGTACATTAAGTAATGTTCATGTATTAGTACAAAAAAGTTTTTCGCATTTCTATTATTTTTATGTCAATCAAAAAAAAAAAAAAAAAATTTCAACCTTTCTGTCTACTTCTGAACGTTATTATAGTAGTGTTTAATTTTCTATAATAAAATTAGATGATACTTATACCAGTATTTTATAAATATTAAAAAAAATTAGATTCTTTGCAGGTACGAAAAAATACACGTGATATAAGGGGGGAGGGGGGTAGCCTTAAACCTCACCATGTATCACCAAGGGGGAGGGGGGGGGTTAAAAAATGCAAAAAAAAATATCACGTGATTAATGGACGGCCCCTAAGTAAACAATCAAAAATTATATGTATTACGTTATCTCAGATTACTGACCAGTACCTACCCGTTCGCGGTAGCGTCACACACGTGTGATCACGGATCGTGATCAATTATCGCTATGACACACAGATTGCGCCCCCCATAGCAGAACTACGGGCGATACGGCGACATTGTCGCAGAAAGAGGACGAGCTCCTACATAAAGATCTGCTCCCTAAAGTAAGTATCAAAAATTTACAGCTGCAGAAAGATTAGTTATGAGAAAACGAACTAGAATGTAGTCTGTAGAAAATTTATTTGTTTTGAATTTGATCGTAAAAGGGAAGGGAAAAACTTTATTTATAGTATAGTAAAAATAACTAGAACGTGAGGACGTCCTTCTTTAAATCGAAGACAAGTGACTTAAGACTTCTGGAGCGCGGGCGGCTACTTGCAGGTTGCGCCGTATTGGATACAGGCGAATTAATTTCGAGAAACAAGCGGTTTATATAATAAGGCAAATTAAAAATTTTCCCAATTCCGTTCTAGATTTCAAACAGTCACTTCCATTTTAAATATCAAACAATTAAATTCAAACTAGATGGAGATATTGTTTTAGTTTCTATTTTTATGTTTGAAACACGTACATAAACTTTTTCATTGTTTACAAATCAAATACTAGTATATTTATTTTATTAATTTTTTGTGAAAATGGAGATTAAATTAAGCTTTGAGGTGCATTTAATTTTCACTAGATCTTTTAGTCTTGAGGAAGTCACAGTTTGTAATTTTTATTATATTTAGATTTTTGTATAATTTGTGTGGCAGTTAAACCTACTATCTAGTTACGATGTACATTTATTACAAATAAATTTCAAATTGATAAGATTCTGAATGGCTAGGTAGGTTAATGGCCCATTTTTCAACATAGAAGTATTACATTTTTTAAAAAAATATAAGTAATTGGTAAGTGCTTGTTATTTCATATGAAGTTATTTCATATGTATTAAAATGACTTAATATAAGTCTGTAAAATCTGTATTATTGACTCATTGCCTACTAACCCTTCATAGCCCATCCTGAGATTATTTTTTTACCGTAAAATAATGTAAACAAATTTAGTTTTATAACAAGGCTTTGTTGATTCAGTGTTTCTAACAGGTACACTAAGAATTATAATTTAATGCCAGATTTGCACTTTTAATATTAAACAATAATTGTATTGTATTGCGATTATACAGAGCGTTCATAAAGTTGGGGAACAGCTGAGATAATCTCAATTAATATTGACTTTATCGAAAAATAACCCGGACAAAAGTTTCATGGGAAGAAATGAGCAACTAGAAAATGACCTTGAATTTGAACATGACCTTGACCAAAATTTGGAGGTCAACTTTGTTTTTTTTTTTTAAATGGAAACCCGTATTTTTGACATCGGATTCGGAAGAGCGGAAAATTCTACGTTTAAAACCATATTCATACTTCATATCCCAAAGTCGTGTGAAGGTCATGAAAACGAAAAAAATATGATACTGGTTGATCAAGGTCACGTTCAAGGTCAAATTCGAGGTCATTTTCTAGTTCCTCATTTCTTCCCATGAAACTTTTGTCCGGGTTATTTTTCGATAAAGTCAATATTAACTGAGATTTTCAGCTGTTCCGCAACTTTATGAACGCTCTTTATATTAAATGTGGAAGTTTACGTTCGATTTAGAGTAAGCTTGCAGAAAGTTTTTGGGTTTTGGACGGACATGCCGTCGCAGAAAGGTTGAAAATGTTCTGCTTTGGGGGTTGCGTCATCGGAATCCAGTGTTAATTGTACGCACATACGATACATTTCTCGTTATTACATCAGTTCCTAGTTTTTTTTTTTTGTTTTTTGTTTTTATTAGTAAACATAGTTAAATGTTATTTTTGTGTTCGTAATTTCCTGTTTTTGATAAACGTAAAAGCAGTGTCGCCACTCGCTACAACCTCTGAGGATAAATTGGTTAGGAATAAATCTTTCAAGTGTGGTCTTAAAGTTATACAACAAAATACGCTCAAGTATCAGAACACAAAATCCATCTGTAATTAATATTAGTTTAAATATTGATTTAACATTTTGAATTGTAAGGACTTTGTACTCTATAGTATGGTAAGTTTATAAAATCCCAAACTTTATTCATAATTTTTCCAAGTATGTACATTTTCAAGTGTTTCGTCATTTATTTCAACTATGGTTGATTTTCTACACACATGAAATATGTGTATATTTTGAGTACATATTATGAGATTATGACAAAGTCGATAAGCGATAAGGTTGATTGTGGAAATCATATCTCGATAATAAGTTAATAACGTATGATCAGAGGTGGTCGTTCTCTGATATTTATGACGTAATTGATGTCAAACACTATGTGAGTGTAAAGTGTGTTGGGAATATTTAATATTTATTAGGTATTCAAAACTATGTATAAGCAACACCCACAAACTACATAGACATTTATTTACTTTACAGAAACGGAGTTATTAGTTTTATTAATAAAATGTTTTACATTGTTGTGAAAAAGCCAAATTCCTGTATTCATTATAGACTAGGTTCAGACCGAAGCTGAGTGGTCATGATTATTCTCCTGGAATTTGTATAGGAAATCTTGTTCCATACAGGGTTTTATTTCGACGGGAACGCGGTGGAAGGGTGTTCTGCCACCTTTGACGGAAGTTTTTTGCATTAGTGTTTTTAGTTAGCTTTTTTTTGCTCATCAGTGTTATTTTTAGGACAGTCGACGGTTTTTTTGCTAGTCAGCATCATTTTAAGGAGTAACGATGCTTTTTTATTTTGCTCGTCGGTGTTATTTTTAGGCAAACCGAGTTTTTTTTTAGCTTGCCAAATATATTTTCTGAGCACAAATTTTCGCCGTTACTGACAAGGAGCATCACGGAGGTGTTTATTCTTTGATATGTTCTAGAACATCGAAAAATAAGAAACACGTATTTCTTTCTAGCGGCTGTAAAACGGTTTGAAGGGGTGAAATCACCCTTCAAAAAATGGGGTAAAAATTTAATTTGTTAAATATCTCGAAAACGCTAAGAGATAGAGCAAAAGTTTAAATTAGGGATATTGCTCTTTTTAAAGAGCTATCTATTGATACGCAACTTGTTTAAATTACGTCAACAGGGGTGGTTAGGGGTTAAAATTTAGGTGTTAACATTACGAAAAGAGGGTTAAAAATACAATATACTAGAATTTGGTTTACAGATTTCAAATCTACGTGAAAGAATCTAATTGACCTGTTTTTGCTCAATTTCATAATATTAAGTTTAGGGGTGAGTAACTAAAGGGTGACTGTGTTGATATAATCATACTATTTGAGTAATTTAGAAACTACTTCATGGAAAATACGTTAAAACAATTATAACAAGGTAAAAATGATATTCTCGAATTCAAAATTCAGTTTGATTAACATTGGTGAGAAGGGGGGGGGAGTCACCCTCTTAAATTACGTTTTCATACACTCATTTATATTATTAACATACTTGCGGAGGATAATAATGTCCAAATAAGTGTTTCGAAAGTTACACTATCGTATGTAGTATCCATCTTCAAATATAACGTTATTTTCGATATCGATAATTTTCAATAATGATGAATAATGAATGATAAAAAATGGCCAGAAAACCTACTTCTGGGCATCCGACGTGTCTGGCTAACGAACTTAGCCAAACCAATTCAGAATCCTGTTCGCACACCAAATTTCATAAGCATTAGACGTTTCGTTCGAGAGTTATCGCGCGGATACATACATACATATATATATATATATATATATATATATATATATATATATATATATATATATATATATATATATATATATATATATATATGAATATATATAGCGAATTTCGAAAACTCGAAATTCAGCTATTACAGCCGTTCGCATGACGCAATCTGAGGCCGAGACTATAACAGAAATATGTTTTGAGGTCCCTAGAATACGAAAATGATATTCACTAAAATTTATATATATATATATATATATATATATATATATATATATATATATATATATATATATATATATATATATATATATATATATATATATATGTATATATGTATACAGGGTGTTAATGAATAATTATAACATTTTCTACATGTGTACATTACATTTTAAAATTACAAGTTAAAATTGTACTGTTTAAAAATATTAACCACTAAATTTGTTTGTTTGAAATTTGAAAATTTATTTGTTAACTTTTATTTGTTTGAGCTCAGGGGGGGGGTCATGATCCCTATGACACCCCCCCCCCTCTGGATCCGCTCCTGTAGCAAAGCCAAAATTATCCAAGCAAGTCGCTCTCAATACTTTTACATAAAAGAATAATAAATAAATACTGATAATATACAATAAAATAATTGGTATGATTTTCACATGTAACACACGGTGTACTTCTTTAACTGTGAACAAATGTATTTAAATACAGAAAATTTGAAACAACGGAATACAACTAATTAAAAATTAAATACTTTCATAAAAATTAAGTACTTTCAATGTATGAAAACCAAACCAATTTTACAGATATATGATAAATAAAAAATAGCATTAAATTATGTTATTCAAAAAAACATAAAAACGTTACGTAATATATGGACACACCAAAAAAATACAAATAAATAGATTTTAAACAAAGAACTTACCAAAGGGCGGCATTGAACCAAATATGAAATAAGATTTAAACAGCCATTATAACTTTAATAATTCATTTCAAAAAAACTTAGTGACAAATTATTACAAAAAAAAAAAAAATTAAATTAAGTAAAGCACTTGCAATTTTAATAGAAATTACATCTTTAGGTTTTATATTCGAGCAATGAAAATAAAAAATGATCTATCTTCAATTGTTACATTGAATCAAAGCTTACAAATAAATAACCACCTTACTGGGTGCATGTGCGACTCGTAGTAACTCGCCACTCGCCGAACAAATAGAACAAACGACACGGTACACTCATGTACTCGATTAGGATAACAGAAGGGCTGATAATTATTAATGTACTTTACCAATTTCTGAATAATAAGAAAAATTAATTTTTACATTACAATGTTATCTCCGACATTACCATAAATGCTTCACATTTTAATTATCAACAGTCGTTATCCTTTCATCAAAGGCAATAGCACTACCAAAATACAATGCACATTACCTTAGCCATGGCACCTCTAAAAATAATAAAATAAGACTGAGTTTTAACGTGTCGACTTTAAGAGGACCTTTAAAACCGTGTTTAAAGATTGATAAAGATGTTTACAAAATTCTCAGTGCTTTTCTTCACTAAGACAAATAAATATTCGTATCAAAATATTACGTATTGTTTACTAAGAATAAACGAGAAAGTTTTACCGCCTTTTTATCAATTCTAATGTCGATGATGACAAAACAAGCCAATGTAAGCTTTCAGTTACCAAAATGTAAAAATTTTAAAAGTAATTCCAAAGCTTATTGATGAAGGGATAGGAACTTTGTTACAAAATTTATTAGAGTGTATGAAAGCAAAAGAGCTCTACTTAACTTATAAATACATAAAGTATGTAGGTTAACAAACTTTGTGAAAATCGAAAATGTAAAATTTTCATTGGTTGACTAAATTTGAAATAAAAATCAAAAAATCAGAAATGAAAAATAAAATTTATATGTATGTAATAAATGGACATTTTATGAAAATTTTACACGCTGTTTGAAAATTTATTATATTTGAAATTTGAACATTTATGTAATGGAAATAAAAATAAAAAAAAGTTTATAAAGTTCTATATACTTGTGCATTTAAACATGCATATTATTATACGTTCATACATATGGCACATATATAAATTTATTCACTGACTTTGTAAAGCTGTTGACGAGTTAATATTTAAATAAATTCTAAAAAGTTTTTCTTCTCTACGAGTTTTTAAATAATTCATATCGCATACGATGTAAATATTGTAGGCTACATAGAATAAATACATACGGAGACGATGAATTTTCTATGTACTCAATTCTAAAGAGTTTTTGAATAATCTATTGTTAGAAAAATCTTACGAATTTCTGAAAATACCCGTTTTTAATTTACTGTATTTATGATTTTTCGAGCTTTGTGAAAATCGACAAATATAATTAATTTCTTACAATTATAGTGGTAGATGAACAAAATAATTTTATATATATATATATATATATATATATATATATATATATATATATATATATATATATATATATATATATATATATATAATCCATCTTTTCTGAATATATTAAAAATTCTAAAGTTTTGTGGATTTTTCTCATAATTTGAGTGTTTACTTTTATTTTATTTTACAGAACCTGTCTGCCCCGTACAAAAAATCAGATTTTATATTGACATGAAATTTTTTGGATTTTTACGTGTTCATTTTATTTTTTGTGTGACTTTCACTGGCAGTATTTTAGCATACACAACACCATCCCATCGATAATAAAATGTCCTGACTCTTAATAGAATTTTCACTTGTATGTAACTGTTACAAAACTGTTTCAATTCTCGAAAGATGGCTCGCTACCGAAGAATCTATTATATAGTGAAAAATGAAAAAGTAAAAGCATTCTCATATTTTATAATATAGATTTTCACAAAATAAATCTTTCAAGTGTTAATTAGTAAAATTTCTGTTCAGCAACGACAGGTACGTGATGATATTAGGACGCGAAAAATTTTACTCGTTGTCACTTTCTCTAAATGCATATAACTTTTCAGTTTTTCAGTTCTTATGAAATTTGATAGAGATATTCTTGGTCTGATTTACTCAAAAAAATTTCAGTAAAAAACCATATTTCCGAAAACAGTACACTTTTTACTCGTTGTAAGCAATATCAAAATTGAAATAGAATCATAACTCCTTTTACGTATATGCGAATTTTATTATCTAAGGCTGCGTATTTTACGTTCCTCCTAAACTGTTTCTTGTCTTAAAGTTGCTCCTATCTCCTTGTTATATTATTTTGTTGTCTTTTAACTTGCTACTATGTCTTAAATTTAAGTTAACAGGAAGATAATTTAACAATCAATTGAAGTACCTGGTAAGTAGTTAGCAATAGAATATCTTTGTTCAATTAGAGTGAGAAATTTTTTTTTAACATATATTGTGCTGCTGATCTTCGATAATCTTCGTAAAACTTCGAATTGTTACACAGGTTAAATATTGCTAAAACCATAGAGTTGTACATGCAAATATTGCACAAACGCAAGAGGGATGTATTCTCATTGTACTTAAAAAAAAAAAAAACGAGCCAAAAAAATCATAAATTAACACTCTCGCCATTATATGTGAATAATACGTAAAGAAATGGTTGCATAAAACTTACTTTGCGTTTTCATAAGGAAAGCTAATCTAGTTTTTGGCAAACAAGTTAGTACAGTTGTGTATTGTATATATCTGCGAACAGTGCGAACTCGATGGCTACACAAAATGTTTGGTTATGAAAACGATTTAAAATACCCAAATTGTAAACCGTATATTATATCTATAGTCAAAATTCAACTCAAAATGATAGACTCTAATAGTAATATTAAGACGAAAATAAAAGACATACTTTTTGCTAACAGTAACATTTAAGTTAAAAATACTCTTTGTTAAAAGGAAGTTTGTGAAGAAGATAAAATACGCACCCCAAAATGAAACGATATATGATTCTATTTCAAGTTGCTTACAACGAGTAAAGAGTGTAATTGAAAATGCCATATAACATGTTAACAGTTTTTTAATACATATATCATGTATCTACGTTTGGCGGTGGGCAAAATAGCTTCAGCAATTTTATCATAACTACATAAAATTTCACCTAAAGCTTCTTTGATAGATTAACTAGGGTGATATAGACGATTTTTTAAAATTGGTTAACCAATTTTTTATCGATTTTCAAATTTTATTTTCAATGTGTTACAGCTTTATAAGGGTTAATAAAAAAAAAAAAAATAATTTAATAGATTTTTAAATTAGTAATAATTTGAATTCAAATGAGCAATTCTTATATGAGCAATTCTGTCCCTGTTCCTAATCGGAATAATTCGTGTGGTGGTGGAGCAAATGAGTGAGTTGAACAAACGAGTAACTCAAGCTTCTGCACATCTTCTAACAACTTGAAAATTAAAAAGTTGGTACTTTTTGAATCAATTTACTTTGCTTATATAACTTTTCTGCAAGTGACTAAACTTGCATAAGTTCATTTACACGTTATTGTTTCCACTGTTAAATACTTGCACAAATTTACTTGCAGCAATTTAATTGCAGTTAATAGGTTTTATTTTAATATAAGCCCACTATTAACGTACAATAACTAAAAAGACTTGCCCAACTTGAAAATAACTGCAGAATTTAAGTTGTAATTGCTGTTTCTATACAAAAAAATATTCACAGGGGCCTTCCCCCGGGCGTCATTTTCAAGTATCGCCAAAATCATAATAGGTCGGTCTAGATCAAATGGTCTAAGAAAAAAAATTGCTTGCTCGACCATCTTAGAAGAAATTAATATTCTTCCTGTTGTTTCTATTGTATTTGACGTATTCAGAACAATTCTTACAAAAAAATTATCTTAAACCATTTGAGCGTGATGGCCATTTTTGTTTTCCAATTTGCGCTGATTTTTGTGTTCAGTCATTTATGCCAATGCACATATTTCATAAACCTTTCATCCTAAAAGGTTGAAATAAAAACCCTTTTGAAGGTAACAAATCTCTCTTTAAGTTATATCCATATTTGACCTATTTTCGTTCCTTCCACGAGAAAACTTTATCTAAAGTTGGATATCAAAATTTAGAAAAATTCACTTTTTGACCATATTTTTTTATAGAAGTAGTGTTTTAAACACCTTAGTATTTTTTACGGGTATAGTTGTATATGGGTACAACTACCCAAGAAAATTTCAATTGTGAAATTTCTATCCTTTAATTTTTACAAACTTCCAAAAATTGACTTATTTCTAAATTTTGGAACTTTGAGCCCCTGTATCTCCGATGGGATTGGTGCAAAAAACCTGAAATTAGGAGTTGCGGTAAGGCTCTTACATAGGTAAAAGGGCCTTATCGTAACCCCTCCTTTGCACAACGTGCAGTGTTTTCGGAGCAGGTTTATTAAAAATAAAAATCAACTTGTATATTGATCCTTTGCAAAACCCTCAATTTTTACAATTGTCGCAACGGGAAGATATAGGAGTTTTGTAAAGGACTTATATACTTGTGAGTTTTTTTAACTATTTATGTCGAACGTAAGAGAGGGGGAGGGGGCACCACTATCAAGTTTCTGCCTCGGTTCTGAAAAACCGTAGATCCGGAACTGAGTATTAACAAGGTAATTTAAACTGTTACAAAACTGTTTTTTATTTTTCCCTGATGAATGCATTCTTTATTCATTATTGGAATAAATTAATTTTTCATCAGTAAAAGGATATTTAATAAAAATATTAAGGGGGGAGTTCAAATAAAAAAGCAACTTTTTTATTTATGATTATTTTGCTTGTTGAAATTTTTTTTCAAATTAGGGAGGGTTTCAAATAGAAAATTTTGTTTTTGAAACAACCATTACTCTTCCCTGTGGGGGCATGGGGCCCCTTTTCACAATTTTTAAGCGTTTACAAGGAACGCCATATCTCAAAAAGTAATGAATATTTTTTAAATATGTTTTCATTATTTTATCCCTAAAGGACTTGTCCATAAAGCTGAGTATGGGTTTCAGGTAATTTTAAAAATTAACTATAAAATTGTAATCCCAAACTTCTAAAAATTATAAAATCCAATTTTTTATTTAAAAAAATGTTTAAAAATAGTTACAATTGTTCAAATGTAAAAAGCATACTCCACTTTATGCGCAATATGTTTATGAACAAAATTTAAAAAAAATTAAGTCTCTATCTTTTCTAGAACTTGAGATATGATTTTCCTTGTGGCAAAAAGCACAACTTTCGGGAAACGGTAAAAAACAAAAATAATAACAGAACAAGCGGTTTACTCACTGTTTATTAAAACGTCTACAAAGGCATACAAATAAAAGAACATTATCGCAGTGCATACTATAACGCATGTACCCACCAAAACTAAATATTACTGATCAAATCACGAGGGGGTGGAGCGACCGTTGTCTGCAAAGGAGCAGCAACTTGGCCGTGCAGCGGCTCACAAATAAATATTTTTTTACTTGAAAAAAAATTTTTTTGGCCATGTTTTATATATCACCGTGTTTGTAAAGAACCACAGAACAAAATAAAACAAAAAATGAAATTCGAAAAAAATTAGTTTATTAGCCGTTTCTGGCGTGAACTCCTCCCTTAATAAAACAATATCCGTTTAACTGTATTTCGATTATTTGACGAAAAAGAACATAAAAACTACATAATATATATTGTAGTAAATGTAATTTAAACTTTGTTTTGGTATATTATAATGACACTCTTCATGAAACCGGAAACATTAGTTGTTAAACTTCAACCTATTGACCTAATGTTTTCTTTCCTTTTTTACTAAATTTGTATATACTAAGAAGTAGTGGCAGTTTATGCCCATTTGATACTACAATTCAATTTAATGGAACGTCAATTTAACAAACAATACGAAACAAAAAAGAACGAATCAACATTTAAAAAGATTAAAGTTTGAATAACCGTGAAATTTTATGTGCACAAAACAGTATAAAATAAGTATAAATCTTTTTAAAAAAATATATTTATTTGTTGTGCATGCTTAGCACAGTGGCGGCATTGTATAATTAAATGTCTTTTGGTAAGAAAAATGTCCACATAAATATTCAATAAACTTTTGTTCAGTTTCTTTTTCATGGTCCTCCCACTAAAACGGAAAAAAAATTAATTCAGAGCAAAACTGTTAAATGCTGTTTATTCAAACTGATAATGCGCCACTGATCGGAATAATAGGTTTATTTATTATTTTTAGTTGTTTTACAAAATTTCAATTTGTTTAATATACGGTTTCAAAATAGATTAACTTTGTTTCCAATGTCTTTTCTTTTCTTTTTAGTCGAATTTTTCCTTAAAAAAATTAGACTTGTACAGCCTATACGATAAGAATGGTGAGAGGCGAGAGTAGGGGCGCTATCCGTTTTTGGACCCGTAGAACACGATTATGCAAAAAAAATATGTCATATATATATATGGGGGCCACATGAGGAGTTTTACCCATTGTTATCACAACGGGTAAAAAGTAACAACTAACAATAATATTTTTGGTGTTTCCTTTTAATACATGTTTCTTTGTAGAATTAAAATAATACCCCTGTCGCAGCAATTTGGCGGAATGAGGCGGAAAAATCACATAAAAAAGGTTTTTTTATTTACAATTACTCTAGATCAACTAGTTTCCGAGAAAAACGTACTTTTGTAAATGGAAATTCGCTATGTTATGCAGGATGCTGCGACAGGGGTATTTTTATTTACAATTACTCTATATCAACTAGTTTCCGAGAAAAACGTACTTTTGTAAATGGAAATTCGCTATGTTATGCAGGATGCTGCAACAGGGGTATTTTAATTAATTTATAATTGTTCTAAAAATTGAGCAATAATGTTAAGTTAGCTATGATAAAAAAATAGAGACGTATTTTGAAGACGATATATAAAGACGATTATTATAAAAAAAGTATTTTTCAAGACGAAGATTATAAAAGACGTATTACACAGACGATTATTTAGAAGATTAATTTGAAGGCGATTGGACATAATTACTCAATATATTGGATTTGTTAATGTGCCTTTGTCAAAATATTAAATTATAGAATTTATTCAATTAAAAGAAAAACTAAATTATTGTAAATATTTCTACATATATATATATATATATATATATATATATATATATATATATATATATATATATATATATATATATATATATATATATATATATATATATATATATACACTGCAACGTTTTCAAGAAATTTCTTAAAAATCAGGTATTTCGTGCTTGAGTTATCGTACCCTCTTTTAAAATAGTTGCTGTACCTCTGTACTCTTACGTCGTCTTACATCAACATTATACATGTATCATAATTATGTGATCGTATGGTATTGACGTTATACATATTATATACACTATGTATATCCTCTTTGACTATACAATATAGTGTGTCGAATATGTGCTTAGAATGTGAGTAACTTAAGACTTTAAGATTACATCACTTAAGATTACAATGCTAACATCACATTCTAACTCACATAGTTTTTCTCGGAAACTAATTGACATAGAAAAAAGTTTAAAGACCATTTTTATGTAATTTTTTCTTCTCTTTTAAATGGTGTAAAAAAATTTCGCAAAAATTTTTGAATAAGTGGAAATATAGGCAAAAAACTAATTTTTTCCAAGAACAAAAGCCATGTTCCTGGCATCCGACATGTCTGGCTGAAGAACTCATCCAAGATTTTTGGATTTCCAACGTTGTAACCAAATTTCGTAAAGCTAGCGGTTTTTCCTGAAGAGCTATCGTGCTAATACATATATACATACATACATATATATATATATATATATATATATATATATATATATATATATATATATATATAAATTTTAGTAAATATTATTTTTGGGTTCTAGGAGCCTCAAAACAAATTTCTGCCATAGTGCCGGGCTTAAGTCGTGTCATGAGAGTGGCTGTAATAGCTGAATTTCCAGAATTCTTTCTGGAAATTCGCTAAAAATGAAATTATTTTTCAAAAAAATCGGTGGTCGATCTCTTACTTTTAATAATCGATTCATGAATCGATTCAAATGAAGAAAATCGAAAAAAATCGATTTTTTAAGCTTCGATTAATTGATTTAAAATCGACATCTCTAATTTGGATTGAGTTACTACCAAGGGGGTGCCTTTTGGGGGGCTCAACTTTTAACCCTTACCCCTACCATTTTTATACCAAAAAGAACATGACTTTTCTTGTTTTATACCAGTTTCGTTCCGGTCAAAATCTCCCCAAATAAACCTAGAGGGCTGAAATTTTGTGTACAGATTAAGTTAATAGCCAGCCACTGCTTTTTGGAGGTCTCAACTTTTAACACTTACCCCCACGGTTTTTGATGCCAATATTTCCTTGATTTTTTTGCCTTTTTTCTAACACGCGTAGAGACCCTCTGAGTAAACGCAGAGGGCTGAAATTTTGTACATGTATTGAGTATCCAGTTAGTAGCTTCTAGGGAGTCCACATTACTTTTCCCCCCACTTCTTCCATTTTGACATCGGAATTCAATGCTATTGTTAAATGTGTTTTAAATACTTTATATTTATACTATAAGACAAGTAGGCGAATAGTAAATTTAAAAATTTAAAAAAAATGAACGTACTTTTATAACAAATGCAATACATACATATTAAGTAATTTAAAAATGTTATTAAAGTTAATGTTTATTTATAAAGTATTAATTACGAATTTTTAGTCGAATTTTTCCTTGAAAAAATTAGACTTATACAGCCTATACGACAAGAACGGCGAGAGGGGAGACTAGGGGCGCACCCGTTTTCGGACCCGTAGAACACGAATATGTAGAAAAAAAATGTCTGATACACATATTTTCCCGCTACATTTTAATATATGTAGGGCCCCCTATGAAAGTTAAGAGCTCAAATTTGGTAAATGGGGTTCACTCCGATGCACAACAATACTATCAAAGTGGGGTCAAATTTTGAATCGGACCCAACTTTTAAGGGGGTGGTGGCGGGCGGAAAAGCAATAAAAATTTTCCACACCGGTTGGAAATAATGTTTCGGTCAATTATCTACAACATATCCAAAATTCAGTTTCCTAGGATGATTTGGAGGGAGTAGGGGGGGAAACTATTTTCGCTGGATCTAACACGCCCCCAGCCCCCCAGAATTAACGTAGAGGGCTGAAATTTGGTGTGTTCATAGAGTTCATACCTAGGTTGTGCTTTTTGAAGGTTTTAATATTTTACCCCAACCCCCCTCATTTTTAAGCTACAATTTCATGCTTTTTTGACGTTTTCGAAGTTTGTACCACTCGCACAGGTCACCCAAATAAACCTAGAGGGCTGAAATTTTGTACGTGTATTCAGTTAGTATCCAGCTAGTACCTTTTAGGTAGTCCACATTACTTTTCCCCCCACTTCTCCCATTTTTACATCGGAATTGAATGCTATTGTTAAATGTGTTTTAAATGCATTATTTTTATTCTAAATACAAGTAGGCGAATAGTAATTTTCAAAGATTTAAAAAAAAAATGAATTTACTTTTATAACAAATGAAATACATATATATTAAGTAATTTAAAAATGTTATTAAAGTCACTGTTTATTTGTAAATTAGGAATTTTGGATTTTTATTATTTATAAAATAGAAATTTTTGATTTTTTTGGAAAGAAAAAATATCTTCATAAAGGCCTTCCAGTTTACTATTTAAGTTCCTTTTTTAATATTTAAAAATTAAACACAAAGGGAATTAGCGGATAAGCATGGATAGGAGTGCCCTCGTACGAATTGTGTTGGCTTTTTCCCTGTTAACTGCTATCGGCACAAAATTGAAATTTACTGAGATTAGCCCTTAAAAACTTAAAACCTTTTTTTAAAGCCCCGATCAACTGGACACTCATCATCAGTTTTGAAACCACCAAAATGACAAATCGCTTGTGGACTTCCAATTACATTTCGCTTGTAGACACTCAATACCGAAGATGAAAGGAAAAATTCGACTTCCGTGACGGGGCTCCGCTGCTCACGGCGTTTCTTATTTATAAAATGGAAATTTTGGATTTTTTGGAAAGAAAAAATACCTTCATAAAGGCCTTCCAGTTTACTATTTAAGGTCCTTTTTTAATATTTAAAAATAAAACATAAAGGCAATTGGCGGATAAGCATGGGTAGAAATGCCCTCGTACGAATTGTGTTGGCTTTTTTCCTGCTAATTGCTATCGGCACCAAATTGAAATTTACTGAGATTCAGCCTTTAAAAACTTAAAACCTTTTTTTTAAAGCCCGGATCAGCCGGACACTCATCATCAGTTTTAAAACCACCAAAATGACCAATCGCTTGTAGACTTTCAATCACATTTCGTTTGTAGACATTCAATACCGAAGATAAAGGGAAAATTCGACTTCCGTTATGGGGCCCCGCTGCTCACAGCCTTTTTTTTTGATGTAGCCAGTTTACTTGAAATAATATGTAAATGAAACAAGTTTTGTATTTTGTATTTCAGAAAGCATTTAGTCTATGATATTATTAATTTAAAGTTAGTTTTTCCTAAGAATTTTTCTTTTTCTATTTATATTTTGATTCTAAAGGAACTAATTACATTAATTCATAATTTTTAAACTGAAATAGAAATTATCTCTTTAGCATGATTATTACTTGAACGTTTCAGTAATATAGACAGTTTCCTAGACAACAATAACATGTAGACATTTTTAGTGTTAAGCGTTTAGAGCTAAAAATTTTTATTGCCCTCAAAGTATCCGCAATTAAAATCGCTACTGCATATTTAAAATTCAGAATCAGATTACAGTAAATTAGACAATTCACAATGACTTTCGATAAAATTTAAAACGAAATTAAGTAACTCTCCTTACTGGACTTACAAGTAAATGTCCTAAGGCCGAACCTGTCTATTTTGATGAAATTCTAATATGTTGTAGAACACTAAGAAATAAGCGACACATATTTTTTTTATCTGTGGAAAACGATATAAAGAGGTGAAATCGCCCTTCAAAAATTGGGGTGGAAATTTAATTTTTAAAATATCTCGAAAACGGTAAGAGATAGTGCAAAAATTTAAATTGGCAATATTGTTATTTTTTAAGGAGCTATATATTGATATGCAATTTGTTCAAATTACATCATTAGAGGGGTTAAAATTTGGAGGTTAATTTTGCGAAATGAGTAAAAGATAAAATATATTATAAATTTGTTTACAGATTTTAAATGTACGTAAAAAAATTTAATTGAGCTAATTTTGGTCAATTTCCTGATATTATGTCTACGGGTAGTAAAATTAGGAGGTGACTGTGTTGTCATCATCGTACTGCAGTGGAACCTCTGTTAACCGGACAGCAGTGTCACGCAAAAATTGTCCGGCTTACACAGGTGTACGCTTAATGGGGGTAGAGTAAATAATAACATTAAATAATATAACAATTTTTTAAATTCAAAATTTTTTTAATTTTTTAAATCAGTGAACAATGAAAATTGTTAAACTAAAATATAATGTTTTTACATTAGTCGACTGACCGCCGATGATTACATTGAAAATAACACTACACATTTGACGTATCAGTGGCGGCTCGTGAGCTTTAAGATTGGGTATGCGCTTTCAGAAAAGATAAACCACACTTAGTGTGTAAAGAAGTACTAAAGAGAAAGCGGAATGATATTTTCGAATTTTTACTAAATATCGTAAAGTCTAATACTAACAAATACTCTTTTACTAAAAAATATCGTAAAGTATTGTACGTAAATAATTCCTACTCTATCAGGAGTGGCCAACCCGCGGGCCGTGAGATTCATCACACTTATACAAAATATATTTATTTTATAAAGACCATGGTAGTGAAAACCAATGTATCAAAAAAAAAAAATACGTAATATATTATGGGAACATATAATTTTATATGCAGCCCGTGGAGTTATGATGTGCTTCCAAAGTGGCCCGCAAGATCATTTGGGTTGGCCACCCCTGCTCTAAATTTACACTTTTCTGCGAAAATACATTGAACACAAAGATGGATAAAAAGGACTAACTGCATGTAGAAATTTAAAAAAAAATTAATAACGAATAATTAAGAAATAAAAAAAAAAATTAATTTTACTCAGCACGTTAGATTTTAACTGTAATATTTCAGGAAAGCTTTATTCAATATAAATAAACTTAAACTGCTTTCATCTTTCATCTTTCATCGTATTCTTAGAATGCTCCTAGAAAACGAATGTGAGTTTTCTAAATGACCATTATCAAACAAGTAAGGTAAATGCAGTAAACTAAATGAAAGTTTAATTTTTCATCATATCAAAATAGTAAATTTACAAATAGTATGTAAATTCCTGAATTTGATAATTCTGAGAATTCGTCATGTCAACGAAATACAAGATCTTGCATAGCCAAAAAATATACAACATCAGTTAAGCGTTTCATGAGACCCTTAGTGATTTTTTGTTATGCTTTGAAGAAATAAATATTTTCTTTACTGCATCAATTATTACAAAACCAAATACATTCAATGAAATACATGCTTGCATATGAGCGTGACTCCATTCATGTTTTTTGGCAACATTGGGGAAAATTTTCGCACCTAGCAGTTGCCCATACAATTTTGTTCACAGAGAATAGACAAAAGAAAAGCTTTTTTGATATCAAACAACAATTTAACCTAGAATATTCAAAAAAAACTTTATTAAAACTGATGTACAAATGCTTTTTCTGAATTATCAACCCTTAAAATAAGGATAAATTAGCAATGATCTATCACTCGAAAAAATCATATTTTTTCACTTAATATTACACGAGAGATTTGTATTTGTTGTAATAAATTTATGTTTATATAATATAAAAAATATTTATTGTCAAAAATATTTCTGCTTCGCTGTCGTATTTTTGCTAGTTGACAATTCTTCGAGTTAAATTACTTTAGGTAACAAATTAGAATTGTAGAAAACACAAATTTATTTAAAAAAATATAAAATATCGGTTCTAACTTTTTTTTTTCACAGCAAAAGTAAAAAACCGATAATATTTTTATGGGATTAAATATGCATAAGTTAAATTATCTTCAATATACCTACTCAAAAAAATTCTTTTCCTCAATATTCCTTTAAAAAAATGTTTTTTAATACTTTATTGTAGTATGTCATTTTAAAAAAAGACAGTTAATAATAAAATAACAATCAAACCACAACGGAACAGCAATGATAGATTTACAAGAGGTATACAAGAAGCATGCTAAAAACCCTAAAACGTGATATGACTAGAACACAAATTAAGTTTTGATTAGTTCGGCTGTAATCGTATGTACGGTAGTCACCGAAAAAATCGCCTACTTTGTGAAAGTACCAACAGTGTTTATAAACAACTAATACAGCTACATAATATATACACACATATACAGGTTCAATACACACGGATACGCTCTGCTCAGAGAGCCTACCATGGTAGGTATGGTATCTGTCGTATCTGTGCAGTGTGCATGTGGAATAATATTGTTGTATGTATAGCTGGATAAAGTGGCTATAGATATGCTATAGTAGTATAGTGTATATCGTGTATACATATAATGGGTATATGTACGTTCTACGGACAATATTACAATATTTATGCATTTTATAATTATGTATATTCTAATATGCAATATATGTAATAATGTGCAATATTATCAAAGTAAATCTTATTGAAATTGTGTATTTAAATTATTTTGTAAACAATGTTACGTTCTTGTTATGAATTTATTTCAGTTTTTTAGAAATAGCTGGGGTAGGCGGCGCCTACCCCGCATACCTGGAATAACCGCCACTGTGACGTATATTCTGCATAAAATTCGGATCGTAAAAGAGACGTCTAAAAGTTAGATAACTTCGTTTTTTTACATTCATCGACCTACCTATTTCAGTTGGTAAAGCGTAAAAGCGTAATCAAACTTAATAGATTTGCTTCTTTAACATTCTTGTTTCTACAACTGGCGATAAGTTTTGGAACTTCAGGTGATTTTATTTAAATGTCGAACGAAAATTTATCTGAAAACTCCAGTTTAGATGCGATAGCAAATAAACTTATTAAATTATACCTGTAACAAAATCTGTTTTAAATAAAATATGAAACATCGTGATACATAGTATCAAACAAGATAATATGTAATATATTTCTAAAACATCTACCAAGGCGTGACCCGTGTCTGAAATATGTATGTTTATTGTAAATTATATAAGATACTTGATGGCTTTGCTGTTTATATGGGTATGTATGTTACACACATAGGAGGTGAAGAAGTAAAGAATGTATAATCCATGTACATAATACAAATTACAGTATGAACAACATCAAATATGTACCGTGCCTGCCATTTTTTATGGTTTTATGGGTAAAAAGTATACATGAAGGAGAGAAGAAAGCACAAAATAATGGCGTCCTATAATTCGTTTTGTAGAACAGAATAAAATTTATTTTTGGCCATAAATGCGTTTGAGTTCAAAATTTGGAAATATTGAGTCTACTTTACACAGACTATTGAGATACTACAACTATTCCCTCCTTTTCTTGGTGTTCCGTACCAAAATTGGCAAAACGGAACACTTAAGCGATCAGTTCGGTGTCTGTCCGAGTGTCACAGCAGTCTGAAGCGACAGACCTCTTAAAAAGATTTGCATCAATAATAAATAAGAACAATTCTATGAAAAGTCAATTGATTCATTACTTCAATATTATTTTAAACGAAAATGAAAAAAAACAGCCAACTTTGTTTAATAAACAGGTTTTTATATTTTTTTTATGTTCCGCTAATTATGCCGGTATATATATATATATATACACTCTCAAAACGATTTCTTTGTGCAAAAATTGAAAATTTCTTTAATTTTTCTTTCTTTAAATCAAAAAAGGTTTCCTTGAAATAATACCGTGATTTCATTACGAAAAAATTCATATTTTTTTGAATTATTGTTTTACTTCAATGAAATTTTTTCTTTAATTTTAATAAATTTCCTAATTTAAGAAAAAAATAGTTTTAAGTGGAAAAAACTAATTTTTTTAAATTGAAAAAAAACAAATTTTTTAGAATAAAAAGAAATTTTTTTGATCCAAAGAAGTTTTTTTTTCAATTTAAAGAAAAAATTTCTTTGTATGATGTTTTGAAGAATCAATTTTTTTAAAACTAGTCAATTGCGTTCTTTGAAATTATTTTCTGAGCATGCGTAGTCACATAAATATGTGCAGAATACTGTTATACACATACGTGTTGCACATTTTAAGATGGCTACATAGCTACATGTGATTGAAGCGAAATAACCAAACAATTTATTGAAATGGTGATTTGTTTTTAAAATAAATCAGAACTGATTTTAGAAAGATAAAAACAACATTTTAAGTTGAAAAGTGTTGGGAGAAAGTATTTCACTATATGGAAATAATTTTAGATATTAGTCATTAAAAAGGTTGGTACAATTTGAAATTTTTCTAAATAAGTATAGGTTAACTATGTTAATAATTTTAAATTTTTTTATGAAAATAGGATTATATATACGTGTCATATTTTAGTTAACCTACTAATTATGTCATAATTATGTGCACTCTATATTGTTATTTATTTCAACAGTTTAACAAATGTGTTTTTTTGCTTAAATACAATTAAAAACATTATAGGTATATAGACTGACAAATGAACAATTCGTTTTCTTTGAAACAAAAAAAATTATTGCTTTGAAACAAAGAATTTTTTGTTCTCACGAGCATGCGCAGTTACGTTTATCTGTGCGAAACAGTTAAAATGGCTGCAATATACAGTTGAGTAAATTAACCAGAATAATCATGTAAATCGTTAAAATAATGATGTTTTTAAAGTAATTCAGAGCCATATTTCATTACAGTGAAGTTTATTTTAGTATTGCTATATTGATTCTAGTTAATTTGACATTTTTTATTTATTTTAGTTAATATACTTACATACGCACATTGTTAGAGTGGAATAAAAAATTTGAAATAAAATGGAGTGATTCCCATAATTCTTTTCAAAGTGTGAAAATGAGCGCAAACAAAGGGACATTCACGAGCAATACGTGCAAAAATCAGTACAAATTAAATACATGTAAGTATTATTTCTTTTAAGTTTCTAAGTAATTTTATTTTACTTTAAGGAGTATTATCTGTTTGAAAATTTTTTGTTGAAATTTTAGATCAAGCCTTTTTAGGCTCTGGATACACTCGGTTTAACTGTGAGTTAGAATATTTACGATTTTTGTGCGGAAATGATAATGCACTGTGTATCAAAGTGGTCGAGAATTCAAACTCGGATGTAGCAAAAACCGCGAGGCGCAACACTAAATCGTCCGAAAATAACTCGAAACAAACTATCTCAATTCGGAAGGACAGTTATATGGTGCTGGGATAACTGGCTAATGGTAAAAGTCGATATCTTTAAAAATTCATATAGAAAAATGATTTTTAATTTTAAAAAGCGTTTTTCTCAAAATCGTGTTTCTAAAATTCGTACGCAGTAGGACTCAACAATTTTCGTTTAAGGTCCGTTTTTTCGTCAAAAGTCCATTTTATTGTTTCAAAACAAAGTCAAATTTGAAAAAATCGATATTTTTTAATGTCCATGTGTGCTTTTGTGACAAAACACATGCTGACAGTGAGAAAAATTTTATTTTGTTCTACATACCGACGTTCGTCAGTTCTACTGCGGGCTAATTAGTACTTTCGAAAAAAGTAATCTTGGTTTGAAGTGCTGTACATAGCCATTTGGTTTTTAAAATTACAAAAAATAAAGCTTTTCTAAACTCTAATATATAATCAGTAAGTGGCCGAAAGGATTTTTTGGTTACTTTTATAGTTTTTTCTGAAAGTATAAATAATGATTTTGAAGATTTCGAGTAAAACGATTGTATAAACATGGATCTGTTTTTTGACTGGGTGCAAATGATCATAATTGACTAAACCAAAAAATAGCTAGTTTACTTACTATTTACTACTTTGTTGTTGTCTGTAAGTGTATTGCACTCACTATAAGACATATCTATGACTTAAAATTTTTCTGTTTGGTACTCCTCTTACCTTTTTTTTATTTTTGTAGGAATTTTTATAAAAAATAAACGCACATGGACTAGATGTACATCACCTTTTACTGTTTCGGTTTCGACTGCTAGTGCCCAATCATCTTTTGATCCAGGGCTATCCAGAGCCAGATTTACATAAGGGCACTTGGGGCACGTTCTCCGGGGCTTTCACACAATAGGGGTCTCCACAAATTCAAAAATAATGAATAAAATAGAATTACTTTTTACTTGTCAACCTCACTTTTTGGAAAAATATTAGAAATTTTCCAAGGGGGCCTCCACATGGGAAGTGTCCCGGGGTCTCCGCAGAGGTAAATCCGGCCCTGGGGCTATAAATGCACATTTAATTATCACCAATAGGTACTGATTTCGTTGTCAAAACAACAATTTTTGAATTTTTTATCTATCACATACAAAAACCGGTTCGAGCAAGAATTACGCGAAAACTTGAAACTGATTTTATTGAAACTTGGAAGTTGGTAGCTTATATCCAAAATCTAGTCTTGGTCTTGTTACATGGACAAATTGTTCTATTAAACTTCTAAAGTCAATGGCTTAGCTACCAAAATAAAAAAAAGTTACAGGCTACTGCTCCTAAAATTCAATTTTCAAAATAAATCTTTTCTGATAAGTTATTTTTACTTTTTAAAACTGCGATGTAATTTCAACAAATAAATAATTTTCGTTGTTTGTTTTTTTTTCTATTTTATATCCCTACTTATTTTTTCTTTTTGTTCAGACAATTATACGAAATGTAATAGTGTACTAAAATTTTTCTTTCATTTAATTATTATTCTAGTAGTAATTTTTTAAGTAAAAATAAAAAAGTAAAAGAGAAAAAAGAATTATTATTTGTCTAAAAAATTTATTTTTATTGAACCAAATAAAAAGTTACTTAAAGCAAAAAAAGTTTTTATTTGAAACCTTAAAAATATTTTTATTTTAAAGAAATCAATTTTTTTGAATTTAGAATTTGCTCTTAAAAAAATTCACTTTTTTTCTAAATTTGAAGAAATAAATTTATTAATTCAAAGAAACTAATTTTAAAGAAATCTGTTTCTGTCATCAAAGAAATTCACTTTTTTCAATCTGAAGATTAAACTTATTTAGTCCAAAGAAATAAAATTAAAGAAATTTCTTTCTACCACTAAAGAAATAGTTTCTTTGTGCGTATTGAAAGAAATTACTTCTTTAATTAAAAAAAATTTTCTTTGATTCAAAAATTTCTTTTTGAGCGTGTACCGGCATAATTAGTTTTTTGAGAGTTGCCATTTCTATTACAACTAAATTTTTATGATAAAGGTTAAAAGGTATAAAAGTACTGAAAAAGGTTCTTTTCTTGGATGTAATGGAAATGCAACCAAGAAAAACACTATCGGTTAAAGTAGCCTCAAGTACATATGCATATTTTTACCGCCTAACGGATAAATTAAAGAAAAATTAAAAAAATTAAACTTGGGTAAAAATTTTTTTTGCTCATTTATGTTGTTAGTTAATGCATTAGATCAGTTTTATCGAAAAATTAATATATAGTCCCATTTAAAAATCGATAAGTTTGTATCATCGCTCGAAAACCATAAGAGCTATAAAGCTCCTGACTATAGCAATCGGTTGCCCCCGTCGATATCTGCAACTCTTATTTGAACAATTTTTCGATTAAATCAACGGTTTGGCTGTATTAAAAATGGCAACTCTCGAAAAACTCACAGAGTATATAAATTTTAGTGAATATTATTCTAGGTTTCTAGGGACCTCAAAACAAATCTCTGCCATAGTCCCGGGCTCTAGGAAATTTGCTAATAAAAGTGCAATTTTTATAATAAATAGTGCTGCTTAGAATTATTATTGAAAAAAATAAAGAAATCGGCGACTCTTAGTACAATTATGTAATTAGTTCATTCAGTAAATATTACTGTTCGTTTCTGGTAAACGTAAACAGACCAAGATAACTATACGATTGCATAGTTATCGAAAACCATGGTTTATGTTTGAAATAAAATTTATTCATTTTGTTTCTTTATCCTCTTTTATTCTTAGTAATTTCGAAGTCAAACGCAACTATGTTCTATTTCCATAAAAATGATATTTTTAAAATTCAGAAAATTTGAATGATCAAAATTATAAGCGGTTTTTAGAAATTAAAATTCAAAACATTTTAATTCAATAGATTAACGAAATTTTTATTACTGAAATTTTTACCTTATATTTGTGAATTTTTTCTCACCCTTTTCTTATTACTTCGGTAACAAGGAAAGGGGAAGAAATAATGTGAAGGTAAGAAAATCTAGAGCAGATCATTTTGATAATTATGGTTTTCAATTTGTTTTGATATCTATAAAATTAACAAAGTTAGATATATAATACTTACAATTAGTTGCGGGAAACTGGTTTTCAGTCAAAAAACAATTCCTGTACAAACTTAAAATGGTCACTAAAAAAAAAAGTTGAGTGAAAGTTTTTTGGTACTCACCTATTGTTGATTAGTAAAAAATCAAAAATGTTGAAAATGTGGTTGATTTATTTCTATTGAATTGACTCTATTTAGCTTCTGAATTAGATAAAGTAAATTGGAAACAACTTATTGACATAAATAAATTAATTATACATGTAAAAAAAAACTTTTTTTGAGTATTTTTATAACTAAAATATAGATAAAATAGTTTATGTTTATAAATAACTTTCGGCACCAACTTCGTTTTGGTCTACATTTTATCTATTTGCTACACTTTTTCCTATCTCTACAAATATTTAGTTACTTTGTACTTAATGAGAGACAAGCGGTTAGAAATATGTTAACGATTCATTTCAATTACGTATTCTCATGAATGAATGCACTGTCCCTTTTTTGAGACAAAATCCATTTTTAATTTAATAATTTTGATCGATAAAATGTCGTTTGTGACAGTTTTATACCCTATTACATATAGATCGGTAATAACGATTGTGCAAGTGATCGAGTCGATGACAGTTATCAACGAAGGTGTGTTTTGATAAAAAAATTTTTTTTATTTTCTTATCTTTTTTAGTATATTTTTAATTAATTTTCGGTGTAAGCGCAGTGGAATTTATTTCTTGATTAATTGACTCGATATTAGATTTTTGTAATAGGAGGCCGTGTCGCTTTATCCCCATTCCTCCCGCATTCATGGGTTTCTAATCGAATTATAATATTGGTTCACTATTGCAAGTTAATTTGAATTTTGAAAGTAGCGCTATAGTAGAACGCCACTGAGACTATACTGTCGACCCGTTTGTGGACTGGCATCACTCTATGGTTGTCGATGTACTAAAATGAACGCGATAATTTTGTGTTATTTTTCGAGAATTAATTCGGCTAATGTACTAAAGATTGCTGCTGAAAATATGTGTTTATGTTATACTGTAAGTAAAGCTCAACTGACTCTTTCAAATATAAAACATAATTTGTTGTTAATTACAAGAATTCTTTTTACATTAAGTGCACAATAAAATATACTTAACTACTATTATATTAACCTATACTTATGAGCTATTGATTATTCCCTTTTTTCCTATTTATATTAACAGCAAAGGGGTCGTCACGAATTTTGGGACATTGTGTTCCTGATTAACTGCTCAAGTTAAAGCCATCAGAAAACAATGGTCGGACGAACTCGTTAATTTATTTTTAAAACGGACAAAATGTGAGTTGCTATGGGTCATTCCTGCGACGAATAATTGACTCAACGTATCTATTGTAAATGAAAATTGCTTTATTCTCAAAAGTGAACAATGCGTTACCGGAATGTGACTACGGAAGAGCCAAATACGAAGTACGTCACAAAATGGCGGACTCGAGCACGTGGCTCTTTCAGTTGTAATTAAAGTTAAAAGGGGTATTATATTGTTAATACGTATTTTAAAATGATTAATATTAGCAGCGAACTGAATTGCGTTTTGAATGAATTTGGGAGATAATTTTTACAAAAAAATGTAACTGTATTAAGCTCGTTAATGAATACTCTGTTTTAAATGATTCAATGATCGGTAATGTAGGTCGTACCTTATTTCATTGAGCAATGGTTGAATGTAGCCGTTATTGGATGATGGTTGAACTTCATAACTCGCGAGAAATTTCATGTGAACTATTACAAATTACGCGCGCGATTACATAATTACACTGTTTTTCACTGTAATTTGATATATTTAAATACTTGAATTGAACTTTAATTTAAATAGTGAATTTAATCAAAATCTAAACTTTAATTTTGAAATCGTATCGACTTAAAGAAAAAATCGTAACTTTAAATTACAACCCTAAAAATCGTGTAACCACTTAAAAATCGTACCTAAAATCAATCGTATAATCAGTTAAATCGTAAAAATTGTTTAAATCATAACTCGGTTAGTTTTATAATGCAATGTTACAGCACAAATCAATTAAATAAGTTGACTTTCTATGTAGGTAACTAGGTATATGATAGCAAGATAAATTTTTGTTCATAGTAAGAAAGTTAACAGTCACAGATATTTTCAAATTACTCACATAAACTGTCTTTCAAATCGATGAACAAACACCGTATTAATTTTGGGTTAATGGCGCTCTTTCACGTATTTTATATTTAAAATAATTTAAAATGGGACACACAGTACATAATATGTAGGTATGTACATATTGGTGCACACGTATCACATGTATAATATAATATAATATGCGTCGGAATTCATTGTTATTACCTTCGTTTTGTGACAAGAGCAATGCATAATAAAGTAACCAATTTGAAAACAGTATCCACAGGGGGTAACATTATGGAATTCATCAACGCTAATTAAATGTCATTAATTTGTTAACAAATTATTCAAATAAAAATGATTTTTTATTTTAAATTAACTGATCGTTACCTTGGCTGGGTATTTTGATACCTTAACCTAACCTAAATTAACCATTAGATTGCTCAGGGATCATCCCCCTAATTTAATGCTCAACATTCCTCGTACCATATATTTATTCTTCGTACTTAGAACATTTTTCTTAAAAAAGCAGATATCTATACATCTAATAAAGTGAAACGAGACCGTTTCTGAACATGGATATTTTTTGAAAATTGTACTGATGCTGTAAATAGTTATCGATGTAAATATCAAAACAGCGATCTTTAAAATTTTTGCCTGTCTGTCAGTCTTTCTATCTGTCTATCTTTCTGTCTGTCTGTCTCTCTGTCTCTATGTCTGTTCACGCATCACGCAAATACTACTGGACGAATTTTAATGAACTTTGGTGTAATGATAGCTTATTACCTGGGTCAACATCTAAGATACTTTGTACTCCGGGAAAAAATCTCATTCGCACGGGAAAATAGGAAACCTATTTTGAACATGTGCACACGTTAGGCAAAAACTTCTGAATGAATTTTTATAAAATTTGATGTGGTGATAACTATTACCTGAGTCAACATCTAAGGTACTTTTTACTCCACGAAATGTCTCATTCCCACGGGAAAATAGAAAAAACCATTTTGAGCATGTGCATGCATTACGCAAAAACTATTGTTCTATGCAGATACCAGTGATATACATGGATGGCCAACTACGTACCTATTTTTGAAGCAAGTTATCTTGTACACAACTGGGATCTATGACAACAAAAACCCCAATATAAACAATTGATAAGAGTGTGACAACAAGACATTAAAGGTTTAGTGTATCTTTGTTTATTCCTGACTCAAAATTAGCATTTCTTTAACAAATGTATTTTTGTCATTCATTAGATAAAGACAAAATATAGTTTAGAAATACAAATGACTGCTGTCATCTTTTTTTTAATGACTATTTAACTTTAACGATTTTTTAAGTTGTCTCTCTATGTATCTCTATGGCAAATACTTTATAATTATTATACTTATACACTTCTCATTGATTTTATGCGACGTCGTTCGGGGCATAAAATAGAGATAGTATTGCATAAAGTCTGTCCATTTTGCTATACAAATTTTCAAAATTTAAAAAATAAAGTTACTATCTTTAAAAATTCATCGTAATTTCCGAAATAGTACACTTCAAGAATCAAAATTAAAAAAATTATAAAACAACACATCTCTATAGTTGTGAAATTTAATGTGATTAAAAATTATTTACCGCATTAAATTTTGTTTGAAATACTGGAAGTACTTAATGAAAAACTGACCGTTGCAATTTCGTTTTAGGTTCTCTTAGGTTGCAAAATCCACCTCAGCTATATAATACGTGCATTTAATATAAATTATGATTATGAAAGATAAAATGCATATTGTAATATTATTTTAATACCTTTAATAAAATTATCTTCTTATGTTGCGTATTATTAACTATCTTGTATATAATATTGTAGACTAGCCGTACCCTCGACGTCGTGCGCGTCAAGAATTGTAATAAACTCAATGAGAAGTATATAAGTGTAATAATTATACAGAACTTACAAAGAATAATAATTTTTGTGTAATGCATGTACATGCTCAAAATGGTTTTTCTATTTTCCCGTGTAAATGATGAATTTTCCCGGAGTAAAAAGTATCTTAAATGTTCACCTAAGTAATAAGGTATCACCACACCAAATTTCATCAAATAGTTATTGCGTAATGTGTGCACATGCACAAAATGGTTTTTCTATTTTCCCGTGGGAATGAGACATTTCCCTTGAGTAAAAAGTATCTTAAATGTTGCCCTAATTAATAAGTTATCACTACACCAAATTTTATTAAAATCCGTCCAATAGTTTTTGCGTAATGTGTGCATATGTTCAAAATGGTTTTTCCATTTTCCCGTGAGAATGAGAAATTTTCCCGAAGTAAAAAGTACTTTAAATGTTGACCCAGGCAGTAAGTTATCATCACACCAAATTTCATTAAAATCCGTCTAATAGTTTTTGTGTGATGCGTGAACAGACCGACAGACAGACAGACAGACAGACAAAAATTCTAAAAATCGCTGTTTTGATGGCTACATCGATAACTATTTACAGTACCAGTACAATTTTCAAAAAATATTCCATGTACAGAAATGGTCTCGTTACAATTTTCTTATATTATGTATACATATAGATTTAAATATACACATTTAATGTTTTTAAAACGAATAAAATGCATAACATAATAAATAGATAAAAATTGTGATGTGAGAGACATTTAAAAATAATATTAGGTACAATTTTGTAACATGCACATATGTTGCATTTGAATCAGAAAATTTTTTAATCTTCACATCATCATCTATTCAGCAGCGACCGCGAACATTAAAAATATTATGTGTATTAGCATCATAGAACACTAGAAGCCAACTAACATAAAAAAGTGAAATTCGCTTGGAGTCATTTGTAAGCCAGTCACAGCTTAAGGCATTAGTCCGTCAGTAGTCGTCGTCGAGTCAACACACCATTATATTAACAATATACCCATTGTTAGTTGAGCACGTTGAACAGCTCTCTCTGGTAATACGTGTGATGTGATTGTATGCGTGTATACACATACTACTACAAAAAACCAAACTAATACACTGCAAACAGTGTGTATGTACACAAACAGACTACGTCACAAACTCATTACAAGTGGAACAGAGGCAAAGCCAATCTAGTTTGTCCCCTTGATTAGCATTATTATTAGAATTTTTTTGAAATGTAAAATACCCCTGTCGCAGCATCCTGCATAACATAGCGAGTTTTCGGTTATAAAAATTAGTTTTTCTCGGTAACCAGTTTATACAAAATGATGGTTTAAAATCTTTTTTATCTGATTTTTTCTACTCTTTCTAATGTTGTAAAAATGAACTTGGGAAAATTTTAGCAAAAACTATTTTTTTTCACAAAAAATGCCCAAAAAAACATGTTTCCGACATCGGACGTGTCTGGCTAACGAACTTGTCCAACGATTTGGGTTTGGGACTTCCAACATTTTCACCAAATTGCGTAAAAATACTACATTTCGTTCGAAAGTTACCGTGCGAAAACACACACATGTATATAGTTCAAAAATGTTTGCAACATTTTTTTTACAACATTAGAAAGAGGAGAAAAATCAGATAAAAAAGATTTTACACCATCATTCTATATATATTGGTATATTATATATATATATATATATATATATATATATATATATATATATATATAGATATAGATATATAAATTAGTGAATATTATTTTCGGTTTCTAGGGACCTCAAAGCAAATTTCTGCCTTAGTCCCGGACTCAAGTCGCGTCATGACAGTGGCTGTAATAGCTGAATTCCATTCTGGAAATTCGCTAAAAACCTTGCCATACATGCAATGCTCGGAACATGGTTTTTTGGGCCTTTTTCTTTTAAAAAATCAATTTTTTAAAAATTTCCCCAAATTCAAAAATTTTTGCAACATTTTTTTACACCATTAAAAAGAGGCGGAAAAATCACATAAAAAAGGTTTTTGAACAATAATTATTCTCTCAACTGATTTCCAAGAAAAACTAATTTTTGCAAACGGAAATTCGTTATGTTATGCATGATGCTGCGACAGGGGTATTTTACTTTTATATGCTACATATTACAATAAATCTATAATAATCACTGATTGTACGGAACACTATTGGCGCAAGTACAACCTGCACTTGGCGACTTTTTTATTTCGTAATTATGTACATGCATAGGTCTTTGACGAATATGTAGGTATAAAGTACATATGTACATACTAATTTTATAAATCGTCATTTGACTTCAGTAACGAAATATATTATATTGATAATCCATATCAAATATCTCTTTATTGAAAGACCATGTTCCTGGCGTCGGACGTATCTGGCTGAAGAACTCATCCAAGATTTTTGAATTTCCAATGTTTTCCACAAATTTCATACAAGTAGAGTTTTTCGTTCGACCATAAACTTTCTGATACATAAATACATAAATACGTAAATATATATATTTACGTGAATTATATTTAAGTGAATTTTAGTGAATTTTATTTTCGGGTTCTAGGGACCTCAAAACAAATTTCTGTCATAGTTTCGGGCTGAAGTTCCCCCATGAGCAAGAGCGTAATAGCGTGTTTCCATTCTGGAAACTCCCTAAAAGATATTTCCTCAGCATTTAAAAATGTGGCAAGAAAAATCAAAGATCATCATTATATTGGTTACGTATTTTAAATATATATCATCTTTGATGCATAAATGTATGTAATTTGTTCATAAAAAAATATTACAATAATATAATTATACAATTTATGCATATAAATATTTAATTTTTGGAAATTATGGTATTATTGAAAGTGGCCTTTTACCACTGTAACGAATCAAAATCTGGATCGACTCGCATACTGTTGCCCTATAGTGTTCGTTTTGTTACTGTGTTCCATGTAGCATGTCGGTAATATTCTGTTTCCTGTTATAAATCCCTACATAATATTTACGAATTTCTTATCAGAGTCTTGCTTACAAATTATTGACGTTGTAAAATTTTAGCATCTAACTACTTAACTTAATACATACATTTTTGCAATTAAATTTTGTATACACTGTGTAGATGTGTTATGCACATATATAGATAATAAAGTAACAAAATTCATATCAACGTAACCTTTCGTATGAATATGTACTATATATTAATAACAAGTACATTATATCAATGATCGCTTGCAAATACATACTAAAAAATAAACAAGAATAACTTCTTTTTTTAATTAATTAAAAATAATAATTGAAATAGTAAATAAATAATAGTACGTATTGAATTAATTAAATTAATTGGATGATGAATGCATTTCATTCATTACAAGCGCAATTAGATATCTATAAAATACTTTAATTGGAGCAATTACTCTGTTCGAAGTTTAAATAAGCAAAACATTTAAATAATCTTTAAACCTAGATTTTGTTTTAATTGTACGGGATTGTTTAACGATGTCGGTTATATATAATATATGTATACATAATCTATGTGACAGGGCTTTCAAACATCGAAACTTTTCAAAACCGGTATTAATATCGGATTCAGACTGTTGAAAAATTATGATATTTAAAAAAAAAAACGCCGTGAGAAAAAATCTCCAATATTGTTAAGATATCTAAATGTGATTTAAAATTATGTTTTTATTATTTGAATATTAAAAAAGGACCTCAAAAAGTGAACTGAAAGGACTTTTTGAAGTCCTCTTTTCTTTACAAAAAACGCAAAATTTCAGTTTAAAAAAAAAAAAAAAACTGACATTAATAACATTTTTTTAATTACTTGTTTATTATATTTGTGTTAAAAATTAATTTTTTTTAAATTTACTATGCCTACCTGCATATTATTATTATAAAAATAAATCATTTCAAACGCTCATAACAATACAATTAAGTTTCGGTGTTACTATGGGAGAAGTGGAGGCAAAGTATGAAATAAACACTAAAATAAAAAATAAATAAATATAGACGTAATTTACAATCAATAATAGTGCAGAATAATCTACTCTTTTATTTTCTCCCTTATATTCTTTGAATAACACACATATTTTGGAAGAACGCAAAAACCCGTATCTCCTAGTTTTTGGCGTTTTTTCTATTTATGACAATGAAAATTTGATATATTGAACTTCTAAGATTGTATAAGAAAATTTACCCCCATTTTCACCCCTCCACACCTCCAGCCCTCTTATATTCCCAACTCTAGTTTAACCTATACAGATGAATAGCTCTTTCAAAGAGTAGCATTTCGTCAATTTTAAAGTTTTCCTCTATCCCTTATAGTTCTTGAGATATTTTTGTAAATAAAATTTGAACCCCTAACTTTAGAAGTTGATTTCACCCCATAAAAGTGGAAGATGGTCGATAAAAATAAATACAGGTCCTTTATTTTTACTTTTTCTACGCACCAGCGAAGTTTTATAAAAATTTCACTCTGGGTCCAACTACTTGTCAATGTAGTCATGATTTCTGTAAACGTTATAGACGAATAACATAATACATAATGGGTGCTATAGTTACAATAGGTCTGCTGCGTAGAGAGCGAGCTGTTTGTATACCTTATTGAGGTACGCTTTAAGGTCCATTCATATCTACAGACACTGAACGTTACAGATACATACGTATCGTGGCAGACACGACAAATATTGTTTAATGCTTTTCTTTATCGTGTCTGCCACGATAGGTGTCTATGAAATTCAGTGTCTGTAGATATGTATGAACTCGAATTAATTTGCAAGTTAATCAATGTTTGTCAAATTGTGTGAAATGTTCTTCGTTAGATCTGTGTTGACTGTAGTATATTAGATTAGTGCATGTAACACAGTTATAAGATAAAAACCTAAAATAAGATACATATAAAAATGTGCAAACATGATAACATCGATACAACAACTGTAAATAAAAAGTTGAACAAAAAGTCTTTTGTGATTTATTAATTAAATCCCATAAAACTGAACAATAATAATGTACAATAAAGGTTCATTTATTATTTATAATAACAATATAAACAATAAATAAAGAAATTTGTTAAAGATAATTATCAAGATAGCCAAGTGAAATAGGCAGCCAAGTTTATATCCACGACCTGTAGGTAATATTATTGTACCCAAGCTGCATCATCCATGGTACACTATGGTTTGTCCATTAATTTATCCACATCATTGTGGTTTTGTTCAATACCGTACCGTCTTTCTGTGCCATACCCATTAATACGTATCTGATTTTTGCTGTGATAATGCTGTCTTGTTCTATTGTTGGTTGATACTATATGTAGGTACAAACATGCACTGAAATGTTCATATTTAAATGCTACGATGTCCCCTTAAGTGTGGAATTATTTTTTTCTTGATATTATCGCGCAAATGTACATTATTTATCTTGTACTCGTGTACATATTATTTATAATCAACGACGTACACCAGCGCACAAAGATTTGGAAATTTAGCAACTTGGAAATATTTTAGAAATCCAAATAGAACCTAATTTTAGAAATATGAATAGTAAGTAGGGTAGGGCGGGGCTAGTTGTGCAACTTTTCACGTAATCGGTCATAGCTCCTCAACCGTAAGTCCGAATTTATTATTATGCATACTGATGTGTAGGTAATTTCTTCCTTTTCTAAAGTCCCCATAGTAAGATTTTTCCAACAATTCACATTTAAGAGATACAGCTGTTTAAGTGAAGGAACTCAGACATGCTCAACGTACCCCATAGGTGAGGTAAGTTGAGCAAGGGTACGGGGTAAATTAAGCAGCTAGAAAATGTAGCCAAACCATGATTTAGTTGTTTTTCAGACATAAAATAAAATCATTATTTGACAGTCAATCTTTTATTTATAATGCTTTAGCGACATAATAGTGAAACAAAAAGTAATTTTCTTTGGATATTAAATACAGAAAATAATATTAACAAAAAATCAACTTCAATTTAGTATTTAAACTACAATCTTAAACTTAATATTTGGAATATACTCAATCTTTCTATTTAATATCAGACTTTAACGTTTAAGTAATAAATCAAAAAAAATTTAAATTAAAAGAAAAACATTAAGTAGATATTAAGATCTTCATCATAATTGTCACTGTTACAATTAATGCAAACGAAAGTTCTATTGCTCAACTTACCCCACTCAGACAATATGATACAGAAGTGAGGTTATGAAAAAAACTGTTTGAATTAGAACCAAATTCTTTCTAGATATCAAAAGTATATTAATTTTATAAAGGTTTAACACTTATTTGATTTAGCATAGATAACAATTGCCTCGTATAGAAGAAATATTCACAAACAAAGATTTTTTACTTTTTATACGCAAAATAAATAAAGCGTGCGCATACGTCACTCAATCGACAGGTTGCAACTGGAAGTCGCGTAATGAGTTCCCCTCTCTTGCCCGCTTCTATCATCCATTTAATGTATTAGCGTGCGATGTATAGTTTCTGAGATATTTCGATTGCCCAACTTACAGTTATGCTCAACTAGCCCCGCTCTACCCTACATGTCACTGGATTGGACACAAGGACATCAGTTTTTAATGAAGGAATAAATTTTGCATTGGCTACAATTATTACGCATTTTATAAACGGCGGTATAGGAGACCATTGGAATTGCCATTCCTAATTCGTAAAAACAGTATACTGTGCTGGCGACAAAAAACTGAAACGCGACGGCGCGCGGTGTTGAAAACGAGTGCTGTATTCTAATTTAAAACAATTTTTATCCATGATTTGTTTCTTCAAAAATTTAATAAATGGCAGTACCTAATGGATATAAGTAGTCTATAACTGTTTCGTTTTAATACAACGCCTTGGATTACGTTAAATGTTCGATTTAAATACGAACTGAAGTAACCGAAAAACTTATTGTTCTTTTAGTTCAGAACTTAAGCCACATTATTAAAATCACATACTCCTGGATTTAACTTTAACGCAAATTTCGTTTAATGTTCTAAAGGAAGCTTAAAGTAATTTTTAACTGTATATTTTTTAATATAAAGTATCAATCAAATTTTAGTACAGTTTTGCTATGGTCCATTTTAGTTAAATTTAACCATGCTTCATCACTTATGAATTTAAATAATTTTCGTTTTCTTGGCTTTATTGCTTTCATAATTTTTTAACTTTCACTCATGATCAGTTGTATTTGAAACAGGGTACCTATATATAATCGTAAACGCAACATTGGCTAAATTGGTAATTCGTGTTCTATGTATGAAATTTTAATCAAAAATACGTACGCAGATTTAAAAAAACATTGAATTGAAACTTTCAAAAAATAATTTCAAGCTGTAAGACATATGACTCATTCAACGGAAAATGCAATCCAAACGATTGCATTTGAATAAAAATTGTTGCAATTCGCAGTTTTTTTTTGTACTTATACAAGATATTATCTAGAAAGGCATGGCGATTGTTTCTGCTCCCGGACTAGACTGGTAGAAAAATGTTTCCACGGGGTGAAGGAAATATTAAAATTAAAAAAAAGTTAAGCGAAACACTAACTTATTTGTTTAAGTAAAAATACTAACAAAAAAAATTATACTAGATAATACTGAAAAATTGTCCACGGACCACATAAATTCATTACTCTGGCCGGATCCGGCACGCGGACTGTACGTTGACCATACCTAATCTAAACAGTTTAACAAAGTTTAAAAAAAAAAACAAAAACAAAGAAGTTATAGTTGTGCTAAAAAATTTGTTCATTTATGTATCATATAGCACCTAATCTTAAGCTGTTGTATTTACATATTTTATAAATATGCATGTATTTAAAGTGCATCTAAACATCAATTTAAACGTAGTAATATCATATAATATGTGGATACAATATGCTTCACTTTTTAAATTTTGTTTATAACTTAGACAAAAGAGAATCAGTTAAACTGAGTAAGATAATGTCTCTTACATATTTTAACGGCAATATATTTTTCATTCAATAATAACGTAACTGGAAATTATTTTAAATATTTTCTTCGATTATATAAATCTCAAAGTTATTCCAAACACTTCTAACAATTTTTAAGAATAAAATCAAATTCTCCTGGATTTGGAAACGTAATTTTTAATAAGGAAAAAACCCCAAAGAAAAAGAACTTTTTTTAACCTTAATTAAGAGACCATTCACAAATACCTAGCAAAAAGAGGGACATCCGAAAAACGTGACATAGAGCGGCGTTTGGAATATCTACATATATCAGTTTTATTATTTCTACATCAGTTTTTATTTTACCAGTTAGTGTATTAAATCATCAAAAATAAGAATAATTTTGTATTACAGCGAATTTCTATGAATGATTGAAATTGTTTAAACAATATTTTTGTGTCTTACTAACAACAGTCATAAAAATAATCGTTTATTTGGGGGAGGAAAGTCCAGGTTTTGTGACGTATTATAAGGTAGAGAGTTGAAGAGAATATGTTGAAATGTGACAGCAAGCGGGTCAAAAATGAACGATTTTTGTGTGGCATACTTTGTCGATGGGCTTTACTGGCCTCTAACACCTTAACTACGTTAATTTAAACGGTTGTGGGTACATACATATACACATTTTACTTCATATGCATACTCTAATATAATATAAAAAATTATTAACATAGGCTATATTATGTAAGGTCACTTGAAACCTAAGGATCCAGAACGTGTCTAAAGTAGATTACTCAACCGATTTTGAAAATTTTTTCACTGTTGTAAATCTAGACTTCTCTAGATTGACATAGGCTATATTATATGAGATTCAGAGGTTCCTTTAACCTTGGTGACCTACAGGGCACTCAAAGTAAATTACCTAACCGATTTTTAAAATTCGGATTTTCCAAAAGCACTCAAGTCTCACTGTTCACGACAGTGATTGTAATAGCTGAATCTTCCATTCGGAAATTTTTTGAAACAAATGACTTTTAGTTCAATAAAAATAGCTATTAAAATTTTTAAAAGTACACCATTAGCTCAAATGAAAAAGTACAATAAGCATAAAAAAGAAGCATTTTTAAAATAAGGGTGCTATGCCTTTGTAAGATATTAAGAAAACATTTATTAGCGTGGAATGAATTTACTGATCTGATAATATTGAATGTACTGATCTGTGTAAAACAATATTATTTTTAATGTCTTTACAAGTGGATTTTTGCTGTTGAGATCGGTTAAACAGGAAATTTTTTTATTCCTTACAAAACATTGAACCTATTTCTTTCTTTATTCTTGGAGGAAAGGTAACTATGTAAACAACTCCAAATTTATTATTACCTGGACCTGGGCCATCAGATTTAAAATTTTAATGATCTGGCTCTTTCCAAAAAAAATGCCCTCCCTCGCCCCGTTTTAAACCTATTTAATTTAATAATTACTGATGTTATTTTATTTTTTAAACTTAATTTTAACTTAGAATACAACAATCTGAGGAACACTTTGTGCTCTTAAATGTAATAATTAAATTTTTCTAATCGAATTTATTTTTATCCGTGGTAATGGCGGGCTGTATATCCGTAAACAAATGTAAGTTGTGACTGATAGAAAAAGTTTAGGTACGGTTGAAAATTTATTTGATTTTGCTTCCGAAACTACTAAAGAAGCGGAAGCATTGTGATCACTTTTGAAAAATAAAAAATTTTTTACGCACATTTTACGTTTTACAGCTTCCTGAACAATTTTCTAGATGGTCCCCTACAAATTTCATTGCATTCGGAGTAATAGTATCCATCCGCTACCATGAAATCCCATTAAATGTCAATATCTTATTTATTGCTAGTCCCACTTCGCTCAAATTTTTAAAGTATTTTGGGGTTAGTTTCTAAAATATTTTTGCCATTATTTTATAGTTTAGCCTTTAAGTATTTTGAGCAACAATTTTTTTATGAATTTTAAGGCAAAAGTATAATTTCACGGTATATATATTTGGTAGAATACTGTTTTAAAGTCTTTTACGAGTACGAGGAAGCTGTGTGCCACACCCCATTGATAGTGCAGTTTTGTGTCTAATCTATTTGCATGACAAAATCTAATTAATAGTTTACTATTACGTTGAGCCTTATACTGTACCAATATTCAAAATATTTGAAAATCGTATTAAAAGTAACTTTTGACAGCAGACAACTCATTTTAATTACGTTTCTTTCAGCAGTGTTAATAAAAATAGGTCGCATCTTGATCTTAATAAATTACTGGTTTTTGTTATTATTTAGATTTCAATTTTTTTTTTAAAGAGATTGGATTAGATTATTATATTATCTTTCTCTAACACATAGTGTGGAATCGAGAAGGAATTTTTTAAGGAGTATTAAAAATTTTGCATTCAGTTATTGGTTTAAAATTCATATGATGTCACTCTGATAGATTAAGTTTATTTCATTACTTAAAAATCAATATTAGAGTATACACGTATTTTATTTTTAAACAAATGAAAGCTATAGTTACGAAATGTTATACTCATTTTAGCGAATTTCCAAAACTGGAAATTCAGCTTTTACGCCAGGTGTCATGGTGCGACCTAAGCCCGAGACCATATCAGAAATATGTTTTGAGGTCCCTAGAATACGAAAATGATATTCACTAAAATTATATATATATATATATATATATATATATATATATATATATATATATATATATATATATATATGTATCCGCGCGATAACTCTCGAACGAAACGTTTAATGCTTATGAAATTTTGTGTGCGAATTCGATTTTCCAAATCGTTGGATGAGTTCGTTAGCCAGACACGTCGGATGCCCAGAAGTAGGTTTTCCGGGCGTTTTTTGTCAACAAAATTAGTTTTTTGCCAGAATTAAGCAATTTTTCAAATTTTTTTTTACACCAAGCCCTAGTAAAAGGTAAAATTCATAAAAAATGTTTTTATACCGTTGCTCTAAATTGCTTACTTTTCGAGAAAAACTAGGAAATATGTCGTTCTCCATTTCACTCGCACTCGCATTCTTTTTTTTTCTGTCTCATTTTTTACGAGCTAAATTCGAAAAAATCCGCTTTTTAAGTAGTATGTCATGATTTTTTTAATCCAATTTAACGATTCGGCTATATTCTTTTTCTTTGTCAGTTAAATGTTTTTATAATGTATCTCTATTCCATTTTTTTTTAGATAAAAAATCACGGCGCAGTTTTTTTATGTGATATGATCAGAATTTAGATGATGTTTACACCTTCCTAAAATTAATAAGAGCTTGCTACAATCGCATAAAAATTACGTTAAATCATATTCAAACAATAATATTTTTACGTAATTTTCTATCCAAATGACAATACTACGTTATAATTATATGTATAAACCCATCATTTTAGTGGTAAATAAATTTGCACATTCAGTTTTTTTTTTCTTTTGACAACAAAACAAATAATTTTAAATTTTGACAAGTTGTATCATACATTTTTGAAAATATTAAATATTTATTTTTTTAAGGAAAAAATGTATTAAAGATCTGAAATTTGTTTAACAAAAACCATACATCTGCTCGTTTTACCTTAAAAATCTCGGAAAATAGAATATTTTTCAATAATTAACTCAGAAAAAGCATATATGAGGTAATTTTCATGATATTTTTTTGAAAATTTCAAAATAGTAGGGTTACAATGTTTTTTTTTTAATTATTTTGTAGAATTTGGTAAACACACATCGTAAAAAGTACTCGCCTTGAAAAAATCAAACAAGTATTTAAAAAAAAAATACTATTTCTTAAAGAAAATATTAAAATTATGTACAAATGCCGTCCTGACCAACTGATATATTGGAACCGATTTTGAGCAGCTGGATTTACTACAGGCAAAAGCTCATAGTGAATACACACATTTTTTAACATCCTTTTGAATTTTGTAATTCAATCATTACAAATAAAATCTAAATAAAAAAAATCTCTATAACCTGTTTTTTCTCAATTTTCTAGCCTCAAATCTAGCGATAATTAACTAGCGGGTGATTGTATTGACCACACATTTTAATGTAAAATATATTAATTTTAACCGGCTTCAAAATAACGTTTCGATTTTAACAATAAAAATATTTAAAAAAGTGTTTAAGTTCTGGCAAGATTGTCAAAAAGGGACTGAAATATTTAATGTGTTAAGTACTTACTAGACTTATAAACTTTCATTTTCGTATACGCTTTCGGTTTCGGATATTTAATTATTTCGGATATCGGTAGTTTTAGTTACGGTTACGAATATCCATAACATCCCTAATGTAAATGTTTGTCAATCCAACTTCATCGAGAGAAAGTTAATTAGGTATTTACGATTTTCGGAAGAACACGTATGTAAATTTTATAAGTACGTATTATCATATAAACACATTTGGTTTGCAATTTTTTAATAATTAGTTTCTACGCTACTGAAATTATCTATCCATTTGAAAATTGGGATCCAGTGATGTACATTGACACTAGAAAAGTGTGGGTGAAAAATTTCATTTTCACTTTTACTGAAATTATGTCATAAATTCATATTTTCAGAATTTATTCATTTGACAGAAAAATTCTAAATTATTAAAAAAGCCAAATAATTAATAACAATTAAAATAAAAAAAAAAAAAAAAAAAACAGAAAACGGCAAACATTTATTTATATTTGCATTTTTATAAAAACATGTAGGTATTATATTTTATATGCACTTTAACTAAAATGTCAAATTTCACACGTTCTTAATTTTCAATTTCACTCATAATGTGCTTAAAAATCAAAACTTAAAGTTCATAACATTCACAATCCGTGTAGAGTGTCCATACGTCTTGGTTTTCCCGGATTTGTCACGGTTCTAGCTCCGTTGCTCCGGTGTCCCGATAGACTTTTTCAAGACGTCGGTCGATTTGTTTCGGTTTTTCAAACTACTACTTTTTATTTTCATCATCTAATAAGTACACAATTTTTCATTTTAAATCATGAATAGTTCAGTATCATATTAAAAGATCAACAGTAGATTCATTTACAACCAAACCTAAAAATATTTAAAAAAAATTAATTACTAATTAAATTTTCCAAGTTTTTTCGATTTTACCTTAAACACGAACTTCCAAAAAAACATTTTCTTTTCTTAACTTTCCATCATATATGTATCTACATAAATAAATTGTAATATTATTTTGCTTGCTTTTATGATACTGAAGGTACTGAAGTTATTGAACAATTAAAAATTAAAATGACTGGAATTTTATTCGAACTTTTAAATAAAGTAGTTAACTAACGCGCTAGATAGATAACGCCACAATACAGAAATTGCCAACATTTAAATGTTCATGTTTCACATTAATACAAAATAAAATACATTAATACAAAATAAAATTGTCTAAGAAGCTCACTTTCATAAGAAATTTTATAAAAATTTAAAAAATATATATTTCCTAGAACAGGGGGCGATATATTTTAAAAAAAATTAATATTTTAAATAAAGAGCCATTAATAGGTAATCTATACATATAATACAAATGTAACGAGATCGTTTCTGTATAGGGAATATTTTTTAAAAATTGTGCAGATACTGTAAATAGTTATCGATGTAGATATCAAAACAGCGATTTTTTAAATTTTTGTCTGTCTGTCTGTCTGTCTGTCTGTCTGTTCGTCTGTTCACGCATCACACAAAAACTACTGGATGGATTTTAATGAAATTTGGTGTGCCGACAACTTATTACCCGGATCAACATCTAAGATACTTTCTACTTCGAGAAAATGTCTCATTCCCACGGGAAAATGGAAAAACCATGTTGAGCATGTGCATACAGTACGCAAAAACTATTGAACGGATTTTGATGCAATTTGGTGTGGTGATAACTTATTACCTGAGTCCGCATCTCAGATACTTTTTATTTCGGGAAAGTGGCTCATTCCCACAGGAAAATAAAAAAACTTTTTGAGCATGTGCACATATTACGCGAAAACTATTGAACGGATTTTTATGAAATCTGGTGTAGTGATAACTTATTACCTGCGTCAACATTTAGGATACTTTTTATTACGGGAAAATATTTCCTTCCTTCAGGAAAATTCAAAAATTATTTTGCTTATGTGCATGTATACTTAAAACTATTGTTCTATGCGAATGCTTTATAATTACTATACTTATATACTTGTCATTTATTACATTAAATTTACCATAATACAAAATTTCTGGAGACTAACTCTATTTTAAATTAATTTAGAAATTTCGAAAATTTAAGTGCCTATATATCCGAAAAATTCATTTTGGATGAAACTTGTTATATTTATAGGATAGATACTAGTTTGGGATGCAAATATAATAAAACAATAAAACGTTGGAAGTCCAAAAATTTTGTATGAGTTCTCCAGTCAGACACGTCCAATTCCAAAAACCTCAAAAAAATGAGTTTTTTTGCAAACAATTTGCCAAAATTTAAAAGTTTTTCCAATTTTTTTTACATTGTGGTAAAGAACCAAGAAAATCACAGAAAATACATTTTGAACCATTATTCTAGGTAAGCGGGTTTTCGAAAAAAAGTAACTTTTATGATTGGAAAAAAGTAACTTTTATGATTGGAAATTCGCTATGTTATGCAGATGCTGCGACAGGGGTATTTACATTTATTTCGCTATTGAATTTGAAAACGTTGATATTTAAATCCTTTAGTTGTAAAATAAAATATTCTAGGCAGTATATAGGTACTACTAAAGAAATCCTGTTATCTAAAACAATTCAGGATATGAATAAATAAATAAAATGGAAAGAAATTCTATAATTTATGTTACGCTGGTCTTGTTCCTAATAAAGATCGTGACCACTCCTAAGACACGATATGTAAATTATTGTATATTAATTTATGAAGGGAAATCTTATGTGTTATTATATTTTTTGAGAGGGTAAAAAAAATTAATAATAACTCTACTTTGAAAAATCGTTGTATTTATTTCTTTTGTTTTATTTATTCTGTGAAGTGATAAGATTAATGAATTATCTAACATTATGCCGTATATTTCGTGTATATAAATAAATGTATTTTAACTATAAATGGGTGTTATACTGTTATATATATTTATGAATAAGTAAAATTATGAATTTATTAAAATCAGTTTTTTGGCGACGTTGTTTTAGTTATTGTTCTTTAATATAGATTTTTCACCTACAGTTTCTGAAATTAAACTAAATGGAATCGTATGAACTGTATACATTGTGGACTTCCACTCGAAAAGTAATTAAATTTAATAATAGATTTTAACAAGAAATTTATAAAGTACGGCACTGTTTACTAAACTTGACTTGACCTTGTAGCAAAAATTTCATTTTGTATCCATGTCGATGGCGCGGCGTAGTGAAGAAAATTGTTTGTCCTACTACTCATTTAACTCTTTTATTTGACACCCCTAGTCACGCCACTAGTTTACAAGCAAAGCTCAATTTTTGAAAATCGACAAAAATGGAACGAATATTGAAATGGTAAACAAAAATTTATAAAATGCATCCGATTTTTTCTATAGTCAAATGATTTTGTTTCTTAAGATCAAAAAAATCTTCTTCAAAAAAATAATTATTATCAGTTTTACAATTGCTAGCAATATAAGTATGCTTTATTCAGATAGGCATCCGGTATATGTGTCAGCAGATGATTGTATAATCAGCTAGATCATGATTGCCTAGTTATAAACAGGCATTTCATGAAATTTATTAATTTTATTATATAAATCCTTGATAATAAAATTTATTAAAGAACCAGTAATTTCATGAAAAAAATAATTTAAAATCATGCAGATCAAATAATATTTAACATGCTACAGTATGGGTGATTCAAACTATAATGTTTCTAGCCAATTCGGAAAATAAATATTAAACATCCTAAAGTAGGCGCTGACAGTGGTGGTGATTGTACTGTCATATCATAGGCAAGTAAAAGAAAACAACTGTAGTAATATTGAAAATGGATACATTGCGATATACAAAAATTAGACCCAAAAAGGATGTTAAAGGAAAATGATTATAGAATTTTTGAGTTAGGATAGGTGTGGATATGAAATGATTAAGATACCAGCTACACAAACAATTAAATACAAAAAGAAATGGACTTTACTTTTGCTAGAGGAAATGATAATACTGATTAATAAATAAACGAATTAAATAATTTTTTTTTCTTTTTAGCACATCCCTTCGCCAGAAATTAAATAAACGCCGTTAAAAATTAGCTTAAAAATATCCTAAATATATTTTTTGCAATTCCGAGACTAAAAGACATGATTTAGTACCTCATAATAGGGAGTAAAGTGCCACTTTCAGTTCCAAGGGACTAAAAAATTCGCTTTTAGTCCCAAGGGACTAATATTACCCAAAGGTACATTGTGCAATAAGTGCAGGAAATTGTCGATTGCCCACGAAAGCGAAGTTGAGAGCACGAACGTAGTGAGTGCGCTCATTCGCTAGAGTAGGGCAATCGACAATCCCGAACGAGTTACACATACTAATTTTTATTACGAATTTCACATACATTTTTCTATTATTATCACTATTTTTGACATTTTTATTACTTTTTAAAATAATATTTGTAAGTATTGGTCTTTTTTTCTGAATTAATTATCGTTTAAATTACTTTGTTGATGGTTTCTATAGAAATAATTATGAAATATTTATTAAATGAAAAATCAAGAGGCGGCTTTGCGTGTTTTGATTAAATTTTGCGTGTTTTATTGTCAATTTGCGTGTGGAAAGTAACTTTCCACACGCAAAAAAGTATGCGGGAAGAGTACAGTGGGCAAACAGCTATTTTGCGTACAGAAATGTGTGCGCCAAGTTAGTACTTCTCCCGCATGAGAAATAAAAAATTATTTTACTCCCGCTTTTAAACCAATCAGCAAGCACAGTTTACAGAAATTTAACTTAAATAGCGTTGCTAGGTAATTGAAAATATTAAACAAATTCTTGTAGATAAAGACAAACAGTTATAATATTGTATTGTATAATTCGATTGATTTCTCCAAAGTATACTTGATGGAATATTATTATATACAATTTGAATGACATTTAAGTAATTTTTTTTAATTTTTATAATTTTAAATTATTCGTAATTGCAAAAAATAATATATACACCACAGGACTAAAGTATTTTCTTTCATCTCTCGTGTGATTTGTTTCCCTCGGGCCTTTACAGACCTTCTGGCAACAAACCTCACACTCGGAATTAAAACTCACGCTTTCTAGTCCCTTGGTGTATAACATACTATTATATAATTTAAATGAGTTTCTTTTAGTCTCAGAGTTTACATTTCTTAATAAATAACATTGTACCGTATTTAACTTAATCTAATTAATCAGTAACCTGTAAAAGCGATTTGTCTATCAATTGCTAGTCAAACTGTCAAACGATAACAGTAAAATGATCTAGCTGACATAAGTTAGAAATTTCATGAAACGGCGACATTTCATAATCTGGCTAGGCACATATTGACCTTGCTGATTATACGATCGGCCCCCGACACAAGCTATCTCTTATAAAATAATGCATGAATTCTTTTTACCACACACAGTGTTAGTAATTTGTAGAAGATGAAACATTCATTTATTTAAGAAGCGTATAATTTTTGCAATCGTTTTATTCAACACTATAATAAGTAATAGTAATAACACACCACCTTATATTTTTTTCGCTATTTGTAATATAGGTATATACATTACTTATATATATTATCCACCTCTTTCACGAAAAAACCTGTTCCTAATTTAACGCGGTCGGTTATTAAATAGATTATTATAGTGTGGGCTTTTACGGATCTTTTTTGCAAACACTGATTAACAGCAAATTGTTATTTTAATGGATATTTCTCATTCCAACTGGCAAAAACTACTTATTAAATTATGTATAATACATTGTTTTAATAAGAAAACCAAAATCGTAAGACGTATAACAATATTAAATTCCACTCCAGGAAGAAAAATAGGAAGTACACATAGTACAGTAAAGATAATAAGGATAATGATGTTAACACTTACAGTGGGCCTACTAACTACTAAGGGAAAATCACTCAAAATTATCATTTTTGCATTTATAAATTCAAAAATTGGCAGCTTTTTTTTAAAAAAAGTTTATTTTACGCACAATATAATAAATATGTACCTAGTCTATAGGAGGTGTAGGCAAAGCTAAATAATACGACAGTTGTTTTTCATAAAATAATTTTTTTGGAAAGTAGAATTGTCGCATATTAAGTGATAGCATATAAATATTCATACTGAAGTCACACACAAATATTTTTTTAAGAATTTCTGAAATGCTTTTTTGAATATTATTTCTGGTAAGTAAGAATGCCAGCTACTTCCAGTTTTTACCAGCTACTCTAATAGGAATTTTCGAATTTTTATCCTTCCTTCAAGAGAGTGTATCCATCTGGAAGCCTAAAGTGTCTACTTTTTGATGCTGCGATTCAAATTTTTTTTGGTAAGGTTAATCCTTTTTGTAAAAGAATCTCCGAAAAAAATTGAAATTTTCATTTAGTAAAAAGTTTACTAGAAAAAATTCAAAATCAGGTTTTTCGGCATTGATGTCATGATAGGACTATTTTATATTCATTTCAGTTTTAATTTTTGTGTTATGTCCTATCTTTTTTTTTATTTTGTTATGATAATTTTAAAGTTTGTCATTTTAATTTCAAACTTTAGCTACAATTATATTTCTCCTAGAAAAGTCGTAAATTTTTGAAAAATTAACGATTTTACAAATAGTGGTAAAATTAATTGTGATTATCTTTGCGTTTCAGCAATTCAAAAATTCTAAGAAAACTAAGAAATTTTGGTAAGATCTCCTTGTGCTTTAAACTGAAAGCACAGCCATTCAGTTTCAACCTAACAAACAGATTTTAAAATTTTATAAATGTTATTTTGTCGACATCAAAGAAAATGAAAATTAGCAAATAATTTGGAGAGATAAAATTTTCTTTCGTACAAAACAGGAAATGATAGAGACATTGATGAAATTCTTATAAAATTACATTGTTTTATCATCATATTTCATGCTCTGTAACTTTTGTTACGTCTCATCGTCGCGTTACTGTACGCTTTACCACGTGCTCGGTAGTGGCAAAACAGATTACATATTATTTTCTCTCCGTGTAGGTCTTTACCGAAATTGCGTTTGAAAACTTTTTATTTTTTGATCATCTTTCGACTAAATTTTTTGACTAAAATCTTTTTACACAGAATTAATCTCTGGTGCTGTAGTTAAGTAATTCAGTTTTAAGAAAATTATAAAGAAAAAAAATGTTTTCAAAAAATGTTATCTTCTGTGTAAACTTGAAACAGAACTTCAAGTCATTTGTGTATGTCTGTTTAATTTGTTCAAAACAAAGTTATTTTAATTATGACACTGATTTTTTTTTGTTGCTTGAATGTTTTTTAAATGAGGTACACTTGATGTAAAAATTTTTTATCAGTCATTAATATTGGTGTTTGTTATTACGTGATTTTGAGAAAAAGTATATTGGAACCAAAAATTATTTACTAATTTATTTATGTTTTTTGTTTTTAGTTAAACGTTTCAAGGACGAGGTATTATTTACTGAAAATTGTAAATGGAAGTTTTTTCTAAAAAAAATATTCATTTATGTTTTATATATAAATATTAGGAATGTTATAGATATCTGTAACCGTACCCGAAATTACCGGATATCCGAAATAATTAATTATCCGTAACCAAAACCATATCCGAAAATAAAAGTTTCGGATTTGTTTCGTTTAATCACAGATAACTGCCGCTGGAAAATTGAGTTTAAATCGAAGAAAATATTTACTGCTTGTGTTTCTCTTGATAGATTTTCGTTGATTCGTGTACGGCGTTAACTTTTTTTGGTACAAATTTCCCCTTTTTTCTAAAAAGAAATGTTTACTAAAAGCAATTATCCGTAACCGTTAACGTTATCTGATATTATTATATATCCGTAACCGAAACCGAAACCGAAATCGAAAGAAATGTTTTTAAATATCCGTATCCGAAATTTCATATCCATCGCATCCCTAATACATATAACGTCTCTTAATATATATGCAAATATATTGTTCCACTGTTAGAGAAACAGAAAAAAAAATTGCATATTATTCAATAAGAAATGATGGTTATTACTCCGGAAGGTGAAATTGCGACATGAGCCGAGTGTTGTAATTCATCTGAGTGAGTAACAGTCATTGCACATAAGTAGAACACTACACTTTTTCTATGACTTTTTCCCTTTATGATTTAAATAAAATTGAAAATAAAATTTGAATTAAAAGATTTTTAATTTATCTTTAATTTCGATTAAAACGATCAAAATAAAATTGATTAGCTTTGTTTACTTATATATATATATATATATATATATATATATATATATATATATATATATATATATATATATATATATATATATATATATATATATATATATATATAAACTAAGGAATTTTTGCAATATACATAGGAAATTTAAACTTGAGAGTACGCATATTGTTCATAAAGCAACTGCAACCCATTGAATTATTACAGTGATGTTCTAGTTCGGCTAGTATGGAGTAATGGCCATTCCCTCACACCTTTGAATAATGCATAACTTTACCCAAAAAACTCCTTGTAGAACAATGACTAAGTTTATTTCACAAAAACAGGAAAATTAAAACAACACTTTCAACTGCTCAAATATATTTCGAATTATTTTTACATACTTCTAATTATTTTTCGAATTACTAATTTACTTCCACAACCATGTTATATTTTTTAGTATTGTTCTTTGTTAAAAACTTTTTTAATGTAATGACTAAATGGTTATATAAATAACCTTCTTGTAAATTAAACTTAGGTTATATATATATATATATATATATATATATATATATATATATATATATATATATATATATATATATATATATATATATATATATATATATATATATGATTGTAATTTATGTAGATTTTGATGATTATTTGAATTTTAATACAGATGGAGCTCATATGAGGATGAATTACTCATGTGAGTAATTCGAAATATATTTGAGCAGTTGAAATGAAGTTTGTTGTTTTTATTTTCCTGTTTTTGTGAAGTCATTGTTCTACAAGGAGTTTTTTGGGTAAAATTAATACTGTTTATAAATTTTGATTACTCCTGAACTTTTGACGAATGCATAATTTTCTCAACAATTAATGGATATATGCATAATGGGTGTATTCTTCAATAGAAGTAGAAAAAATCCGTTATACCTATTGTATGTATATAAATACATATATCATAAAATTTTTGTTATACAGTGTACCTATAGACACCATTGTATGAAATATGCATGTACGTCTATGTACCGTATACCTCTTTGCTTATACTATACATATAAATTCATCACGATATATCAATGTATATTTTGTGTATTGTAAAGTTTTAAAATAAAAGTGAGTAAATAGAATCTGCATTCACATGTCACTCTATAAAGTCAAGTCAATTAATCAAGCTTAACTAAACTAATTTTATGTTTGATGCAGACGTCACAGAGTGTGTATGAGAGTGTGTAGAGTATGTATAAAGCTGTACCGCACCGTCGCCTGTGCGCCTGTTGGTTTATGTATGAACGCCGCGCCGTTTTATACATATTCCCACTTTTAATAAATACATACGTACATAATATAGTGTAAATATATGTATCTATACACTGTTACGAAATCAAACACAACGGTGTACTGTGTAGGTAATTCATTGAAAATACTGTTTATACAATGAATGCATGCATATGCAATGTATACCGAGTTTACGAAAATGCATTTGTACATGTATGCAGAGGGACATTGATTTGATTTTGTTTACGATCTCCCAATTTTTTAGCGTCAAATGTTATTAGTACGTAGCTGTTGTCTACAGTTCTGTTTGATTCATTTTAAATCTTCCACAAAATTCATTATCATTCTTTACCTATATGTATGTAAAGTCTTCAAACCATAATAGATAAAGTGGGCATTTTTAACAATGCCAAATTTACTCTGTAGCGAAGCAATATTTTTGAAAAATTTGTATGGCCACTCCGCAGTTTCCTCCCGTTTTTCACTCTCACGTTTTGTTCCGTTTATTGTTTCGAATAATGTCAACAATTTTCAAGAACAGAATTGTTCCTCGCATATGGCATTATTCAAAACGAACGATTTAAAATTTTGTTCCAAACGAAACTTTTGGAGCAAATAGTACTATTACATTACATTACTGAGAAATTGTTTGAGACATTTTTTTGTAATATTAGATGTTGGGAAGTTATTCACGAAATTCAGGACAATAGCTCATGACTCTGCCCCTCGAGCTTAAACACTCGTATTTTTCATGAAAAATCAATTATTTCTTTGTATAGCAAAATCCTTTATTATATTAAATATAATGTTTTGGAAAAAATCAACAGAAAATTAATTTCTACTTGAAATGTTAATTTTGTCTAATCGCATCCTCTTGTAATTTTTACCACGGATATTATTTTCTCCGGTGAGCCCTGTCACTGATGTTCGGACCGAGTGATTATTACTTAATACAATTCACTAGAGTCAAATAAATGGCAATGTCCAAGCTTAATGTTTGTTCTATCTTTTCCAGTAATTTTGTTTTTGTAAAATTGTGTTTGCCTGAGTGAATACTACCAGCAAATTTTCATTGTTTTGTAAAAATTAAAAAATCTATAAGTGAAATCAACTTAAATTGGTCTGTTGTCATTAACAAATGAAGTAAAATTAGAAGTGGAGTCTCAAGCAACTATATAGTTATACTCTAATACAAAAACAGCAAAAAAGAAAAGAGACAAAAAAACTAATTTTGTCTAATTTTGCTTTATTTGTTGCATTTGTTTGATGACGTCAAACAAATTTAAACTGACTTGACCTATAGGAACTACACTTTAAAATGTTCTCAAAACTCGATTTAAAAATGTTTTATTTATTTTTAGGTTTTAGGCTAACTATAAAATTTTTTATTGGTGTATAATACTGATTTATAAATTCGGGCATAGAAAAAAGTTTTTGTTTACATACGAATCATTGTTCGACATGTGTATATACGTATATATAATGTGTACACATTTATTTTCGTTGCACTATAAAACCTATTCACGTGCTAAATTAATACACGTGTCGAAAAATATTAATAGAAATGTATGTAGAGGCACACACACTGGGTAACATATAAAAGATTTTTAGGGACTAACTTTGTCGATTGGAAGCAGTTTGGTCGAAGTGTATGAAAAGCTCAATTACGATTTTATTCAGTTGGGATAAAATAATACTTTTTTATTTCCATATTACAAAATAATCAAGCAAATTCAATACCGGTATACATTGTTGTCCTGTTCAATAAAACCCCCTAAAATTTTAAAACTGATTACCGAATGCGATGAATATTGCTGAAATTTTGTTGTGCTTTGAAGTATATTTTAGCTCTCGCTTTTAATCATTGAATAATTAAAATAACAGATCAAAAAGCTACTTAATTTTCTAGGCTTATAAGTAATTGTTTACTGCATGGTACGGTGGCTCTACACGGCGGTCATAAGGCCTTCTATCATCTTTGCTTCCGTGGTGTGGTGGCCTGGTACTGAGCCTAGTACCGCCAGAACAAAACTAAACAAAATTCAAAGACTGGCTTGTTTAGGAATAACGGGGTCTGTACGTACCACTCCCTTGAGCGCCCTAGAGGTGCTACTGGGCTTGCCTCCCTTGGAACTTTTTATTCAAGGAGAGGCGAGGATGACAGCGTATAGACTCTGGAGTATGGGAGGATGGTCATTTAAACATCCTGGGAAAGGACACTCGGCTATATTGGGGGAGCTTCAGAGATCCATACCCATGGCAAAAATGCCACCGGATCTTATGAGGCCTTTGTACAATTTAGAACCGAAGTACCATGTGATTATACCTTCTAGAGAAGAGTGGATGCCTGATTCGGAGATCTCGAGAGCTATCAAAGGGCTCATCTGGTATACGGATGTGTCTAAGATGGACTCAGGTACAGGGGCCGGAGTGTACGGGCCCAGAACCTGGCTTTCACTACCTCTAGGTTCTTACGTAACAGTTTTCCAGGCTGAGGTCTTCGCTCTCTTGGCCTGCGCAGAACATATATGGGAGCTGTATGGAATACAAGGGCATATTAACATTTGTTCGGACAGCCAGGCAGCCCTAAAGGCATTGAGAAATGCCAAAACAACATCTAAGCTGGTGAGGGAGTGCCAGAGGATGTTGGATAATCTCGCATTTCGGTACTAAGTGACTCTCTACTGGGTTCCAGAACATCGGGGTATTGAAGGGAATGAAGCAGCTGATAAACTGGCCAGAGCAGGCTCCAACACCTCGTACGTGGGGCCTGAACCTGTGCTGGGGATTTCTACCCAGAGAATAAGATGCTGTGTCCACAAATGGGTGCAGGATCGACACGGTTCTCTTTGGGAAACTTATAGAGGAGCTAGGCAGGCTCATGTCTTTATAACTGGGCCGTGCGAATCGCTCACTAAAGTGCTTCTGTCGCTCGAGAGGGGACAGCTCCGAAAGGTTGTTGGTCTCCTAACGGGCCACAATACGCTCAGGAGACATCTGCAGGTACTGGGCTTATGCACTGACGCAACCTGCAGGAAATGTGGTGGGGAGGAGGAGTCCTCCTACCATATCTTGTGCAACTGTGATGCACTGTCGCGGTTAAGTCATCGACATCTGGGGTTCAGTCACCTGACCCCAGAACTTATCAGGGAGATCAATGTGAAGTGCTTGCTTTCCTTTATCAAGGGGCTTGACTTCATTTGATTTTTCCCTTTTAGTTTAAGGGGGCATAAAGGGTCCAACTAAGTGGCCTACGTGCAGTGGACCCCTCATGGGGCTCACACCCTGCTCTTTCATTCATTCATTCAATTGTTTACCGCCAATTAGTAAGGTAGTTACTTTCAGACGTCTACTATTCATTTTTATTAAAATTACATTTTCAATAAATTTCATTATTTCTTATTCAGTTTATTTATAATTTTTTAGTCGAAAAAATAACTTGCTTATACTTATTTACGTCAAGTAATTTATTTTTTTAGCTGTGAATTCTGGCTTGGTTCAAGTAACGATATTGAAATATGGATTATTGTTAACGTAGGACTGTCATATCGGGCCCAGATCAGGTAATACGTGGGAATTTGTATTATGGTTTATATCTATTTGATAATTAAACTGGCTCGGATCAGGTAAAATATAACAATTTCCCACTGATTTCCTTAATACTATACTGTTAAGTAAAATTGATTGTTAACGGTCGATTATGATTAGAGATGTGACTGCTCAGCTGATCACTGTTACTTAGAACATTATGATTTGCACTGAGCAGAGAACATACTGCTCTGCTCTTTAACTGAAATGTTCTTTTAACTGCTCTTTTGGAACTGTTCTTTTAAGCATTATACCTCCTACCGTAATCGCTGCTATTAGAACACTGTTATTTGTACTTATCCATCCTGTTCTTCTCTTTTTGTCCACCAACAACTTTTTTGGGTATTCATATATTCATACAGGAAAAACTGTGATTATATCACTACTATGATCACTACTACTACAAACTGCTCTTTAACTTAACTGCTCTCGGCGATCACTGCTCAGTAAAAATCGCAACTAAGCCTACCTCTAATTATGATATGATTGGAGTTTTTATTTGAGTGGATAAAGTAGCTTCCTTATGTACGAACTGGACAATGCCTGTGCAAAAGATCTATTTTAAGCAACACCAATTTTTGAAAGCAGGGTGTCCCGTTCAGAAAGAATGTCCTATATATATATATATATATATATATATATATATATATATATATATATATATATATATATATATATATATACGAGGCATGTTTTTAAAGTAAGTACCGTTTTGATATAAAAAATATATATTCTTTCTAGGACATTCTTTCTGAACGGGACACCCTGCTTTCAAAAATTGGTGTTGCTTAAAATAGATCTGCAATATCTCAAATTAAAGGTTATGGACTCTATTTTTCAAATATGCGTGGCAAAATTCTCCTCACACAACAGTGATTTCAATATGGCGGCTGGAGAATATAAAAGCGTTTTTTATGGTGACCTGGTGAGATATGGTGTAGTAGCTGAATTTTCCTGGCAGAAATTCATCAAACATTTGAATTGCAATAAGTAAACTGATTTCTAAAACTATTTAAAAGTACACTACTAGGTCAAGTTAAAAAGTACGATAAGCTAAAAAAGTAGGCATTTTTAAAATAAAATATGAGCGAGTTGTTATTGATAGAAAAAGTTTAGGTATAAGATTGAAAAGTTTGGTTGATTTGTTTGTCATTAAATAGCTATAATTTATAACTACTTAAACCATATATATATATATATATATATATATATATATATATATATATATATATATATATATATATATATATATATATATATATATATATATATATATATATATATATATATAATGAAGTGAAGTGCGTGCTGTAATTCCTTTTCTCTGTGCTAAAGGCTTAAAAGCAATTGACATTCATCGTCAAATCAGTGAAGTTTATGGTGAAAACATTATGAGTGAAGGAATAGTGCGGAAATGGGTTAGGGCCTTCAAAGATGGCCGCACAAACGTTCATGATGAGGAACGCAGTGGGCGACCTTCAGTCATTACCGATGATCCCATTAAAAAAGTGGACTGTAAAGTTAAAGAGAACAGACTGTTCACAATTTCGTCCTTAGCTGAAAAATTTCTTGCTGTATCAAGAAGTGTTTTCTACGAAATTGTGTCCGAACGTGATGAAGAAGTAAAAACGTCTGTGCAGCAGTGGTTGTCCAGTATGGCGGCAAGCTTCTTTGACGACGGCATACAAAAGCTGCTCCCAAGATACGACAAGTGCCTTAATAATAATGGAAATTATGTAGAGAAGTAGAGGAAAGAATGCTCTTTCAGATAAATAGTTTTGTTTGAAAAATTTACTTGTTGATTTTTTTATATCAAAACGGTACTTACTTTAAAAACATGCCTCGTATATATATATATATATATATATATATATATATATATATATATATATATATATATATATATTCTTTCTAGGACATTCTTTCTGAACGGGACACCCTGCTTTCAAAAATTGTTGTTGCTTAAAATAGATCTGCAATATCTCAAATTAAAGGTTATGGACTCTATTTTTCAAATATGCGTGGCAAAATTCTCCTCACACAACAGTGATTTCAATATGGCGGCTGGAGAATATACAAGCGTTTTTTATGGTGACCTGGTGAGATATGGTGTAGTAGCTGAATTTTCCTGGCAGAAATTCATCAAACATTTGAATTGCAATAAGTAAACTGATTTCTAAAACTATTTAAAAGTACACTACTAGGTCAAGTTAAAAAGTACGATAAGCTAAAAAAGTAGGCATTTTTAAAATAAAATATGAGTGAGTTGTTATTGATAGAAAAAGTTTAGGTATAAGATTGAAAAGTTTGGTTGATTTGTTTGTCATTAAATAGCTATAATTTATAACTATTTAAACCATTTGCACGGTAAAATCTAATTACTAGTTTACCATTACGTTGAGCCTTACTGTACAAAATTAAACACATTTGAAAATCTTATTAAGAGTAACATTTGACAGACAACTCATTATAATTACGTCTTCTTCTGGAGTGTGGTTACAAATAGGTAACGACGTAAGTCGCCTCTTTATATTATTATCATTAATATTTCAGTTGTTTTTGTTTAATTAGGTTGGATTATATTATTATATTATCTTTTTCTAACTCGTAATGTTAAATCGAGAAGGAGTATTTTTAAGGAGTATTAAAAATTTTGTATTCAGTTATTGGTTTAAAATCTATATGACGTCATTTTGAAGGGTTGAACTAATTTGTGACGTAATTGTCTAAATATATTACTTCGGGTATACCTTTTATTTTTCTAAATATCAAAAAAGTGTCTACATTTATAAAAAAAATGGGGAACAATGAGATATGGAAGACAATGAGAAATCTACGCTTTAAGACATGGAAAGGTTTCATTCGTATCTATTTTAATAACACAAATCGATATAAGGTTTTACACACTAAAAGGAGAAGAATAAAGCTCTATGATTCATAGAGTGAAGTTGTATAATTGTTACGCAGTCAACAATTACTTGTTATTGATAAATAATAAATTAATTTATTTTTATATAACTACCTAGTTAAATAATATCTAAAATAAAGTGTTGTGGCATAATATCTACTCTCCTTGGTGAGTAGAAAACATTTAATAATATATTTAAACTAAAAATTTATTTTATTATTTAACAACAAAACCCAAATCAAATAAAACCCAAAATGATTCATCTATCAGATGAACCACATACCCAAATACCAAATAAAACAAGCTTTGCTCAGGTTGTACGAAATCAACCCAGCTCAACTATTTTCCCCCAAAAAGATCAAACAATTATAATGAACCATATTCCAGGGATCCTACTTAATGAATACATCCTAATACTTGGTACCATTATAAACCCAACTGAAGTTATATACGCTTCACGTATCTCAAATAATCGAATTTGCGTATACCTCAAATCAAAAGAAGACGTCAAATCATTAACTGAAAATTATAAATCTGTTCAAATAAGGAATCAGAATATATCTATCGGTAACTTTATAGCTCCATCGCACAGGGTAGTACTATGGGTATTTCCAACTGTTCCAATTGAAAACATTATTCAAAAACTTAAAAATATGGGTGTTACACTTTGATCTGACATCTTTTTTTTTTCTGTCGGAATTAATGACCGAAAGTATTCTCATATAAGAAATTTTCGTAGATATATTTTTGTACATGAAAATCATTCGCCAATACCTGAAACGATTAATATTAACTATGAAAATGAAATATTCCGTATGTATGTATCAACAGATGAAATTAGATGCTCTCACTGTCAAAAATTTGAGCACCCTGTTAGCGAATGTAAAATGATCGAACCATCGACCATTAACAAAGTAAATTCGCCCACGTTAGCTATCTCAGATACTCTAATTACAGAAAATATTGATCACAGTGAAACATCAAACACCTCATAAAATTTAAAACATGTGACTGAAACAGAAAAGACAATAACAACCAACACCGATGAGCATACGAAAAAAGGGTGCTGCCTGAAAGTAGTACACAAGAATCTGATCCTGAAATAACTAAAAAAATGCACTTAATCCAAGCAACAGAAATTCCGAGTAACTCAACTGAGCCGACAATTACATTAGAGAAAACGCCACAAAATGAAAATGTAAATACAGTTGAAAATAAAAGTAAAAAAATCAAACCTAGACGCACTTTACCAGATATGATTGATATTCTTAAAGAACCTTTAACACAAGAACCCCACAAATACATTCTAAACTATAAACAACTCAGAAATTTCAGCACAGAAACACATAAAAAACAGACATAGAAAATATATTAAAAGACTATAAGATACCACCAGACCATTTAATTGAAATGCTAAACAATATATATCATATGCTTAATAACGGTGCGACCAAAATGGCCGTTGCAAAATTAACAAAAAAAATTAAATTAAACGAACTGAAAGCTGACATAGAATTCAACGTACAATCAGACGGTTCTGAAGATTAAATATAAAATACAAATAAAACAAAATGCAAAATACAACAGTTCAGTGGAATGTAGATGGATATTTTAAACGCTTACCTGAAATAAAACAATTGTTGACTCTATATCAACCAAAAGTACTATGTATACAGGTCACCTTAATAATACAGACATAGTACCAATGAACAACTACGATGTTTATAGATTTGATTATTTGGATGCTCTAATTGCAGCAGGAGGGGTAACTACATTTATACATAAAAATTCATATTCCGAAAAATTAACCATTAATACTCAGTTACAAACTCTTACAACAAAAATTCACTTTTCACATACAGATAGAATCACAATATGCACTATATTCCACCTGATCACCATTTTACTACAGATGACATTCAGCAAATTTTAAACCAATTACCAAAACCATTTATACTACTAGGAGACTTCAATACACACAGCATTTCATGGGGATGTAATAATACAGACATAAGAGGTGCTAAAATAGAAAAACTTCTAGCATTAAATACAGACCTAAATTTCTTGAATAATGGGAAATCAACTCATTTCACAATTTCTTCGGGTTCGTTCTCAGCAATTAATTTAACTCTATGTAGCACATCATTAATAACAAAACTGGAGTGGGACACACACGATGACTTATGTACGAGTGATCATTTTTCAGTTATTATCAGATACTCAACACAAACGGAAACAGAAATTTTCTATATGGAAAAATATTTATTTGATTATACAGATTGGCAAAATTATCAAAAACTCATTGAACTTAAACCTCAAACAATTACAAACAATAGAACCAAACTTGAAATTCTGGAAAAAACCATCTACGATGCTGCAAGCGCTACAATACCAACGAAAGCAGTATCTAACCAAAATAAACAAGTTCCCTGGTGGTCTCAACCATATATTAAAAATTAAATCTGACTGCATAAAATCTCTAAACTTATTAAAAATACTTGCTAACTAAAATATTGGTTCTAATCGAAAAAGCCTAAGGAAAATTTACTATTCAACAGTACTAAATAAAATAGATTACGACAGCATAATTTGTGGCATAACCAAACAGAAAAAACATTTAAGACCACTAGAAGTGATACATAACTCTGGATTACGAATAATCTCGGGTGCATTTAGAACAACTCCAACTAAAAGTTTGCTGTGCGAATCTGGAGAAATGAATTTGGGACAAAGAAGATATTTTTTAACCCTTAAATACGCTTCATCAGTAATTGAAAAACAGGATAAGCCACTTATTTCCAATAATATTAAAACAACACCATATAATTTATCCTTTCAAAAAAGGAGCAGTATTCCTAAACCAATATCACTAGCAGTAGAAAAAATCACGCAAGAACTCGATATACCAACTGACCTGTTCCTCCGATTAACTCCCAAAACACCATTTCCTTCTAAACCTCCGTGGGAAAACGTTAACAATGAGATAAATTTTACATTAAATACACTTAATAAAAACATGATTACACCACAATACTATAAATCACAGTTCAGTGAATTGGTAAATCTGAAATATAAGAACTATGAACAAATATATACTGACAGGTCCAAAAATAATAATTCTACAGCTTGTGCTATTGTGACTACAAATACTGAGTTAAAATATAAACTAAATAATATATGTAGTAATTTTGTGGCTGAAGCTTTAGCCATCAATAAAGCCTTGGAACACATACAAACCCAAAATGAACAAAACTATGTAATTATAAGTGACTCAATGAGTGTACTTAAATCCATCAATAATATAAGTAACCAATCACCACTAATTCAAGATACAAAATAAAAGCTACCAGTTAGCAAAAAATAATAAACACATCTCGTTTCTATGAGTACCCAGCCATATGGGTATTCAAGGAAACGAGAACGCCGATTCAGCGGTAATGGAAGCCCATAACGATGGGGTTGACCTAAGCATTATCACGTTCCCAGACTTCATCAAATACATAAAACAATAAATGGTAAAGAAAAATGATTTAGAGTGGCTATCTACTGCCTCTAATAAACTGCAGGCTATCAAAAAAAAAAAAAAAAAAAAAAAAAAAAACAAAAAAAAAAAAAACACCTCGTTCTGGGAAACAAGCATACAGAAAAGTCGGAAACATGAAATTGCACTTTCCAGACTTAGAAATGGCCATACAAAATTGACCCACAATTATTTGCTGATGAAAACACCACAACTACCTGTATGTCAAACCTGCTAAGTACCACTAACAGTGAAACATATACTGCTTATCTGTATACAACATAATCAACTTAGAGCTGAAATAAACCTTTGAAACACACTAGAAAATATTCTAGGAGATAAGGAATCAGAAATTCAAAAACTTTTCATCTTTTTACATAGATCAAATCAATTAAACAAAATTTAAAAATAAATTATATTATTGTTACTACCATTATTGTAAAACCATTGTACTCAGTCTTATTGATGGCGATATGTGACCATTGCAGTTAAAACGCCAAAAATCAATAAAAAAAAAGCTTTGTACTAGAACTAATATTGATATCTAAAATCATTACAAAAAGTGTTGAATCTATCGCCGTCGTACATCTCTTTTAAAATCAACCGGAAACCTTCCAAAGAAAATATTATAAAAATAAATCCACATGTCAATAACAAAATAAACTTATCGATAATTTTAACAAGCCAATCATTTCATCATTTACTCACTAATACACCTGAGAGTACCGATCATTCTCGTATTGTTTAATAGAAATTACAATTTTTTCTCTTTTTTTGTACGCAGATGGTCATATTTACCATAAATAAAGACTATGATTATTATCATTATTATTATATTGTGAGTGATGATTTTTTTTCTCGACTATTCACACACTGCACCCTCTTATCATCTCATCAAATTGCTGTGTGTACTTCACTCTCCGGTCCGCAATCTTTTAATATACACAGTATAATATTATAAAACTTATATAATAACTAACCCCAAGGGTGACAAACGAATGACATTCATAGTGCCCGTTGTGTTTGTTGTACGTGTCTCGCCGTGCATGAAAAATTCATGTACCCAATTGTAATTTACACACTTTAACAATGGCAAAACTATTGTCAGTGTCAATAGTGTAGTGAGGTCCCACATTTTTTCCAACTAGGTATAGAAAAAAAAATAGAAAGAGATTTACTTAGAGCGCGCTCAACTTCGTTTTGAATGGTTGACTAAATAGACGAATATATTTATAACATTCATTCTATGTGTTATGTTACGTTCACAGTGACGGACTTAGAAACTGAATGCTACAATACTTGTGTGTGCTCTCAGGTGAAGATTTTGCTTCTGGATATGACACAGAAAACTAACATAAAACATAGTAAGCTAATTAACTAAATTTGTTATTCAATTAAAGTAGAAGAGTAAGTCCATGTATAAACCGATCACCCAAAAATGGCATGTCCGCCAAATTTAATTTCCCTTTTTATATAATAAATTTAAGATGTATTGAGCTATGAACTCGAATATTATTGAATTTTCTTTTATTTTGTCGGAGTTATAATTAGTCAAAGTTGCGTTCAAGGTCACAAAATGAGGACTCCCCAAAATATTTTATCAATTTTTTCAGAGTCTAAGAATAATTAAAAAGTGATTACATGTGCCATTGAATATACTTTAAATACACTTTCAATCAGACCGATTTCCGTTCCATCGCAAGTTTTATTTTTTTTCTTTAATCGGTTATACTGAAAATACCTTATCTTCGATTTTCGATTTTCTTTTTTCTAAATCAAAGTACTCAGTCTCCTCTATAATATGGTACACGATTTTCTTGGTTTTTTCGAGTTTTATGGATTTTACGAGGCTTAGTTTTAAAAAATATGTGATTTTTAAACTAAATGATAAAATTAAGTATTAATTGTAATATTCCTCAGCTTTGATTTTCGATTTTCCTTTTTTTAGATGAAAGTACTCAGTCCCCTCTACAACGCGGTACTCGATTTCCTTGGTTTTTTTGAGTTTTGGGGATTTTACGGAGCTCAGTTTTTAAAAAATACTTAAACTTTTTAACAAATTGATACAATAAAGTATTAAGTTCAATATTACTTCAATTTTAATTTTTGATATTTCTCTTTTAAGTTAAAGTATAGAATCCCCTTTATACCGTGGTACACGATTTTCTAGGTTTTTTGAGTTTTGTGAATTTTACTATATAATTTTACTATACGTAAAAAATATGTTCATTTCTTAACTAATTGATAAAATAAAGTATCAATTTATAAGAAATGTACAGCTTGTTTATTTTAACTTGGCGGGTCACAGAATCGGCGCAGAAACCTATTCGTGTAAGTAGTGTTGTAGTATTGTGGTAGTATTTGTGTACTTACATTCTGTAGATATGGTAGATATGCTGATACACACTAACACATATACAGATATGCGTGAGGTTCAAAGTCCAGCCGCCAAGTAGAAATAAACAAGCTATACTTAGTTGTTAGATTTTTAAGTTTATACCTACATAGAAGCATGCATCAATTTTGTACGTAATTGACGAAGACATAATATCCGCAGTTAATTATTTTAGTAATCTGCTAACAAAACCAGGGCTAGAGACTAGAAAAAATAATACTTTTCTGACAATCGAATACCAAACTCTTATCTTCAATACACATGTCATGCTAATAAAATAACTATTTGATTAATTTAGACATTCCCGTGAAAAAATGATTGGATCTAATTTGATTCATTTGGATCTAATTGGATCCAATATTTGATCCAATTTGATCCAATTTGATCTAATTTGATTCAAATAGATCTAATTTTTAATCTCGCTTATCCAATTGGATCTGATGTTTTATTTTTTTTTTTTTTAATTGGTCAGATCCAATTGTATCCAAGTAGATCCAATTATTGATCAAATTTGATCCAATTAGATTCAGTTAGATTTGGCATTTTATTTTTCTTTATCTTTCAGATCCAATTAGATCTGATATTTAACTTTGTTGTTATTTGGCAGATCCGATTGGATATGATAATTCAATTTTGATTAGATTAAACAGGTCCAGTTGAATTTGATTTTTAATTTTATTTGTTAAGTCCAGTTGTATCTGTTATTTTATTTCTTAATTAAAATAGGACTTCGAGTTAAATAACCTATTTAATAAGAACTTTCACAAATAAAATAAGGATTCATGAATAAAAGAAGGCTTTTTACCAATATAACATAATATTTTATTGCAAATCTAAAAGTTTATTTTTATATAGGTATATTTCGATAGAAAAACAATTTAAAGAGGTGAAATTGTTTTTAAAAATTAGAGCGAAATTTCAAATTGTCAACCTAAATTTTTTTTCCGCTGGGGAAATATTTCGAAAATTGTAAAACATAGACTATATAGATCAGAAGTTTAAATTAGCGATGTTGCTCTTTTTTAAAAAGCTGTCAGAGGAGCTATAAGGGATGATTAGGGGTTAATTCTACGAAAAGAAAATTAAAAAAAAAATACTAAAATCTTGTTCGCAGATTTCAAATTTACTTTTAAAAATCGAATTGACCACTAATTTTAACGAACAATTAAGTTTATTTACAACGGGCTGGCTGCTAATAAGTTGAAAACTGTAAGACAACTAGGATTGCCACTTTTTTTTAAAAAAATATACTTAAAAATTTCGGATAAAAAATAAAAGTCCACTCACACAAAATAGAACTTACAACTTGCAGGATAAAATTTTTTGGATATCAATTCCTGTTTTTAATAATTCCTGGTAATTTCTGGTATATAATAATTTATATGTTATTGCTGATATTTAACTGATAAAAATATTATGGTGAAAAATTATTATTTTGCTTTTCAAGCCTAATAACAATGATTATTTTTCAAGTCTAATAACAATGATTACATCTAAAATTTTGCCATTAATGAATTCATTGTTAAAATAATTTTTTTTTCTTTTTTTTGTTAATATTAACAGTAATTTTTTATTAGGAATTAATTTAGAAATAAAAAGGTTATGAAAATTCTAACAATTTCTTAAGTTTACTAATTTATCAAATATAAAAATATACATAGCATATAATGACACATATAAACAAGGATAGCGTAGCCCAGTCGTTAAGAGATGTTGATTCTACGTCATATTCTACACACCTGCGGCATGAACATTGAACGAATCCCACGAGAAGTCAACATTTACAATAAAAAAAAAATGGTACATAGTAAAGTATAGGGAATGTTGTATAGTAAAGTATAAAGATAAAGAAAGAGAGAGATAGTAGAAAAGAGATAATAAAAAAAATATGCCTTCATGTTGGATCCAATTGGATCCAAGATTTAAAAATACACTCGGTAATTCAGATCCAATTGGATTCCATTAGATAGGGCCAATTTCAGAATCCAATTGGATCTGATATATTTATATCCAATTCGATCCGATTAGATCCAATCATTTTTTCAGGGGTATACACACAATATAATAAAAAGGGGACTCTATAGTTTCACATAAAACAGAAATATCGAAAATTAAAATTGAGGTAATATTGAATTTAATACTTTATTTTAAAATAGAGAATTTTGGAATAAATGATCACCGTATTCTATTAAAAAATTTTTTTATTTGGCTACGTACGTTTCGAGTGAAAAACTCTTCTTCAGGCCATATTCTTAAAAATATTAAAAATATTAAAATTTAAAAGCAGGAACATACATTTTTCGAACAACAATTAATTACTCATAATTTTTTAAAAAAGTAGTAAAATGAATCGAATCACAATAAGTTATTAAAATATAAAATTAAATTAAACATTTATAAAACTTAACACTTAATTTTTTTTGTCAATTTATTAAAATTAAAGTTAAAAATAGACAATGGGTCTATTGAATAAAAAGAAGTATTTGCTTTTACTTCCTATTTTGTAAGTCTTTACTTATGATCAGTTGAATAAAAACCTAAGTGATTACTTAATACCCCTGTCGCAGCATCTGCATAACATTGCGAATTTCCAAATCTTGGGCACTGGCGGATCTCATCTAAGACCTGTACCTATTTAAAATAGTTTAGCTTTCTAAGAGTAAAAGAATTTTTAAAATCGGCTGGGTAATTAGTTTTGGTATTTTTGGGGACCCAAGAACCCGAACGAATTTTGTGCAGCATAGTTGTATCCATCTAAAATAATTTAATTCTCTAACAGTGAGAAATTTTTTACCATCGGTTCGATAGCTTATTACTGGCGTTTTCGGATCTGCAAGATCCCGGTGGACCTCATTAAAAAATCAGCTCGACCGTATATTCTAGGCGGACTTTATGTAATATATATATATATATATATATATATATATATATATATATATATATATATATATATATATATATATATATATATATATATATTACATAAAAATTATATATATATATATATATATATATATATATATATATATATATATATATATATATATATATATATATATATATATATTCAAAACCCGTTATGTAGCATTCTACGCCGCATTTGCATCCGCAGCACAGTTGTGGATCTCAGATAACACAACCTGTACCTATCTAAAATAATTTACCTCGGTAATAGTAAAAAAGTTTCAAAATCGGACAGTTATTTTATTTTTGACACTTTTAGATCCTACTGACACTGTCAGACCTTACATAACGTAATCTATATGTATCTACAATAGCTTAACTCCCCAACAGTGAAAAAATTTTCAAAATCGGTCGGTTAGTTTATTTTTGACACTTTTGGATCCGATGGACCCTGGCAGACTTTACATAACGTAATCTATATTTATCTAAAATAGTTTAGCTCTGTAACAGTGAAAAAATTTTCAAAATCGGTCGGTTAGTTTATTTTTACCACTTTTGGGTCCCATGGACCCTGGCGGACCCTAAATAACGTAATGTATGTCTATCTAAAATAGCTTAGTTCCCCAACAGTGAAAAAATTTTCAAAATCGGTCGGTTAGTTTATTTTTGACACTTTTGGATCCGATGGACCCTGGCAGACTTTACATAACGTAATCTATATTTATCTAAAATAGTTTAGCTCTGTAATAGTGAAAAAATTTTCAAAATCGGTCGGTTAGTTTATTTTTGACACTTTTGGATCCCATGGACCCTGGCAGACGTTACATAACGTAATCTATATTTATCTAAAATAGTTTAGCTCTGTAACAGTGAAAAAATTTTCAAAATCGGTCAGTTAGTTTATTTTTGACACTTTTGGGTTCTATGGACCTTGGTGGACCTTACATAACGTAATTTATATTTATCTAAAATAGTTTAGCTCTGTAACAGTGAAAAAATTTTCAAAATCGGTCAGTTAGTTTATTTTTGACACTTCTGGATCCTATGGACCCTGGCAGACCTTACATAACGTAATCTATATTTATCTAAAATAGTTTAGCTCTGTAACAGTGAAAAAATTTTCAGAATGGGTCGGTTAGTTTATTTTTACCACTTTTGGGTCCCATGGACCCTGGCGGACCCTAAATAACGTAATGTATGTCTATCTAAAATAGCTTAGTTCCCCAACAGTGAAAAAATTTTCAAAATCGGTCGGTTAGTTTATTTTTGACACTTTTGGATCCCATGGAACCTGGCAGACCTTACATAACGTAATCTATATTTATCTAAAATAGTTTAGCTCTGTAACAGTGAAAAAATTTTCAAAATCGGTCGGTTAGTTTATTTTTGACACTTTTGGATCCCATGGACCCTGGCAGACCTTACATAACGTAATCTATATTTATCTAAAATAGTCTAGCTCTGTAACAGTGAAAAAATTTTCAAAATCGGTCAGTTAGTTTATTTTTGACACTTTTGGGTTCTATGGACCTTGGTGGACCTTACATAACGTAATCTATATTTATCTAAAATAGTTTAGCTCTGTAACAGTGAAAAAATTTTCAGAATCGGTCAGTTAGTTTATTTTTGACACTTTTGGATCCCATGGACCATGGCAGACCTTACATAACGTAATCTATATTTATCTAAAATAGTTTAGCTCTGTAACAGTGAAAAAATTTTCAAAATCGGTCAGTTAGTTTATTTTTGACACTTTTGGGTCCTGTGGACCTGGCGGACCTTACATAATGTATTCTAAATCTATCTAAAATAGTTTAGCTCTGTAAAAGTGAAGAAATTTTTAAAATTGGTCGTTTAGTTTATTTTTTACAATTATGGGATCAGTAAATCCTGGCGAAACTCATACAAGTCTAGTACTCTAACAGTAAGAAAAGGGTTCTAAGGATCTCATATAACTTATGGCAGTCCGTAAGCTTCTTGCGGACATCATTTAATTAATTAATTCAAATACTTTAACTTACTAACTGTGAAAAAATTTTTAAAATCGATTGGTTAATTAATTTCTGGCCCTTTTAGGTCCCGAAAACCTTGACCTCACATAAAATACCTTAAATCCATTTGAAATGGTTTAATTTTTTAACATTATTAATTATTAGTGAAAAAATTTTCAAAATCGATTCAAAATATTTTTCCGTGCATAGATATGTACATTGTGCATATTTTGTTTTGTTTCATATATTTAATAATATTATATCATAACATAATCTTCAATTTCTTGTTTACTTAAAAATACAATAAAAAAAAAAATTCTTCATTACATTAGCTTAGAAAATCTGTTTAATTTACATTTTTTAACATGAAATAGAACCATGCTAATTATAATGCAATAAATGAGAAACAAAACTCTATACATGTATGTGTGTTATAACACATATATGTGAATATACTTCAATTGTTCTCACAAAATTCTTTAATAAAAAAGTGAAATATTTTTATACTTCATAAAGAACTGAGATAGAAATATAAATTACTTATTACAATGACAAAGAGAGCAAAATAAGGCAATAGTGAAAATTACGATTTTCTCGAAAACTACTTAACATAGAAAGAAAATTATAAGAACATTTTCTTCATATTTTTTTTTCCTTTTCAACGATGTAAAAATCGAACTGTCTTATGATAGGATCGAATGATAAAAAATGGCCAGAAAACCTACTTCTGGGCATCCGACGTGTCTGGCTAACGAACTTAGCCAAGCCAATTCAAAATCCAGTCCGCACACAAAATTTCATAAGCGTTAGACGTTTCGTTCGAGAGTTATCGTGGGAACACATAAATATATATATATATATATATATATATATATATATATATATATATATATATATATATATATATATATATATATATATATATATATATATATATATATATAAATTTTAGTGAATATCAGTTTCGTATTCTAGGGACCTCAAAACAGATTTCTGCCGTAGTCCCGGACTCAGATTGCGTCATGAGACCTACTGTAATAGCTGAATTTCGAGTTTTCGAAATTCGCTAAAAAAAGAGTTTACTTATATCAAATAAGTAAACTCAAATTATTTCCAGTACATATTTACTTAGTGTGGAAGTATTTACTGAGATTTTTCCAGTTAGTACTTTTTTTTAGTTGAATAAAAACAAGTATAGTCTTAAACCAATAAGTAATAACTTGAATATTTTTAAGGTTGGTACAGAGCATACTTTTTATTAAAACAGAAGTATTTCTTCAGTTCTTCGTGCTTATTTTAAATATGGTAGACTTTACAAATATACGCAATATGAAGCGGTTTAACGAAAGGAAGAACGTAAGTTCCACCAGATCAAAGGTTTTGGTACGTTTTGAAAATGAAAGTGTAAATTGTCTTTGAAATGTCTTTCTAATGGACTCAGATGAAACCAGAGGAGCGGCTCTCAGCTCACATCAAGAAATGGAGACATTTCTGAAATTTGTTAGTGACACCGGATTTCAAACAGGCGTTGCTCAGGATTTTGAAGTTCACTACACAACAGTGCGTTAAACTATAAACAATGTTGCTGATAGTATTATGGAAAAAACTCATCACCGTATAAAATTTTCATCCAGTTTACAGGCTATGGAGAAAGTTAGAGTAAAATGGTCAAATAAATTTCGAATACCTACAGTTATTGGTGCACTGGATTGCACACACGTTCCCATTAAAAAACCATCAACGTTTGGAGATGACTATATTAACAGGAAAGGATTTTCAGGCATAAATGTGCAAGTAACCTGTGATTCAAGTAAAATGATTACAAGTGTGGACGCTCAGTGGCCTGGAAGTGTTCATGATTCCAGGATTTGGAAACAAAGCTCCACACATAACACTTCAAGATTTCGAGGTAACCTCTGTTTGCTTTGAGACAGCGGATACGGAATTACTCCCGGGTTATTAATTCCGTTCAAAGATCCCCAAAACAGAAATGAAGAAATGTTTAGCAATATTCACTCCAGAGAAAGGGTCATAATTGAAAGGGTATTTGGGCAACTGAAACTTGAAGACTCTTGAAGATTTCTTATTTTGGAACACAAACTAAGAGTATCTTTGAAAAAAGTTCCAAAAATTATTGTCTACTGCGCTGCATTACACAATATTAGTAAACATCTACGCGATGATTTTGACTTTATAGAACAGTTTCCAAATAATTATGGAGAATATTTATACGTTTGTTACAATTATCCAAAATGCCATCAGCAACGTTTAATAATCGACAACTCTTTTTTCACCACTAGATTTGCTGATGGAGTTTTCAAACAGCTAGATGGCTTCCCTATGGGGGGGGGTTGTTGTCGGTGGTCGCATGTAACGTGGTAATGGAATTGCTACTTGATGAGTGTCTGGACAGATTAGATTTTACGGTACCGTTTTTCTTCAAATATGTGGATGATATATTTCTAGTAGTGCCTTTTGACGGTACGCAACACATTTTAGATATATTTAACTCTTTTTCTGATCGTTTAAAGTTCACTATAGAAGTAGAAGAAAACAAAAAACTCTTATTTCTGGATGTACAAATTTTAAGAGACAACGAAAATAGATTTACAACTATTTGGCATAGAAAACCTTATTGTTCTCCCAGACCAATCGACTGGCATTCCAATCACCCAGTAAAGCGTAATACTGCATATAGTATTATTAATCCTGCTATAAATTTAACACACCCCGAACATCGACCTGCAACGATAAAAATAGCCAAAAATATATTAATCAAAAACAATTTTCCCCAGTCATTAATCCGCTGACAGACCGCTAAAGAAAAACGTATCTCAACCATATATTGGAAAATCAATCCTTCCAGTCTCCTCTCTCCTTAGATCCCAAGGGTTTTGTCCAGTGTTTAAGTACCCCCTTTCGATAAAAAATTCCCTTTACTCAAACCTGAAACGAATAACCCCAATTTCAGAAAGAACCCATCTTGTTTATTCCGTTCCTTGCACCAGTTGTGATTCGGTTTATATTGGTCAGACCTCAAAATCACTGAAATACCGTCTCAAACAGCATAGATGAGATCTGGGTAGAGGTAAAGCACAACATGCACACAGTTTCGACAAGCACAACATGCACACAGTTTTGCACTCGAAACGTAGCCAAAAATTTTTTTTCAATAGAATACGGTAATCATTTATTCCAAATTCCCAATTTTAATAATCCAAAATCACCAAAACTCTCCCTATATACTTTATTTTATCAATTTGTTAAAAAGTTTAAGTATTTTTTAAAAAACTAAGCCCCGTAAAATCCCTAAAACTCAAAAAAAAAAAACAAGAAAATCGAGTACCGCGTTTTAGAGGAGACTGAGTACTTTCATTTAAAACATAAAATCGAAAATCAAAACTGAGGTAATATTATAATTAATACTTTATTTTATCATTTAGTTAAAAAATCACGTAGTTTTTAAAACTAAGTCCTGTAAAATCCGTAAAACTCAAAAAGACAAAGAAAATCGAGTACCACGTTGTAGAGGGGACTGAGTACTTTCATCCAAAAAAAGAAAATCGAAAATTAAAGGTGAGGCAATATTATAATTAATCCTTTGTATTATCATTTAGTTATAAAATTCACGTATTTTTTAAAACTAATCCCCGTAAAATCCGTAAAACTCAAAAAAAAAAACCAAGAAATTCGAGTACCACGTTGTAGAGGGGACTAAATAATTTTATATTCGAAAAAAGAAAATCGAAAATCAAAGGTGAGGCAATATTATAATTAATCCATTATATTATTATTTAGTTAAAAAATTAAAGTGTTTTTTTAAAACTAAGCCCGTAAAATCTGTAAAACTCAAAAAACCAAGAAAATTGAGTACCACATTGTAGAGGGGACTGAGTACTTTTATCCAAAAAAGAAAATCGAAAATTAAAGGTGAGGCAATATTATAATTAATCCTTTGTATTATCATTTAGTTATATTCACGTATTTTTTAAAATTAATCACCGTAAAATCCGTAAAACTCAAAAAAAAACCAAGAAATTCGAGTACCACGTTGTAAAGGGGACTGAGTGGGTACTTTTATTTAAAAAAGGAAAATCGAAAATGAAAGCTGAGGTAATATTATAATTAAGACTTTATTTTATCATTTAGTTAAAAAATCACTTATTTTTTAAAACTAACAAGGAGAGGGCACGACATGGGAAATTGACTTTGGGATGGAATTTCGCAGGATTATTAGGTGTACTACTTTACAGATGCGTTTTTAATATATATATATATATATATATATATATATATATATATATATATATATATATATATATATATATATATATATATATATATATATATTTGTACACCGGTCCGTCAATTTACATGAATATCCGTTTCAACGGGAATTCAATTTACGCCGATAAAAAATCGCGTAAATTAAATCCATCATTATAAAAAAAAATACTCGGTATAAAGGCTACTAAAAATTTTATAGAATTTTACAATACAAATGATAAGGAATACAGCTGATCCTTTTTTTGTGCGGTGGATGGGACCGCATAAAAAAATCGCACAAAAAAATTTATTTAAAACTATCATAAATAGCTATAAAAAGATTAGTTCCGTCCAGATTGTAAAAAAAACTTTTTTTATGCGGTCGATCGGTACCGCATAAAAAAAGTTTCATCGAAAATTCATAACTCAAAACGCTCAAAACCTCAAAAGTCTTAATTTACACGTAGGAACATTTTATTTCCTTTTTATAATATTATAAAAATTTTGTAAAGTAGGTACATGTGTAAAAAAAGTTAAATGATGCAATAACTTATGTAGGAACATTTAATTTCCTTTTTATAATATTATAAAAATATTGAAAAATACATATGTAAAAAAAATTAAATGATGCAATAACTTATGTTCTTATGCAATGTATTGATTAAATATTTAAGAGTCGTTAAAAACTATTTTTATCCAAGAAAGTTATTATAGTAAATGTTCAAGTTTCCTACTATCTCTTGAGTTTCATATTATGCATTTTAATGGGCATTTTTTTTAAAAACCGCATAAAAAATCGCACAAAAAAAGACCGCATATAAAAGAGTTCAGCTGTATGTAGAAATTTACAGGTTAAAATTTTAAAAATAAAGTTATTTTCGATATCGATAATTTTCGATAACGAAAAGTAGGTTTCGACAGTCCCAATATGTTCGGAATATCTACAACTTGCTTCGCTTAAGCTTTCAAAAATTTTGTTATTTTTGAGCTACGATGCACCGTTTTCGAGATATTTACGATTAAAAATTTAAGTCTTCGAAAAGTATCGAAAACTATTTTTTTAGAAAATATTCTATTGTTGACCAGATCAATGGGAGTAATAGAGCATAAATTAAGCCATTATAATCAATTTATAATAATTTGTCAGACATTAAGTATAAATTAAGTCATTAAACATATTTAACTGAAAATATTATGTTACTCTTCTTTTCTTCTTTATTTTTTAAAGCCTGGCTCAGATATTTTATATTATCATTAAAATAACCTTAATATTTTTGTTCGTTTCAATATGTTAGTAATATAAGGCAGAAGAAACAAAAATAGTCCGGATTCGGTTCTTGACTATGCTGCAGGCCAACAAAACTCTTTTTTTCGTCTTACCTACAGCCTGTGGAATATTCAGTAACCTTGGTTTATAGGTTAATTATTTACATTTAGCAAATATTCTTTATTAACCAGTGGTTTTGATAGTTGAAATCCAAAATAATATGCTAAATAACAAATTAAAATAAATTCCCACTTTTTGGGAATTTTCCTAGGAATTTACCCCGTTTTTACCCACTTTGGGAATTTTTTCGGGAAAATTCCGGATAGAATCCCATCTCTAGACGTCATTAATAAATGAAATAAAATTAGATGTACAATTTTGTACTACTATAGTTACTCCAGTATAAAAATAACAAAATGGAAAAGAGACAGAAAATTTTGGTACGTGTAATTTTGATGAATTTGTTGCATTTGCGTAATGACGTCAGTCCAAGTTTAGATAATTTTACCTATACACCTACACTTTTTGTGTTTGTTATTCTAAACATTTTAAGTGACTTGCAATGTTTCCAAGTCCGTCTCTGTTGCACTTTTTACACTTAAGTGCACAGGTATTTTGTATAATTTTATGAGACATTATTTTAATTTTACTGATGGATTAAAAAAACGCCGTGAGCAGCGGGGCCCCATCACGGTAGTCGAATTTTTCCTTTCATCTTCGGTATTGAATGTCTACAAGCGAAATGTAATTGAGTCTAAAAGCGATTTGTCATTTTGGTGGTTTCAAAACTGGCGATGAGTGTCCAGTTGATCGGTGCTTTAAAAAAAGGTTTTAAGTTTTTAAGGGCTAATCTCAGTAAATTTCAATTTTGTGCCGATAGCAGTTACCAGGAAAAAAATTCAACACAATTTGTACGAGGGCATTCCTACCCATGCTTATCCGCCAATTTCCTTTGTCTTTTATTTTTAAATATTAAAAATGGAACTTAAATAGTAAACTGCAAGGCCTTTATGAAGATACTTTTTCTTTCCAAAAAAATTCAAAATTTATATTTTATAAATAATAAAAATCCAAAATTCTTACTTTATAAATTAACAGTGCCTTTAATAACATTTTTAAATTACTTAATATTTGTGTATTGCATTTGTTATAAAAGTAAGTTCATTTTTTTAATTTTTTAAAATTACTATTCGCCTACTTGTATTACAATAGAAATAATGCATTTAAAACACATTTAACAATACCATTGAATTCCAATGTAAAAATGTGAGAAGTGGGGGGAAAAGTAATGTGGAATCCCCAAAAGGTACTAACTGGATACTAACTCAATACACGTTCAAAATTTCAGCCCTCTAGGTTTATTTGAGTGACCTGTGGGAGTGGTACAAACTTCGAAAACGTCAAAAAAGCATGAAATTGTAGCTTAACAATGAGGGGGGGGGAGGGGAGGTAAAACATTAAAACCTCCAAAAAGCACAACCTAGGTACGAACTTTATCAGCACACTAAATTTCAATCCTCTGCGTTAATTCTAGTGAGCTGTGGGCGTGTTAGATCCAGCCAAAGTACTTTTTTCCCTCTCTACTCCCACCAAATCGTCCTAGGAAGCTGAATTTTGGATATGTTGTGGATAATTGACCGAAACATTATTTCCAACCGGTTTGGAAAAGTTTTATTGTTTTACCGCCCCCCACCACCCCCTTAAAGTTTGGGTCGGCTTCGAAATTTGCCCAAAATTTTACCCCACTTTGATAGTATTGTTGTACATCGGAATGAGCCTCACTTACCAAATTTCAGCTCTTAACTTTCATCGGGGGGCCCTACAGATATTAAAAGGTAGCGTAAATATATATATATATATATATATATATATATATATATATATATATATATATATACATATATATATATATATATATATATATATATATATATATATATATATATATATATATATATATATATCAGACATTTTTTTTCTACAGAATCGTGTTCTACGGGTCCGAAAACGGATAGCGCCCCTAGTCTCGCCTCTCGCCGTTCTTATCGTTTAGGCTGTATAAGTCAAATTTTTTCTAAGAAAAATTCGACTAAAGATAAAATGAATATATTTTTTAGTCGGGTCCTGCATTCATTCATATTAGATTGTAGTAACGAAGCGTAACTTTATTTCTATAAAGCATGTAATAATTTCTTGAAAATTTTCAAAATTGTGAGCATTATTTGTGAATTCGTTTTGGCTAATATGGATGAAAGTTTAAAAGGTTTTTGTCTTAATTCATTCCCCTAAACAATATTTATATTTGAAAAGATTTATTTGCTGTGTATTATTGTAATAAACCCACGTTGTACCGTTTGCTATTTATTGTCTCTTCTTCTGTTTAGCTTAAGATTTGCACACATACCTTTCTCCCTTTTTTTTTAAGTGAAACACTTTTTAAATAAATACCTATAATACCGAATCCATTAAAGTAAATACTTTTTGAAACGTAAAATATATATTATTATATTATTATACCATAATAAGTATTTTGCGAGTATATTTAATAATAATCTCATGAAAATACTGAAAATTTTGTGAATTTGACTATCAGTTTTAATACGATTACATAAGAAAAATGGAACAAAAATGCTATAAAACAATAAAATAAATATTAACTGACTATCAGCTTTGTCTCCGTCTTATTAACCGTAGAGTTCTACAGTGAACTTTACGATCTAATTATTAATAAACACGGTTGAAAAGATCAGCTTAGTTTCTAACTGTCAAGTACAGTCTGTCACACAAGAGCGTGTTCTTCATATTTAAAAGAAAAATTTGGGGGACAGGTCTACCCACACTGTCAACTTCCCATTGCGCGTCCTTAAAGACTAGAGAGTACTGTACATAAATAATTCTTTTTTCGTTTCAGGCGACTCCTCCCCTGGGCCCCCGATAGAGGCTTTACCGCTTGCACCATACCGGGGGCTTCGCCTTCTGTACCGAAGGGTGGGGGCTTCACCCTTATCAAACAAATGATAACATCATTTGTTCTCAAGATATGCGAGACAAAATATATTTTGGAAAAAACTAATTTGTCAAGTTTCTTGTTTTTTTTTTTTTTTTTATTTTTTTTTTTTTTTTTTTTTTTATTTTATTTTGTAATAAAAAAATACTGGCGTTTTTGACATCAAAGAAGGTTCTTAGACCATTATTTAATAATATCATGTTAAAAAATCCATATAATCTATGTTATCTTAATAAAGTTAATTCCGTTTTTTTACCATAAAAAACAAACCGCTAATACGAATTTGCTGAAAACTTGATCCGGTCTTCATTTTTTGATTACGCATCTAATGAAGTTAGTCCGGAGTTAATATCATCATTTGTTCTCGAGATATGCGAGACGAAAAAAATTCGCGAACGAACGAACGAACTAACGAACGCACACACAGACATCACGCTAAAAACGATGGATTCGGATTCTAGTGACCTTGAAACGTGGAGATATGTCCAAATTAGCGATTCGTAAAATCGGAACCATTACAATAACTTCCTATGGGAAGTTAAAAATTATTATTTCTCAGAAATGAATAAATCGATTTGTGCATTTGCTATTGCAATAGTTAATGCTATTGCTACCGCATTGACTATTGTGCATTTACTTAGTAAGTTTTCTAGACTTCATTATTGCCTAGAATCCGTGGGCACCGTTTTGGCATTATTTTTCTCGTTTGTTGCGGTAACGACCGCCAGAGAGCTCGGATATGGTCGCACACCTGTTTTAATAAAATATTAAGTATACTTGGCAGAAACCCATTTGTAAAAACACGCTTCATCAGTAAAAATTACATTACTTCAATCAAGATTCAAATTTTGCATAGCCCACAAGTCTCACTTTTTGACATGCTCTGATTTGATTGAAGATTTCAGCATCGTACTACGCCAAGAAATATGTGCTTCGTTTAATCGCCTATTCAGAGTTATCATCTAGTAGGTAGCCCACAGGAACCTTGAATCGGGATAAGATTATTCTTTGTTTTAATTCAGGGTAAATATTGCCTGAAAGTAAAATTCCATCCGATTCCACAGTTATTTCAGCGGGATTGATTAATTGGTTTTGTATCCCTCAGGAAGATGAAATCGAGATAAAATTTAGCCTATGTGTTAATTCAGTGCATAAAGAGTGTGTACGTAAAATTTTATCAAAATTTGTTCAGCCGTTTTGGCGTGATTGAGCAACAAACATTCAAACATCCAAACATCCAAACTTTCACATTTATTATATTATTGAGATTAAGATATATACGTATCTCCATTCTAAAAATAAAGTTAATGATTTTCCTTTAAAAAACAAATGAGCGGTTGTAGTCAGCATGCGATGGATGCATCGGGACGTTTTAACATAACTTTCCAGACTTTCCTTCTTTATGTAATTAGAATATGTACATAATACATACATTAATACATATTATGTATGTGCATAAGCCGACTGGTGCTCGCATAGTACAGCAGAAGGGAAAATAAGTACACTACAGACTACACAATGGTAAGCTCAAGAAACTAATTTGTGTTTCTTATGCATTTTGTCATGTTAGATAAATGGACGGTTTGCTTTTTTTAAGATTTTGTAGTCCACAAATCCTTATAAAATCGTTGTGTGACAAGAGAGGTGGAAATCTCACTCTGGCAAGAGAAGTGCAAAGTTCAGTCCTGTATCTATGAAAATATGTTTGATGGTATTTTTTAAAATAGAAAAAAAAACAAACTTAAAGAAATTTATTATCTCAGATCGACATTTTATAGTTCAGATGGTCATATTAAGGGCTAATTTTTTAATATTAAACCCAAAAATATAGAAAAATAAACTGATATTAATGGCTCCCCACTGTAAACACAAATGTCTACGATTCCTGTCATGTCAAAAGTATGTATCTTTTATCCTTCTATTATACATCAATTGTATATATAATGCTATCTTGCTTGTCATTGACATGTAGTTTGTGCAACGTAAGAAATAAAAATATTACTTATACATATTATACATATCGACCGTTTTCCATTTAGAATTCACAAACAACATTGACTAGTGCATTTGATGTTTCACAAAAAAACTACTTTTTTAAAAAGTTTTATTGCAATACTAACATCTTAATTTCTTTTAAATGAAATTAAAAAGGTTAGTCTTCCATAAAATTTATAAAAATTAGTTTTTAAAAAAAAAAAAACAAATGGATTGTGTTACACAGTGTCGTTATGTGTCCTTAATGGAACACAGTCATTGTATAGCTAGGTGAGGAAACACCGTATGTCTCGACAACTCGGATTACAGTAAAATGGGACACATTGTACTGTATATTAAAATTAACGTTTTGAAGAAATTTAATTAAATTGAAATATTTTTATTAAAAATTAATGCGAGAATGTAACAATACTTACCTAATTAAATAAAATTTCTATAATTATTAAATTTTAAGTTAATTTGCATAAACATATCCCAAACATTTTTAATTGTTTGCAATGAAATGACGCCGCATATAACAAATGATGAATACCATGAATACGTTAATGGGTACGTTTGTAATACCTTGTTTAAACGGGGTTAGTACTAAGCGTTAGTATTCGCAACTTGTAGGTAAAAAATGTCGTTAAACATATCGAAACAGTACTAAGCAGTAGTAAAATTGCGAGTGCAAGTGAATGGAATTCAGTTCTATTTACTAATGACAAGTGGATACCCCCTCCACTATTCTACGCTTGTCCACTGATTGTTGCAATGTACATGATTCCATTTTTAACATGCCGTACATATGGTACATATCGTACATATGAACACAATTGAGACCAGTGATTATTTTAAGGTTTATTTTAAATTTTATATTGAAGGCGTGTTCTTGGGTACATATATATTTGGTGTTTTTCGTGTTTTTATTAAATATTAAAATAAAAATCAAGTAGATACTTTATTCTTGTTGATCTTCAACTGCGAGCTCGCTTAAAAGTACAATTGAATTCTCACGAATATCTCTTCGAACTAACCATTTTTTTGTTGACGTTCGTTTACCTTTTCTTATTTCATTTTCAGTTTATTCTACTAATGATGAAATAATTACATCTGAATAAAGTTTTAAGAAATAATTACATCTGAGAGGAGTTTAGAGAGCACGCTTTAATATTATTTTTCCGTTAAGGTGACGATACTCTACTGTTACGATTGGTTGATTAAATACTACTGCGACTTATTTATAGTTTCACTTGTCAGTTCGTGTGAACACTTTTTTGTGTTTAGTGGCAAGTGCAAGTAGCGAGTACTAATGCTTAGTATCACAGAATATATCAGAAGGAACGCTACTATCTCTTTTCTGTAATCACCAGTGTGTACTTCTGACAGTGAGTAAGTTAGGCTACTTTGTGATGAGTGTAGTTCAATTGTTTTGATTGTAATAGTCATTATTGCCACTGTCGTATCACACGGTATACATACCTCATACATACGTATGTAGTATTATATATCCGTATGCAACAAAGGTTATCTCACTCACACACGCAACACACAATCAAAAACTAAACCGAGTATACATATATAACATATTGGTGGGGTATTTTCCATTTGTGTTTGGTTACACTGGTTTCTGTAGTATAGAAATACCAACGTTACCTCTGTACTCTGTGCTTATTTGTGAATTAATAAATTTAAATAAACTCACTAATAAGAAAAAAAATAAAAATTTGGCAACCAATTTTTGTTACAGAAGTCAGGTATACATAATAACAGTTTATTCATTTTAAAACCGTCACAGAAATAACAAGCAAAATATTTGTACTTTTGTTGTAAACATACTCAACAGGACTAGCACGCTGAGAAGGCGGGGGAGGGGGTAAAAATACCTCCTAGTTAATAACATGACAATATTTCTAATCTCTAATAAATAATACTTAATGCCTAAATAATCTGGTGTCACCTATTTTTCTGGTTGTTGACTAACACAATATTTACGACTAACGAAAGGTCGAACGGTACCAAAGGAAAAAAAAAATAGGAAACTACACTGCAGTTTAAATGTTAACACGAATCGTCCTAGACGGGTTAAGAATATTACAAGAAACTTGCCTTCAACGGGTTAAGTGATGTATCTCGTTGCAGTTAACTTCATTATACATACCTACCCTGGTTAATGATACACAGCTGACTTCAGTGAAGTTCAGTAACAGTTAGGTTACTAAAAATCAAAACAAAAGAAAAAAAAACATTGTATAATATAATATAAATTGTAAACTAGATTATATTTATAAAGTAAGAATATGTATTTTATTAATAGATTTGAGCATTACTTTATGGTATTCCATATTTGTAAATAATAAACAAATATTTTACTTTGCAAAATACCACTTTTATTTTTGAAACTGTGACAATATTGTTTCGAGTATAATTTTTGTTCTGTTTGAAAATGAACTAGCGGTTCGAAACAATATTGTCACAGTTTCAAAAATAAAAGTGGTATTTTGCAAAGTAAAATATTTGTTTATTATTTACAAATATGTATTTTATTTATTAATTTTTTTTTTTCAGGTAATACAAATTGAAACAACAATAAACAATTTATGAATAACTTGAAACTTCTGTCCGCTTGTTAGTAGGCCTATGCAAGAAGGAATTGAACATCCAGAATGTAAATTTAAAATGAAGTACTGTTTAGTATACAATTTTAATAAGGCAACTATTAATTAAATTAAACTCTTAATCTACAATTTCAAATACGATTCATACAGTTTAGGGTTTCATATACCTAAACGAAGAAAACGACAATATTATCTGGACACAACGTGGAGTGCTATTTTGCCGTAAACTGCATGACCTTAAAATCATAACTGGGGCTTACAATGATAGCAAAAAAAAAAAAACGTAAGTAAAATTACAACAATTTAACCTCACTCACTTTTCAACGATTAATGCTCCTTTCAAATTGTACGGTTTTTGCCGTTGTAAACTGAATATCTTCATTTGATTTGCAACATCATACAAGTAACAAGTGTGATTAAAGTTAATTCTATAAATCAGAGGAAATAGAAAGTAAGATTATTTATTAACACACTCTCAACTACTTTTGGGTGTTTGCTCTTTTGATTAATTACTTGGCGAACTTAAGGATTCATCGAAACGTCAAAACACACAATTTTGAAATTACATACAATCTATTAAAAATACTGGTTACCAAGGGGCGTAAATGTTCAAAAATAAGGTCCTCACGTTAATTTCTCTTTCAGTATAGTGTCAGTGGCCACTTACTTTCACACATGGTCGCCTACTGCTGAAGATATTAAACCTAAATAAAAGAAATGTTCCAGTGGCGAACACGGCCCCAGTGTTTTTTTTTTTTTTTTTGATTCGAACAATTCTTTGCGGCTTCCACCCTATGCATAATGTGCTTCGTTAATCTCAGAAAAATGTGATAAGCTCCGATTTATTTTACTAGTGATTTCCTAGTGGTAGCCTAACGTTAGCTAATAGAGTTTGCACCGTTACAAACCAGAGGGCTCGCATTCAAAAAAAAATTAATATGCATTAGATATTAAAAAAACAATTTCCGACATGGTGACTGATTTTTTTATTCCTCTTGCTCTTACTCAGTTCGTTCTTGGAGTAACATTGTTCCTGTTTACCCAACGCCTATATGTATTAATATACATTTTATAGCTATATAAGTACCTAAAATAAATATTTATTTGATTAAATTATATTTTCCTCAAAATGTATTATTTACAGAAATATTGGTCATGAGTCCTTCACATGTAAGTACTTAACAGATGAATTCATTGAAACATTATCAAATTTATCTTAAGTAAAAATTCTGTCAAATTTAAGACAACCACTACGTTGACGTTCGAAATCTTGATAAATAGGAAATCAGTCATCAATGAAAATTAACATTTGTCATCACCCGGTAAAAAGCAAATAGCATCTAAAGGGAACCTAAAAAAAACTAAAACGATTCTAGAATAAAATATACATGTATCTCTCAAATCCTGGTGTCTCATTGATTGGTGGCTGAACCCTTTTCATTTTGTAACATTTTATTCATGAGTACAATTGAACGTTTGTATAATTCAGTAGATGTATATAGTGTCTTTGCGAACTGCGGTCTTTGTTACTGTACTATTGAGTGATCAATAATAATTATTCAAATGAAGAAAAAAGTATTCATTGATTAGAGAGAGATGAATGAAAACAATGCAAATATTTTTCTACATCGAGACTGTATAATTATTACAAAAGAACATTGAACTAAAACTGAAAATTTATTGATAGCTTGAATATGTAAAGTTGGTGTCTATATATATACTTGGTTATATATATATATATATATATATATATATATATATATATATATATATATAAAGGCTATAGCGAGATTTCAATGGCAAGACCGTTTTTGGGGTCCAAGTTCAAAATGACGAATTGGCTTTGAATTTTTCTTGAGATAATCGAGAAAGCTCTCGCGAGGCAATATATTGTTTAACTTTTTATATCTCGAAAAATACAGTCGTAATGAAGTGACACCTATGCAAAAATACTAAATATTGCTCATACTACAGTCGGCCTTATGAAAGCGTTACAACGCGGGATTAAATAACAGTTTCATAGTTAGAGCACCAAATTAAAATTTTGATTCTACATTTAAGAAGTTGATTAATAAATTAAAATGCAAAGTTGATAAAAAAAATGTATGCACATTAAGTAAACAAATATGGTAAATTAAAATAAATTAATATTTTTATTTTTAATTTTTTTTTAGTCTGGCTGTATGTAGTTATGCGGCTAACATTACACTTGTTAATGAGACATGCATCTGGCTTACCATTTTCTATTTATTTTTAATAATTTTCAAGATCCGCTAGAGTTTCGGGATTTAAAAGCGCCAAAGAATTAGGTACTACTCAACCGATTTTGAAAATTTTTCACTGTTAGAGAACTAACAATTTTAGGCCGGTGTCGTAATTTTTGGAAATTCGCTGAAAAATTTTATATAGATGCTGCGACAGGGTATTTAATTTAGTAAACTTGCTTATTTCATAATGTAGACAATAATTTTACCTAATTTCACAAAATAGGTATAATGATCGCATAGTTCGTAAAATAAGCAATACTATGCTTATTACGTGAAATCAGCAGTTTTCTAATAATAATTTAGGAAACCGGCAAGCTATGATAATTAATTTAACGACATTGGTAATATTGAAATTTACTTCTGCTGGAAAATTTATTAATATGTTTACATAATATGAACAAGGTCTTACAGAAATATTAATAAACCAGTTATATGAGTATATTGGATCGGATATAACATCCAAACGGAAAATAATCTATTGTACTTACATCATTTTTAACAGTTGTATTAAAAATATTTTTAAAAATTTATTCAAAAAATTTTACAGTTTTTAAACTAATGAAGTTAAAATAAGTATATATTTTGCAATTTTTGTAACTAATTAATATTTACTATGTGTATCATTTAATAGTCAAACCTGAAATAAATATGTATTAATTATCTGTTTAATAATTTTTCTGGCAAAGGATAATTTTAGTATTACTGATATTTTTAGAATAATTATCGTGATTTAACAGTTTCACGGATTAGGTAACTATTGATTTCACGCACTGAACATAGTGTGGCTTATTTCACGAACTATGCAAACGTTATGCCTATTTCATGACCTACAGGCAAAATACTATGGCTTTATTTTATGAACTAAGCAAGTTTACTAATTTAGCGTCTCATTTATAAGCATAGAGTTTACAAGTTATAGGATTCTTACTATACAGAATCTTTTATATGTTGCATGAAAGAAATTAAGAGTTATTTTAAATGTTCTATAAAAACTTAAAATGTGATACAAAATGACCCCACTCGACCTAGCCTCCCCACCTTTCAGAATTGAAAAAACAAATAGTGCATCATTAGGAGCTATTTATGAGCTTTCATATTCCATAAATTAAAATTTTTGAGCTCAACACATTGAGCAGAAATTTAATATTTTCGACGAACTTATACGAACTCGACTCAGCCCCCCCCCCCTCGCTTACAAATAAAATCTTCAGACCAATTTTTGCGGTAAAATTAAGAGCTATTTATGAGCTTTTGAAGAAGTATAATTTTAATTTTTGAGCTCACTCCCATAGTCTCCAAACTACCCTTAATTGATAAAATTTGAGAAAGAAGCAGATACTTGAAAAATCAAAAATAGATTATTTTTTAAAAACAAAAAGGAGACTATGTGTGAAAATAAAGCTCTAAATTCGTGCATTCTAATTATTCAGTCGCAACCCCTTATAAAAACCACCCCGCATCTCCTTGACATAAAAGGTAGCTATTATAATTAAAATGAAAAAAATAAACTATATTTATTAAAAGCCATTAAATATTATTTACGATTTATCAGCTCATAAATTACGTGATTTTGCACAATAGAGAGAACTATACTTTGAACTAGGACTTTTTTTTAAATTCTTTATTCTAGAATATCTATTACCTATAATTGATTATTTTACATGTGAAGGACTTTGAGTTTGTAAGATATAAATAATATATTTTTAGTATATTTTAATGAAAACTCATGCTAAAAATCACCCCCTCCCTGGTCGCTCTCATTTTTTAGGATTAAAAAGACAAACAATACCACAAAATTATAAGAACTTTAGGATTTTTCATATTCCACGAATAAATTTTGAGCACAACACATTAAGCAACAATTTAATATTTTCAATGGTGGCTACTTTCCGATACTTGAAATTATCTTTTTTGGAAAATTGGTGGTACACCTTGTTTTTTATCACCACATCTAAATAACACTTAAAATACATATATTTTTCATGTAGTTGTTTTCTAGGATTTCAAAAATTTGTTTTTTGAGGATGGCTAGTTTTATGAAGGTCTAATTTTCTCCATTTTAATTTTAGTTCCCGTTTATACCGAGGGAATCGAGGGCGGGGTATAAAGATTTACAAATCAATAAAAAAGTAATATGTGTATTTCAAAGGTCTATTTTAAGTTTTTATTTTTTGTCAAATAACTATAATTTAATTTTTACTTCTCGAACATACTTTTTTCAGAAATTCCATCAATTAAGAGTTGTTTGAAGACTAACGGGGTAAGCCTAAAACGTAAAACTTCACTAATTTAGAATCTCATAAAAAGCTCTTAAGTATTGCGCGCCGTTAGTGTTTTTAATACGCGAATTGTATTAAACATCAGAAAAATTATATATAATAAAAAATCAACATCATAGAAATTTTTATAATGAAAATTATATAAAATTAGCTTAAATATAATAATAATTTATCTAATTAAAATGATATATCTACTAAAAAAATGATCTGGGATACTTTTATTGCAATATATTTTATAATAGCAATAGTGAAATAAAATTTTAAAAAATAACATTTTGTTTTAATAATTTTTATTTGAGTTGTTTATATATAAACATTATATGAATTCAATTTTATTTAAGAAAGAAAAAATTAAATAGTTATATTTTTTAGCTATAGCAGCAAAAATCTGTAGCAAAATATTATTTTACAGTATAAAATACCTTATTTTTTATTATTGTAACAAATTTTTATTCAATTTTTTTTTTCTAAATAAATCTAAATAATCCATTTTCTATTATGTTGATAATTTCAATAAAACAATTTCTATTATTATATTATTTCTGAATTAAAATTACGTTAAACCAAATTATATTTTTTTCATTAATGCTGTCAATAAAAATAATAATAATTCTAAATTAAAATTATCAAATAGATAATTTTAATTCTAAATTAAAATTATCTCTAAAGGACCCTCCACATTCTCGCCGAGGTTGAAGGAGGTTCCTCGCCGAGTTCCTCGCTGAGGTTGGTTGAGGAATATGAATAGCATTATAACACCAACCGCGAAGCACAACGAAATGACCCTCTACATTCCCGTAGTCGACCAACCTCGTGAGAATGTGGAGGGTTCCTTTATAGATAATTTTAATTCAAAGGATAATTTTAATTGAGAATTAAAATTATCTATTTGATAATTTCGACTCAGCCCCCCCACTAAAAATATTAAATTCCTGCTCAGTGTGTCGAGCTCAAAATTTTTAATTCCCGGAATACGAAAGGTCATAAATAGCTCCTAATTATACACTTTTTGTTTTTTCAATTCTGAAAGGGCGGGGGGGGGGCGAATCGAGACAAAGCTGCCTCTCGATATTTCTTCGTCAGTGTTATGACTGTACTAGGTCATAGATCAATTTATGCTACTGAATTTTGTCAGTTATGAGTTAGTCATCAAAGAAAAGCGGTGAAAGTGACATCTTTGTATTTTGTTATTTTACAGGCGCATTGTTTATAATTTTTAAAAATAACGCGCGTTTTGAAATCTTGTAAAGAAACTGCTGTACAAAAAAAAAAAGACAGTTATATATATAAAGTAGAGACTGGCAACAAAATGTTTGGTGTTTTTTTGATAATATATGTACCAAAAATGAAAGCTGTATTGTGCTTAATTTTTTTTTTTTTTATAAATTGATTAACAAAAAAATTGTCTATAGGTGAGGCGAATTCATACACCATGTTGCGTCAGTATAAAAAGAAAGTAGGTACTACATAAATTGTAGTCTAGATAACATAAAATGGGCTCTTTTCGACATAGGCGCAACAACCGGGCAGGTCCAAGGGGTCCGAACCCCCTAAAATTACCTGGAAATTTTCCTTCAATTTATTTATATTAAAAAGTAAAATTTTTAGTGATTTACTAATATTTCTTATTTGAAAATCAAATTTTCAGAGACCACATTTTATTACAACATTTTCCATTGTTATCGGAGAACTGCGTTATCAAAAAATTTGATAATTTAAATTTTTGTTGGACCTCTTGTAGATATGTAGTTGCTGCGCCCCTGTTTTCCGAGATACTAAAAATAAAAGAAAATCGCTCAGACAAGCTGCTGAATATTTTCGTGTTCCCAAATCGACCTTGCATGATAGACTCAAAGGCAATTCGAAATAAAATTCATTTAAATCCCAAATGTTTTACTCCATCCATCAAAAGTCATTCGCTGATGCAGTTATTTAGTTTAGCGAATTTTCAGATTGGAAATTCAGCTGTTTTTATCTTTTATGTCCGATTTTACCCATATGCATGACTGAATGTGATTTATATTGCAAATAAAGCACTGTCTCGATTCGCCCCACACATACGGGCGTATCCAGACACTATATAACCAAAAAAAAAAAAAAAAAAATGTTGCAGTACCAATTTTGATATTTTTATTACTGCCCTATATGCTCGTGATATTAAAGCATTTAAATAATTTTTTAGATAAACTTTAAACAATTTATTGCCAAAAAACTGAAAAAATCCTCTACATTCGCCCCAAGTGACAGTACTTGCGAATCATTTCGTAGCTAGTTTGGTAAATTTTATAACATTTTTTTCTCTTTGTATAAACCCAGTCGCAATATTTTTTTGGTATCAACGAAAAATAAAACCAGTGATAACGATTGGAGTTGTTTGATTCCAAACTAATTGCTCTAATTAGTACAGTGACTACTGCAAAAAAAAAAACAAGTGTTTTGATTTATTATCCTCGATCGAATAAAATATCATTACATTTAACAAGTTACTGAAAATTATTTACTTAATACTGGTAAGTGTATCATTAAATTTTTTTTCTTAATGATGATAATAAAATTGTTGGTGCCTTAAAATGACAGTAATTAACTGAATGCTGCTTGTTTTGTTTATGGTATTGTTGGTAATTGAATATATCTACGTATTGTGTATGCGTTTGTAGAAGTAGGTACGTGATAGTACATACGTATTTTGTTCAAAATATTCTTAGAATTTCGTAAATCAAGTAGGGTAAGTGCGGGAGAGATGCCGCAGTAACCATAGTTCGTCCGTTGATTGATAGATAGCGCTATTAATGGATTATATGATTAAAATAAGTCACTTATTTAAGCTGTATATGGTAACATTTATGATTAGTCCATCAGTTTAGTAATTATCCAACTTTTTATTATTGAAAGGTAAGTTTTTTAAAATAATATTTAATTCATTCGAATTTAAGAATGTATATTTCATTGTTTTAATGATAATGTGCTTTGTTATTAATTTAGGTATATTTTAAAAGTAGGTACTGTATAAAATGTTAGGTTAGAATTCCGCACTATGCTTGCTATAGCAACATGCGGCGACTCTCCTTCTTTGATGCGACATCTCTCCCATAGGTGTGGTAGAGACGCCGCTTTGCAGGCTCTACAAAAATGTTAATTATGAATCCTTTATGACTCAAAATTTAAAATTATTTATAAATAATTTTAGAGAACAATGTTTACGTTTATTGTGTACCAAATTTCAGATCAATTAAATGCATACTTTAGAAATTATCAAGTGTTTTCAAAATGTGCGGTATCTCTCCCGCATTCACTCTACATTTCTGCTATTTGCACGGTTGATGTATACAGGATGGTTTACGTATATTTGAACTGGAAAAGAAAACAGTGTCATCTTTTGAGTAAGTTTTTGTACTATGGTACTATATATTATGGTAAAACAACGTGTCAGGAAGATAAAACATATGAAAATTTAACCAGTCTATGGTTATCGTAATTAAATTTTTGTGTCAGTTCATTTTTAGTGGATAAAGAAATATATAAGTACACGGTATCATTTTTCTCTTTCTGATGTACTTTGCGATTCGTCATGACCCGAATATTTTAATTCTTCGAATTAAACATCAGCAAGTCTTGTGATTTTGTCAGTTTAAATTATCTTTACCAATCGTTGATTGTGGTTATCCATTTCGGTAAAAGTTTCATGAAGCATTCTATATTTTTAAAGTTCATATAAGTAAAATATTATTCACATTCTACTACTAATTATTTATTGGCAATTTAAAGTAAACATTAAATGTATCTTAGATGTTGCATTGTTTCAAATAAAAATAAAATAGTTTCCATTATTCTAAAAATAAAATGAAATTGTCTGATTCACTTACATTCAGTCGTATGTAGGTACAATAAATATATTCACATAGTTTTATACGTTAGCTGAAATTGTGTATATACAGAGATATAATCGAACAGAAATGTGGAAAAAATATTTTTATTTTTTTTTTAATTGTATTGAAGAAGTACAATAGTTGCAAAAAATTCATTCCTAATATGTTAATCTGGTTTTTGGTTTAAAACAGTGGCGGCTCGTCAGGGTAGGTAAGGTAGGCGCCGCCTACCTTAAAAATTTACCGCAGTAAATAAAATTTAAAACATAAAATACTTAAGATAATTTTTGAAATAATTTTCATAATTTATAGTATATTTTAAACGCATGTTTAATAAAAATTTAAAAAAAAAAACAATAGGTGAAATGGTTTTAACCTTTGTTTCATTGCATAATTATGATATTCAAATTGTACAACAGAGCAATGCATGTCGTATATCGTATTAATACTATTGTGTATTATATTATGATACAAACTAAAGACAGGCACCGAAATTATAGCCTGACTATAGTTTGTATGTAGTTGTATATATGTATGGAGATTTCTCACTAACCCGTTGACAGCAATACTGTACGCACATAATGTTCGATATAGGCACTTCTCTTAGGCCGGTTCTACACGATGCTACGAACACCTTCCAACATTGGACGTTTGATGATTTGTCGCATTGTGTGGCCGTTGTTCGAACCCACGAGCGTCTATTGTCGAGCGTCAAACGTTCGCATTTGGCCATGTTCCAGCCGATGTCGGTATTCTTGCACCGAGTCAAAGGGATGCTTCCAACCAAGCCCTAAGCGTGTTTGTAAAAGATTATGGATAGCTGTGTGCCAGTGAGTGGTTCGATACCGCTTATGAAAAAATTTTTATTTTTACCTAATAATATGACTGTTCAGATAAATGACCTGTTTATGAAAACTAAAATAGTTTTTAGTTTTCATAAACTAAGTTTTTAGTTTTCATAAACACGTCATTTATCTGAACAGTCATATTATTAGGTAACAATAAAAATTTTTTCATATCGGTACCTACAAACTGGTTTAATTGCTTTCTTCTTTACACGTATATTTAGTTGCTTCGATACAAAAATTTTATGGGTTTTCCCAATTCAATAATATTACACCCCTCCTATATATCTTTCTTACCTATAAATTCCCATTAATTATTTTCATCTTTCTACTCTGAGGATGACCGAAAGGTTGAAAACGCGTTCAGTAAAAATAACTTTTAATTCGTGAAATAGACAAAGTAATCGAACTTTAAATATTTTTTTCAATATTCATAATTTTAAATACGTTGCGTAAATTTTAAAACAGTAAAGTATAATTTCTGTATATATACAATTATACATATGCGAGTACATTCTTACACGTAATTATCTTTTCGAGCTTCTATGTCGCCTAGCTATTCATAAGTTCCACAAGCCGCCACTGGTTTAAAAGAAAAAATATAAGATTCGATAGGTATAAAATTATATTCAATAGTAAATTTAAAATGTCAAACCGCGAACAAAAATGTAAATAGCTTGCTAAACAATGGCTTGATTGGAAGTTTTACATTTTATATACTTTCAATTGTATCTTATTAGTTAAATATTCCATGTAATTACAATAGAAAGTTATATATCTGAAAATTCATTGAATTACGAGGAGTATTTGGAAAGTTTCCGATCTGAACATGAAGATGATAATACTTAGCAACAAAAGTTCTGTAATGAGTTTGCGCTTGCGTTAATAGACTGCTAATTTATTTGGACTTTCAGTTGTTTTTTGACAATCGTTTGAATGAGTTATTGTCAGAGTTTTCGTGACAATGCAAAATATTGTGTATCGATTTGTTACTTATTAAACATTTGTTTCTGAAAGATGCAAAACGCTTACACAAATCAAAGACGAATTAAACGTTGTGTACAGGGGCTCTACACAATCACTTACGACTGTGAAATTTTCAGTAGCTGAATTTAAACATGGCCGTATCAACTTCGCTGATGATAAGCGTTCAGGGCGACCAAAAACTGCGGTAACCGCCAATAACAGTAACTCGCAGAATTGAGTAGTTAAGAACATATCAGCACTAAACTCAAAATTGGTCGTTTTTAAAAACAATAAAACTTATGATTCTACTGGCGACTAGATTTATGATTAGTGTTAAATATTTATACCACATGCACAAACAAAGAAATTAGCAGTATGAAAATACAAATTTATAAATTTAAGTATTGTATCATGGACTATCTGTTCTACTTTTACATTCTAATAGTGCACGGTCCATGGTTTGGGAAACACTAGTCTAAAACACTAATCATGTAAAAGTTACCAGAAGTGAATGAGGTGTAGAAGAAGAACATTTCTAGTTTCTCCCAATTGGTTGACTAACGGTCCCTCCTGCCACTTCAACAGCTTCAGCCCTTAATTCATACATATCAGTCCAAAGACCTTTAAATAAATGTTGAACTGATAAAGTATTTTTTCGGTCTGTCATATAGTTTTCGAAATAATAGCAAAAAATTGTTACCTACCTAGTGTCATTTTTCTAAATTAAAAATCAGAGCTTCTCTGGCCTCCATTGAGGAATCCGTAACTTCCTCGTTCATACAATTTTGATGATGATTTTTTTATAATACCTACGTAATTTGTGTAAATAAAAGTGTCGGTAATAAGAGAGCCGAGTATAATTTGGAGAAATAACCAAAGTGTGGGTATTACTATTAACCGGCGTGCAGCTGGCGGCATTGAAAAAGAGTACTGTATTTCAGTAAATTTATAGGTTAATTCCTTTCTGTTGTCAACTTTACTACGTGTGTAGTATTATTACTACTACTTAATTTCAGCTTGAGGAAGCACTCCTAACTACAAATTTTTAAAGTGTAACGATAGATAATAACAATTCTTCTAGACAGACAGAAAATAAATTGTCAGACATTGAGGACTGAATATAACATCTATCTATGTAACATAATATGTTTGTTAAAGAAAGTAAAGGTATTAAAATGCGAGACTACAACTTTGTTTTACTAAAGCACGGTCGCAAAAACTTAATTTTTCTAGGTATTTTAGACTTAAATTCGCAAAAAAAACTTTAAATAATTCAAAGAAAACATTATTTCAAAATATTTTTTCATAATACTGTTGGCTATGCTGTGAACAATTACAATAATAATCCAAGAAATAAAGAGAACATGATGTCTCACAGGTTAGAACTTAAATATTCGAATTTAACTTTATTTTTATTTATATGTGACAGTTATATCAAATAAAAACAAAATTTTTATTTAAGGTAGTTGGTCCATAAAACGATTTTTTCAAAGAATTCTAACGAAACTTTTCTAGACATTTATTTAATTCAATACCAATACCAATAATACGAGCCCCTACCAAAAAAAATATTGACCATCCCAATTTTGAGAAAAGCGGTTTCAAAGTTTTGTATTTTAACACGGGCTCTTATGGGAAAACTCTGTTTTTTTGAATAAAATGAAAACGTGTCAAAGGAATTTGATAAAAGTTGAATATGTTATAAAATACAAAGTTACAAACCATATTTAATAACAAATAAAAATTATTGACCACTCCGTTTTTGAAATATAATTTATAAACATCATTTTACAATGTTTTTACAACGCTTTTTCAACAATACTTTTATATTGCTGCAACATAAGCGCGCGGAAATTAAAAAAAACAAGTGGTATACAAATATAATAACTGAAAAATATTAATACATTACTCATTTTTTGATAAAAAAAATTTTTTCGCTGAGATATACTTTTGTACCTGACTATCTCAGAGCAACTAACAGAGCACTGAGTGACAATTTGAATTTCATTAGTTTTTGAGACAATCTACAAAAATCATTATTCTAATTTTAACAATAAGTGTATTGATTAACTTGTACCAATATCTACTATTCGATTCTATTCCCCACCTACTAGACTAATTATGTAATTACATACTAACATTGCAGAAAATCTATTATGGTATTTTTCACTAAAAATAATACCACATCAAAACTTCGTTTGATGTTTCGTGGAAAAAAGAAAAGAACGGAAGCTATTACGTAATAAATAATCTTCTACTCCGGTGTCGTTAGTTGATTATTAAAAAATATAATTTTAAATATTTACTATATGAATGTTTTTTAGTGTTATCGTCGCAAGTATTTACAGTATTGCGCGACGCACATAGGCACTCATTGTGCGTTCCTAAAAGAAAAAGAAGTGAGGAAGTTGTAAGAAGAAAAAAAATATATAATAATGACTGCTATGCAATCTACATACTACGTGTATAGTAACATAAGCTTAAGTAAAATCATGGAATTACGTAGCATCAACCATCAACTAATATGTACAATATTATAGTCCAAGAGGCGATCACCGAAAATGTGAAATAATATTTTAAAAGCTAACCTTTCCAGAAAACATAGTACCTACATAATGTAACAGTAAAGAAACGCCACAGTTGCCTGAGTAAAACTGAACGTATTACAAGTAACAGTCGTTCATCAGGGACAATAATTAAATATTTTCTCTTCTCATATTTTATAGGCTGAATTTTTTGTTGAAACAACGTTTACTAAGAAATAAATATTATAGTGCTATAACTTTTGCAGTATTGGTTTTGGAAAATGATTTCAAACAAAAATATTAACACCTTGACGACCGTTATAAGATGTGAAACCTGACTAACTCACAAATTTGGTTAAGTAAATGCCATTAAGCTAATGTATTACATTGTGGTCTGCAAAATTTTTACAATGCAGATATGGGTTGTTAAGGATACAAAAACTACCTTGCTTTGTTCGTAATATTTTACGTGTATTTGAGTGAATTATTAATTAAATACTTTAATAATTTTTTTTGAAAGCATTTTTCGTTAATTGAAGTAAATATTTTACTTATTTTTTCATAAAAATATAATTTTTTATCTCTCTCGCCTTTATCATTGTTTATATATAAATATTGTGCAGAGAGAAACTTAAGTATTTTTTTATATCGTTTAAAAAAATTTCAAGAGTGAGCAAAACATACTAGTAGCTGAAGACGAAGGTATTTTACTATCGTAGTATTATTGAACGGCATTCTAAAAACGTAGCTGTTGAGGATATAGAATCGTTCGTATCAGAACGTGACGGAAGATGGTCTGGAAAATTTAGCAAGGTGGATTATTATTTCATATTAATAATATGAAATAAAAATATGTCTTTTTACCGCAAATCGGAGTTTATTTTATTTTTAATAAGTTTATTTAATTTTTATATGACACGTTAGTTCCCTATTAGTTTTTTTTTTTCAATGCCACCAGTGATAATTAGTACTTGCCATTTTTTTATGGAGTGGCAAAGAAGAAGTATATTTATTTAAGGAGATTACAGACTTTTTAAGATTAATGATCGTCTCAATAAATTTTATGTTACTATTTCTTAACCTTACTTTAATAAATGGGTATAAATCAAAATGAATTAAAATAATAGTTCAAATTACAAGAACATAGATATTTATAAACCAAAATTACAAGAACATAAATATTTATAATCAAAAATATGGTTAGAACAAGATTTACTCAGATAATATTGGTCCAAAATTCAAATCATAAAGCAAAAAAATTTTTTTGAACAAATCGGTTATAGTAATAAGTATCAATATATATTCAAACAACAGTGGATGTTTCCTACCATATTTACAAGGTTAGATATATATTTAATTTTTACTGAGTACTGTTCTGGAATTGCAGACCACTGGGTATTTTAAAAATGCCGTGATTTATGCAACCTGTATATTTAGTAAACCTTGATTAACTCACAGAACATGTCGTAGGACGTCAACAATTCAATGTAAAGTGTATTAGCCATCAAAATAGTGTACCAGTTGGGGGTTTTGTCATTATAGATTACGACTGTCATGGTGTTAATTTAATTAATAAAAAAAAAAAAAAATTTTGTATTAAGAAAGTTCATTGTATTTTTGCGTTAACATTTTCGACGATCACCTCTTGGACTATAATAGTATGTAGTGGTATAGTCAGGCGTTTGCAATAAACTATAAGTATTTAAATACTATGAACAGTGAGTCGAGCCCAGTAGTGGCTGCGTATGTCTGCGACTGGGGTTATATAATTGTTTTTCACAAACGATATCATTATTATATATAATTACTATGTGTGAAATAAATTACATCATTACACGTTTATTAAAGATTAGATGACAAAAATGTTGGAAGTAATCTGTTTTTCACCAATAATTGTCACTTTCAATTTTACGTTATTTAAAATAAATATGCTTTGTAGATTTTCTGGTACGACAGTCTGACTTTGAACTTTACTCTATCACAAAAGAGCGATGAAACTTCTTCTCATTCCTATTGACTATTTCCGTGTTTTTTCTGTAATGGTCGGTCGGTTAGTTGTTCGTCTATCTTTATTACTGAACAGAAAAATTCTTTAGCATAATAAAGAAAATCAATTTCCTACGGCGACTGAATTGACTAGAGGAGGCCATTATATAAACTTACTTTTCACTAAAAAGAATGCACACAGAAGTGGCTTTTTGTCTTACAAGACTTGCATTTTTCAGAAGATACTGGAAAAAATAAATTAATAGGGTTATACCAATAGCAGACAATGGTAAACGGTATCGAACGTAAAGAAATTACAAATGAAAACATAAACATGAAAGATGCATAATTTTATAGTAATAATATATCTAATATGTTTTCTTTAACATTATGTTTGCATCTAATTTTTGCGTATTGAAATTAATTATAATTTTTATGTATAACAGTAATTATATTTATGTTAGCGGCTACCTTTTATATTGTGTGGCTAGTTGTGACTGGCTTTTAACAGGAATTTTATGAAATGCCTTCGTTTTATGAATTCTCCGTACAAAAAACGAGACACATCGTGATTTGAGTAATTTAACGATCGGTCACCGGTATATATTACGTATAAACAAAATTTTGCTATATATATTTTGCTATAGATTTTAACGCATATATTAAATCCAGAATCAATCAAATACTAAAATATATCTATAAATACCATTAGATTTGCAGTGTTTCAAACAATCATCGATTACAACAACCACCAAGAAGGCAACCGCGTTGATATAAATGATCTCACATGGTTATGTTTCAGTTTAAGCTCCATATAATTAGGAAAGTTTATGATCATATTGAAAGTAAGTTAAAGAGAATGAGAGGAATCGACAGAATTGAAGGATAAATGCAAGATTACTGTACCAGTGAATTATTAAACAGTTGAACAGTTTACTTGAACGAATGGCGCTTAGAGGATAATTATTTACTTGAAAGTAAAGTTTTCTCTCCTAAGATGATTATTAGAGAATTGATTTAAAAGTTCTATTGTAATAACGTGCGACAAACAAAACTTTCAATTATGTATGTATAGTACCTGAGTATTAGTGATGGGACTCAACTCCCAAGTATTGGATTTTTTGGACCTGTTTCATTTTTTACAGTACAGGATCCAACTAATCTTTTCAGTTTTCGTTATGTTGGTTATCTGAGTTGCTTTCGTAAGTCAGATTATGGCAGTTCGCTTGCGAAAAAATTAAAAAGGCAAAACTCCATGAAATAATTATTTAATTATTTATTAATTTTTTTTTTTAAAATCGCTAAAATTAAAAAATATTTGGATGTGTTTTTAGTCACAAAAGAATCTAAATCACTGATAATTTGTTCAAACTTTGACGAGTTTAACTCCATTCATACTGGAACTCAAGTTATGAAAAGTCTGATACGAATAAATCGAGTTCGTTTAACTCGAGTGACTCGAGTCGAACACAAATACTGCCCCATTGTTACTAAACATACCTACTGACTTTCCTTGCTTTAGGGCAATATGATAAGGTTGTGTGTGTAGTTTTGAAGTTAAACAATTATCTTTAATCTTTAGTAGTGAAATTCCCACTAGAGTTACATGAAGATTATTGGTTGGAAAAATATTATTTTAAAAGGTTAGCAAAATTAAACCGACTACGCATGAAATGTGGTAGATGTTTAAGAAAAATATATATTTAAAAAATAAGTAAAATAATAAATAAAATTATCTTCGAAAGGAAGATATACTTTTGAAATATTTTTTTTTCTTTCAAAAATATTTCAAATTTTTTGTGTTTTATTATTTTCTAAGAAAATATTTTACATTCTGGAAATTTCTATGAAACAAATATAGACTCTCGACATTAATGTTAGGTTGAAACAGTGTTCACAGTACTAAAGGAAAAGTACTAAAGTAATAATTTCCAATTTTGCTGAAGTTTTAGTATACTAGATATATAGTATGATCACGGTCTCCTATCTTTTACCATTGAATTATGCAACACTGACACTGTGATGTTGAGAAACTGGACAAAATAGTTCAGTCAACTTGAAAACAATTTAAATAAATCTAAGCAGTTACTTAATTCTTCTGTGCCCAGTAAAAAATGGAAACTTTATAAATAAATACTTACTGCTGTTCAACGTGGATGACAGTCTACATTAACACTGTTTTATAAGTTTATACAATGTTTACATAATGTTTAGAACATTAAACAGCTTCTGTTTATTTATTAAGGCTAAAGCAATCCAAAACAGATCATATTAATGAATGTAAATCATCTAATTTACCACGTTTTACGTTAAACAAATTGATAGTTAATTTTATTTATATATCTTGTATGTATTTTTAAATTTAGGATGGTATTAAAAAAAAGTAAAATTAGGAAAAACATGTTAATACTATTTCTAAAAATTTCTACGCCCGTGTTCACTAAAAGACAAAATTTCTGTGTTCATTTATGAATAATAATCATCCTTGGTGTAGTAACGTCGAAATAGTTACTGTTTGAAGGCGTCTGTACATGTTTCTAGCTATATCTACTAGAAAAATGACTACGCGCTGTGTCCAAGTCGGCTCAAAATATTACAGTAGATTGAGACGTACGATTTGTCCACATATAAATGTGACATTTTTAGTTGAATTTTTCAACAGCAAAAATTAGACTAATACATCCTATACGACAAAAACGGGACGAGGCGAGAGTAGGGGCTCTATCCGTTTTCGCACCCGTAGAACACGATTCTGGAAAAAATGTCTAATATATATATATATATATATATATATATATATATATATATATATATATATATATATATATATATATATATACAGGGTTACTGGTAACTCGACGTATTCCTTGCAGGACAAGTAGAGATAAAATACAACAAAATTTAACAAATAAATTTTCTACCGAAATTCAGTATTTTTTGAAATCTTTCGATTTTTAGCTTTTCTTCGTTAAAAACCTAACATTTGACACTTAGGTTAAAATAAAAAAATTTATATCAATTTGTTTGCGTAGCTGACATTGCAACTGAGCTAATACAGTCGTAGAAATTCCCAAACCTACTACATAATTGAAAATGACGGGACAATTGGTACTATTTATGTCATAGTAATTTTTTGAGCTCAACAACACTATTTTCAACTTGTAAAATAAGTTTATTTCAAAATTGTCATGCCCGGTAATTTTCAATAGCTAAGTAGGTTTGGAACTTTTTACGACAGCATTAGCTCAGTTACAGTATTAGTTATGAAAATAAATTGAAATGAAAAAAAATTGAATTTCAGTTTTCAATCTAATGGCCAAATTTTGAATTATCCTTTACAAAGAAAAGCTAAAAATCGAAATATCTCAAAAAATACTGAATTTCGGTAGAAAATTTATTAGTTCAATTTTGTTGCAATTTAGCCCTTATTTAGATTTCTTGTTTTCTAGCAGTTTTGTCAAGGTCAAAATCTCCCCAAATAAACCTAGAGGACTGGCATTTTCTGTATAGTTTAAGCTAATACCCCGGCACTGCTTTTTGAGGTTTCAATTTTTAACCAACCACTTTAAAAATGTACGAATAAAAATAAGGTCCAAGGTTGTTATGATGTCCTGCATCGACTAGTGGAAAAGTTAACCGCCTTATACACAAACATATTTATATTTTAATTTTGGAAGATAGTTTCTACAATTCAAAACTTTATTTGTAAACATGGACAACAATAATTATTTAAATATTGAACTAGCGAAATTATTAAATTATTGAGTGAGTGAAAGAATGTCGTAACATTACACAATTATAATTAATACTATATGTATAAAGATTGTAATCCGTCAAAGAATTCTACAATTCTGTTGCATCTTGTGACGAGTTAACTATTGGAAATCTAGCACATAATCGAATGTCTGATTTAGCGAAAATTAACAAGGTAAATTATTCTAATATTAGGATTTTAAAGAGGAAAGTGTTTTTAATCGAATTGAGCGTTCCTTTATAATATTCCATATTCGCTAATATTAAATTTAATAAGGCGATTTTGCAAAAATACCACTTTTATTCAATATTGGTTATGCCACATGTTTCAATCCATCTTGTTTGGTAGTGATCATATGAACGAAACATGTTGCAAAATTAACTGAATAAAAGTGTAGTTTTTTAAAACAATGTTGTATCAATTATTTATTAGTAAAAAATGTGCACTTATATACTTATAGGTATACAAATATTTTTTCTTCTGTTTGTCAGAATTTCCTTATAAAAATCAAAATTGAAGTAAAGCGCTTTGAGAGATTTTTTTAAATTTAATTTTTTCTTTTTTTTTCTTGTTCAGTATAAAACTTTATAAACTTTTCGTAAGACTTCTACATGTTGTTATATTAGTGTCACATTTCTATACATAAAATGAAGAAAATTACTTACCAAGTCACAGAAGTTGTAAGTCGTGACAGACAAGTTTTTTATTTTTTTATTTTACAGCAACAGCGACAACAAGAGTGACATCAATGTACCATATGACTATGCTATGGTAGTGCCTTGCTATATTCTTTGTTTCTGCCATTTTTTAATAAAAAAAAGGAAAAAAAAAACAAATATAAAACTTATAAGTTAGTGTATATAACAGTGCATTAGCAAATTATACATTCATGTATATGTATAGCATGTTCCTATGGGTTTCTTTACTTGCTTGTTCCTTTCTTCCACACTGCATTAACACACATGCGTGTTTACCGGAATATCCAGAAGCATTGAAACCAAAAACTTTTAAGCGATTTTTTTTTGATTATATACTAAAATTTTTTACTGTTTTACTAAATTTTTAAATGGAAAATTCAACTATCGCAGCCACTGTCATGGCGATAGTTACGTCCACAATTATGATAGAAATTTGCTTTGATGTCTCTAGAAGCCGAAAATACCATTAAAATTTATCATATGCATAAGCGAACGAAAACATCCTAATTTTACGAAAGTTGGTAGAGACACATTCGAATCTCAGAACCTCAAAAACGTGTTTTTTGCCAAAATTTTTCAAAATTAAAGAGGTTCGATTTTTTTTTGAACCATTATCCTATGAAAGAGGGTTTTCGAAAAAAATTAATTTTTGTGATCGAAAACTCACTATGTTATGCAGGATGTTGCAGTAGAAGTATTTGTTAAATATTCTCCCTTTTGGCTGGACTTGAACATGTGAAAAACTAAGAAAACTATATTGTAAACACGTCGAGGAAAAAGATTAAGTTAAAGTTATTTATAATGTACCGAATATTCTATGTAAGTATTTCCTATAATTATTTTTTAGTATCAATCAATCCAATCGAATTTAAAATTGCAAAAAATATGCAAGTTTTCCATAAGCTGTATGTAGTACCTATATGAAAAAAAGTACTCGGCCCATAATTCTTGTTTTTGAAATATTGTTTTGCTTTGACTTTGGCTCTTTTAGGAAAAATTTTTACGTAATTCCGGTACAGCTGTTTTCTGGTAGCATACAATAGTTCAATAATGTATCTCTTGAAATTGAAAACTGTAGGGTGATGTGAGCAATTGTCACAGAAATTTCCATTAATCGAACTATTTTGACAGCCCATTTTCGTTTTTAATTTAACATGTAATATATTAAATCAAAAATTATCCTGACAAGTAAACTTTTTAACCACACTGTCACTCGGTACATTATATGAAAATTATACTTACATTAGTGTTCCAGTGGGTATATGAGACACACAGGTACATAACAGAATCTACTTATTGTATACATACCTTGTTTTTTGTACATATGCAGAGTATATGGTGTGCATTTTAGAAAGAAAATGTATTTCCGTTACGTTGATATGTTGATGTGGTTCACCTGCCTGCCCCCTTATCCCATCGTATCAAGTATATATTATTTTAAATACGTCATTAAAATATAATTTTGTAGCGTTATTATTATAATTTACCAGTTATTAACATAATAAATGCATGTACAATTACGGTAGTCTGTTACCGTAATATTTATGCTAAATTTCCAAATTTCACGATCAGGTATGAGTTTGAGTTACATGGGGCTATAAACAAAAACCTAATTTGACACTGTTTCTCTGTTATATAATTTACTAGCAGTCCATTCTGGCTTTTCGCTCAAGCATCTATCTTGTTTTCTTTTTAACCTTTTATATAATTTCTTGCACATATATTTTATGCTTCAGAAATATTATCGTACCTATTTTATAGCTGTGGTCCACGGTTTCATCTGCGTATAATTATTTGAATTATGGATTCAATTACTTTTAAATTATATATTCCGAAATTCCGTACGAGGGGTCGAATCAGTAACTGATAAGGGCTTAATATTTATGAATAAAATCTAAAAATAAAACGCAATAAAAAAGATCATTTCGTTCAAACGTTACAAAAAATCAAAATTTATTTTGCGAATTTAGTGATCCTTAATCACTATCACTTCACGACCCAGTGGTCCATAATTACCATGACCTTACTACCAAGTAGCTTATACAAACACTATGACCTTACTACCCAGTGCCTCATAATCGCTGTGATCTTACTACTCAGAGGTCCACAGTTACTATGACCTTACTTCCCGGTGGTCCATAACCACTGTGATCTTACTACCCAAGTGTCGTTTAGCTGTTTATTTTAATATGTTTCCCTCAGTTCTTTCACAGTTCAATAGCATTTGAAATGAAACTTCTCCAGACTCCTAAGCAACCCAATATAATGTTAGCTTATGTCAGCCTGGAAGTATTTAGTTTCTCAATGGTAAAAAAATTTTCAAAATCGGTTGGGAAGTTAATTTTGGGGCTTTGGGGGTCTTCAAGACTGTGGTATACCTTAAATGTAATATAGCTTATGGAATAATTTAACTTTCTAACAATGTAAAATTTTAAGATCGAATGTGTAGACCCTTTTTGGGTTCCTAGGACCTCATAATCTCATATAACATAGTTTGCATTATTATGGAATAGTTAAGCTATCTAATAAAAATTTTCAAAATTGATTGAGTAGTTCATTTTAGACTATTTTTAGGGCGCTAGGGTTCAGGGGACCTCATATAATGTATCCTATGTTAATCTGGAATAGTGTAGCTTTCTAACAGTAAAAAAATTACAAAATCGGTTCAGTACTTTTTGAATTTACTTTGGTTATACAAAAAAATTTTCTCTCTTTATTATATTAGTACAGATGTGAGAAAATAGCATTTGAATCAGCAGTCTCTTCATTTCAATACAATAAAAAGTGTAAATAAAAATTAGTAACTAGGTAAGATAATACTCCACACAATTTTTTCTTTATCGTGTATCATTTTCGAAATAGAAATTCCAGATTTATTGTTAGATCCGTATCTAACAAGTAACACTACCCTTATCGAATTGAATGAAACTTAAAACAGCGAAATACATATTTATAAAAGAATCCCAAACACTAAAATTAATATTTCTTTTGTTTGTAAAAGTTTTTGGTGGATAACAAACGTTTCGTTTACAACATCAGTTATATATGGTGCAGTATAAATTTTTGCACTTACAAGGAAAGGTATCCAACTGTATCTCTCAAAAATTTTTGAAACTCTGGTGGATTGTAGATCTTATTAAAACTAATCACAAGCCATATTTCGTTTGTGCCCATAAGCGGTTTAAGGGGGTGAAACTCACCGCTGAAAATTCGAGTCATTTTCAATTTTCTTAAATATCTTGGAAATGGTAAGAGTTTTGGTAGGGAAACTATATATATTTGTAAATGACACTTTAAGATCTTTATTATGATACCAAAATTAGAGTTATAAAATCATTGCGGTTTCATGTCCCACCTCCAACTCCTAACTTTTTTAGATATTTTTTGGTAAAAGAGACTGTTATGTGTAAATAAAAGAATTTTTAATTAATATATTTTATATCACACCAGTTTATTTCTTGTTGCATAAATACACCCTTTGCTAATATTAACTTTTTAACTTTTTGATTTAATAATAAGCAAAAATAATTATGGTCAAAGGATCTCGTATTTTAGTAATGAATTGTTACAAACTTACGATATAATTTAAAACTACATAATTTAGAAAGAAAAAATACACTGCTTTTCCGCTCCCCCCTACTTTACAAATCCATCTATCTATCCAAATCTATATTATAATTATAATTATAATCTATATCTATATATCTATACAAATCTTATTTATTTATTTATTTATTTTTATTTATCTATACAGTTTCCAATATTTTAACATTTGGATGTTTATGGATATTGACTTTGGAAACAATTCATCAGATTATTTTGGGGTAATGTAATTCTAAATAAGTATATGATGTTGATTTGCATCATCGTAACAATATTCTAAAACTGCAGTCTCTAGCTCACAATCAGTTTTTATCGCCTCGTTTTCAAAATTTGTTCAAGTATGGATGGTATAAAAGTGGATATATTAACCAATGATCAGAAAGTTTTGAAAATTCTGTAACATATTGCTCTTTCAAAGAAGAAAGAGGAGCACCAAAGTATAGTGTTTGCGGTAAACCGGCTTTTATAAGATGTATTTGGTGTGAACAATATTTTTGTTTTGTACATTTTTATGAACAATATCATTATTGTGTAGATTATAAACCTTAAAATATTGACAATTGTATAGAAAGGGCCGGCGAGAGAAATGACGGGCCCCCAGGCACAACAAAAAATTTTCAAAACATTGTTCTCCAAAAACACAATTGACGTTAAAAAAAGCGTCTTCTCACTATCCCCGGATCTCTAATCGAGGTTGCGGGTCGCCTTTTTAGTCCTGGGCCCCCAGGCAACTGCCCCACCTGTCCTACCATCTCGTCGGCCCTGTGTATAGATTAATAAAAATAACTAAATAAGTAAATAAGATTTGTATAGGTATCAGTAAAGGATGGTGGGTACAGCGTATTTTTTTTTCTAAATTATGTGTTTTAAAGTATATCGTAAGTTTGTAACAATTCATTACTAAAATACGACATTCTTTGACCATATTTTTGCTTATTAATAAATTAAAAAGTTAAAATTTTTTTTTTTTTTTTTTTTTTTTTATTGGTTTTGGTACGCAACAGTTAAAGTCATATGTACCCTTGTAATGTGCTATTGAGTTTGAGGTTGGAATGATTATTGATGAATAATGCGGTATGGTAGTGCAGATGACGTATCTCCCCCGGTTGGTACCGAACTCACGATCTTATCAGCCAAGAGCGGAGTTGCTAAACACTGGACCAGCTCGGGGTCTTAAAATTTTTCCCAAGTTAATATAAGCAAAGACTGTATTTATGCAACAAGAAATAAACTGGTGTGATGTAAAATAGATTAATTAAAAATTCTTTTATTTACACATAACAGTCTCCTCTTTTACCAAAAAATACCTGATAAAAATAGGGGTTGGGGGTGAAGGATGAAACCCCAATGATTTTATAATATTAATTTTGGTATCATAATAAAGATCTTAAGGTGTTATTTACAAATATATATATAGTTTTCCTACCAAAACTCTTACCATTTCCAAGATACTTAAGAAAATTGAAAAAAACCCAAATTTTTAGGAGTGAGTTTCACCCCCTTAAACAGCTTATGGGCGCGACCGAAATACAGCTCGTGATTAGTTTTAATAAGATCTACAATTCACCAAAGTTTCAAAAATTTTTGAGAGAGAAAATTGTAAAAAATGTAAAATACTTAAATCAATTTTCATTTCACCGACAAACAATTTATTTTGACGGGTATTACTTGTTTATAAGTTCACATGAAAGAACGTGTAAAGAAAATGTCGACACAAAAATGGTTTTCTGCTGGTGGAACAGAGGCGTAGCGAACATAACTGGCGCCCGGTGCATGAAACTTTATTTGCGCTCCACTTCTAAAATTTTAAAAATTTGTGGTAGAGGAGCTGTGTATTTAAAATTTCGAAATTTCGGACAAAATCCTTGTAGTATTTTAAATATTTCCCTAAAAGTTGCCTTAACGACCTTTTTTGCCAGTGATTTGTTTGTGTGTCTATATATTTGAAGTCATAGCCTGGAAGTAATTTCGTAATTTTGCTACACTTTCACGCAGTAAAATTCTAATGACAACAAAAAATTTTAAAGTAACAGCGTCCTTCCTCTTAGCTTTTGACGCTCCTCCTATTAGCTTTTGGGGCCCCTATCAAAGTGGCGCCCGGGTCATGATAGTACCCCTTGCACCCCCCTCGCTTCGCCACTGTGGTGGAAGGCCATCCACAACTGACTACAAAGCTTGACAGAGTTTTGACAGACCAAAAAAACTACTCCATATTTATCTCCCTTTAAATTATAATAACAATAAAATCACTGATGATAGTGATGATGAAGATGATTAATACCTTTAAAAAAATTTAACTGAATAAATAAAAATCTTTTTAATATTGAATTCTTAAATAAACTATTCTATCAATACTAACCTTTCTTTTTCCCGTTTATCCCCATTTATAGTTTTAATTTTCAAATTACTTAATTATTAAGTTTTACTTGGCAAATATAGCAAATACGTCAATAGCAAATATGGAATAACGTCAGTAACGCTTACATATCTATTAAATTTAAAAAATTTAGTTTTTCACATTTTTACATTTTTTTTTTTACCAAAACAAGTATGTGTAAATTACAAAGTTTTTTACATGTAAAAAACTGTGTAATTTACCCGAAGTAAATTACACGCACAACTCTGCTTGTTAGCGAATTGCTAAATTAAGAAACGAAATCCACTATGTAAGTATACGTAATTTCAGTAGATTTGTGTACTCACATATTATATGTACTTAAATTTATATATTTTCTTACACCCATATTTTCTGCTAATGGCCTCTTTATTTCTGTTCGCCACTAATGATTATTTAATGGTAAGTGTGCAGAAGGGCACATATATATAATTATTTACAAATATATATATTTCGTTAAGTACACTCACATTTATTTGTTCATGTTATAAGTATGTACATATTGTGTAAATTTGTTAGTACCGGTAAAGGTGTTGTGCATAATAAATATATTATATTTTATTTAATAAATCTCATAGAATACGCTTTCTGAGGTTATACGTAATAACATTTAGCATATAATTTAATGTGTGAATGTTTTTCAATGCAAATTTATAATAAATAGTTTTTTACCTTACCGTTTTTAAATATGTTTAACACAAATTTCAATATTTTTGAACAGTCTGTAATGAATTTGATCGCAACACTTATGTAATTGCGACTACCCACGTAGGAGGTAAGACATGAGAGACACAAGAAATGTGTCGCTTGGAGACGCGCATCGCTTGAGTACATTTAAATTGCATTGAAAACACAAAATTGATGTATACCTAGGAGATAAGACATGAGCGACACAAACATTTATCTTAAGCGACATAGCATGCTCGTCTCCTGTCGCTCGTGTCGAACGACATGTAAGATAAATTTAAAAATTATACATTTGAAAAAAAATGGTAAATTTTCTCCAAAAATATTTTTATAATGTAATATTAAATACATACCGACAATTTAAAACACTTTTTGAAAAACTGTTAAATACCGTATTCAAATACTGTGTATTACCAAGAAGCTAAGTCCAAAAACGTTCCAAAAAATGTATCGTTTACAATTAATTTTGTTAATTATGTTAAAAATTACCCATTTCTATGCATTTATGCCCTAAAACAGTATTGTAAAAGTAATGTCGCAAATTTGACATGAAAAACTACTGCCAGCAAATTGAAAAATTCCCCTTGTTGTAGTGTCCTTCATGTCGTATCTCTCGTGTCTTATCTCCTAGGTGTGCAGATGCCATGTCTTAAGAAAGATGTCTGTGTCGCTCATGTCGTATCTCTCATGTCTTACTTCCTAGGTGTGCATCCGGGCTTAAAAGGTAGCAAGAAAAATACCAGTAATTTCAATTAGTCTGTAATAAAAAAGGAAAACACGAAATTTTTTTGTACCTAACTATATGTAAGTATAGGTATAATCTTATTTGAATAGTTAGACATATTGCAATGTAATAACATAAATTTGGAAACGAATGAAACTTAGTTCACAAAATGTTTCAAACAATTTTCAATGCAAAGTTATTTATTAATTAAATTATACTGCATTTCATTTAACTATTCATATAGGAGGACCAAATACGAGAAGTGGCTTAGTAATTATTTACCCAAAATAATTTTAAACTACGTATTTAAAAAAAAAAATAAAAAAATTTTAAAGTAGTGAAGACATTTCTATACCATCAGTTGCGACGAATCTGGACAATAGGGGCGAATCTAGACAGAGCTGCCTCTGTCTAGATTCGCCCCTACTTCGTTCGATATTTTTTCGTCAGTGTTATGACCGTATAAGATCATAGATCAATTTATGCTACTGAATTTTGTCAGTTATGAGTTACTCATCAAAGAAAAGCGGTAAACGTGACATCTTTGCATTTTGTTATTTTACAGGCGCATTGTTTATAATTTTTAAAGATAACGCGCGTTTTGAAATCTTACAAAGAAATTGCTGTACAAAAAAAAAAAAAAAAAAAAAAACAGTTATATATATATAAAGTAATATATAAAGTAGGTAGGTACTGCCAACAAAATGTTTGGCGTTTTTCTGACAATATATGTACCGAAAATGAAAGCTGTATCGTACTTAATTTTTTTTTTATAAATTGATTAACAAAAAATTGTGTATAGGTGAGGCGAATTCATACACCATGGTGCGTCAATATAAAAAGAAGGTGGCTATAAATTATATAAACTGTAGTCTAGATAACATAAAATGGGCTCTTTTCGACAGTGGTGCAAGAACCGGGGAGGTCCAAGGGGCCCGAAGCCCATAAAATTACCTGGAAATTTTCCTTCAACTTATTTTATTTATATTATAAAGTAAAATTTTTAGTGGTTTACTGATATCTTTTATTTGAAAATCAAATTTTCGGAGACAACATTTTATTACAACATTTTCCATTGTTATCGGAGAACTGCGTTATCAAAACATTTGATAATTTAAATTTTTGTTGGACGCCCTGTAGATATGTAGTTGTTGCGCCCCTGCTTTCCGATATTAAAAATAAAAGAAAATCGCTCAGATAAGCTGCTGAATATTTCCATGTTCTCAAATCGACCTTGCATGATAGACTCAAAGGCAAATCGAAATAAAATTAATTTAAATCCAAAATGTTTTATTCCACCCATCAAAAGTCATTCGCTGATGCAGTTATTTATTTTAACGAATTTCCAGATTGGAAATTCAGCTATCTTTATCTTTTTATGTCCGATTTTACCCATATGCATGACTGAATGTGATTTATATTGCAAATAAAGCACTGTCCAGATTCGCCCCACACATAGGGGCGAATCTAGACACAACATAACCCAAAAAAAAAAATTTTGCAGTACTAATTTTGATATTTTTATTACTGCCCTATATGCTCGTGATATTAAAGCATTTAAATAATTTTTTAAAATTTTTTAGATAAATTCTAAACAATCTATTGCCAAAAAACTGAAAAAATCGTCCAGATTCGCCCCAAGTGACGGTACCTTTAAACATGAACATTTTACCTGATTTATATTACGACATATAAAATTGTCACAATTTTCTTAATATTTTGGCGTATTTCCCCATATTTAGAAGTGGGAATCACAATTTTCTTCGCATGTAATGTGTAAGGATATCGTTAAAATGGACTCTTAAAGTTGAAATTCTTTTTACTATTTTTCATTTTTTGGCCTCGTTGGCAAAATATTAAGCTTCAAATTAAGATTTTTTTGCCCTCTTCTTTTTAACAATTTAATCGTGGATCCAGAAAAATTTTAAAAATATATGTTTTCCGTATACACGGAAAAAAACGATTCAGTTCAATGAAATAAAACTGAATGTTTGAAAAGTATTATTTTGCCCAAATAAAATTTTGTCCAATGAATTATCATACAGTTTACCTAATCATTTCTGTTATTTCCAAAAATTAATTTTTTTGTTTGCATTTTTTAATAAGTTCCAAACAAACACATTATTTCAGTTTTAAAAACCGTTTGTTTATTTAATTTTATTTGAATGAATTTATTTTAAAAGTTATGCAAACGACATTTAATTTCAGTCCAGTATATTTTATTCCAGTTGAACACAACTTAAATATGTTCAACACATTTGAAACTGCGCATGTAGAATATGGTCATGTGATATACGATATACATATACATCATTATGTACTTATGTACTGTTTCGGCATTCGCGTCGGTTGTATTGAGTAGTTTAAAGTGATTTAACATTAAAAGAAATATTTAAACGTTCCGTTCTAAACATCCAAGTGACGCCATTGTGTGTTTTTGTATTTTTTTCTATATATGTAATAGGTATATGTTTAACATTAGTTATTAAAATGGATGAGGAAACAAAGACCATTTTGAAAAATTGGGGTTTCGAAGAGTATATATCTGTTTTTATCGGTAAGTAAAAAAATAATTTTTTTAACAAATAGTAGGTACATAGTACATATACATATCTTTATCATCCATATTGTTCTAAATAAAATCTGTTGTTTTGGGTTTTTCATTTATTTCAAAGATATTAGTAATTAGCACCTGCCCAAACTTTTTTACATTTATACTAATTATGAATTTAATTTGATTAAATTAGTTTATTATAATACTAAATCATTTTTAGGTAACGAAATAGATATTACGTCATTATTATTTTAACAAACAATACCTAAGTTATCAGCCGTGTTGTTGTAAATTAAAATGTATTGCTTTTGGTTCATATTTTTTTCAAAGCAATAAATAATTAATATGTGCCTAATCTTTATGCATTCATAATATGAATTTAATTTTATGAAATTAGTTTATTCAGTAGTATAATACTAAATTGTTTTTTGTTAGATAACGAGATAGATATTACGTCATTATTACATTTAACTGAAGACATGATAGCTGAAATATTTAAAAAAATAGGACCACGTAGCAAGTTTATTTCCAAATTAAATGCCTTTAAACGGGAAAAATTACCTGTAACTGTTCTGGTAAATTCAATTAATTTTAAATAATTGAAAGAAAAAAAATAGACGGTTTTTTTTTGTAATATAATATATAATATATTATTTTAGCCAAATAAATATGAAACCAGTTCCAGTTGCTCGACTGTATCTACTAATTTTTCGGATTTAGAAAATTTTGATCCAGTAGAAGTATCACCAGCAAAAATAAAAAGATATAACGCATGTTACGGAGACGAATTAATACAAAAACTAAATAATTGTCAACAGTTAGATTTTAATTTAAATGATATTTTAAATAATACTTGTAACGGAAAAATTATTCTAGCAACTTATGCGGGAAACCGAATCTTAGATCGAAAATCACGAAATATTCTTTGTGATTTAATCATATCAGAAATATTTAAATCGACTACACGGTATTTTTCAAATTAAAGTTGAATATTAATTATATAGAATTAAAAAAAAATTTCGTTATTAATTTTTAGAAAATTGGATGCAAGCCATTTTGAAAAATTGGCTCAAGATATTATTGATATTTTCCCAAATGAAGTTAAAGAAACTTACTATGTACCATCACTAAAAAAATCTTCTACTGGAAAATGTACGCCAGCGAAAGGCCGTTTAATAGATAAATATAGAAACAAATTACGTTATTTCAGAACTTCAGGTCTTTGGAGTCCTACACCACCTAGTGAATCCTTAAGTGTGGAGTCTGATGAAGGTAAAATCATACTTTTTTCGTTTTTACAATCTAACAAATATTTTTTGTTTATTTTTCACTTAATTTTAGGTGAATCAAAAAATCTTGTAAATTTTAAAACATGGTTGGAATATAATACTGAACCATTTGATCAAGTTATTGATTTTTGGAAAAAAACTTTTCCGTTGAGGAAACATGAAAGTAATCAATTATTAACCGTAAATGAGTTTATTTCACAATGGCCTATTCTAAAATGTTCTTTTGGATTTACTTTGGTAAAAAATTAAAAATATATTTCATATTTGGAAACTGTAATGTAAAAAACGTTTGTTTTGTTTTTTTCTTAAAATTTTACAGATTGAAAAAGATTTTGCAGAACTTTTCCCAGAAAAGGAGTTATGCCTATTATCAAATTTTTCCAGTTTTATTGAGTCTTTGTTAAAATTAAAAAGGAAGTATTTACCAGATGAGGCTCGGTGTACACTCAAGGAATTAGACAACATTAACTTATCTGAAAGTAAGAAACATTTCTTTTTATTTACTATTTTTCTGTTGTTTTTAGGGTTCCGTAAAAAAATAAAAAACGGAACCCTTAGAGTGGGACTTCAATGTCCGTCCGTATAGAAATCGTTTGTCTACATCTATTACAGGTAAATTAATTTCAGAAATCCTTTTATTTTTATTTGAAAAGGGGTTAGAAATGGACGGTTGAAATTTGTAAGTGCGAAACCAAGGTCAAGTGGGATATCATTTGAAAGGGCTTTGTTTACACATTTCAAAACTACTTTTTTTAAAAGTTTAAATTACGTAGGTTCTTGAGTTATGGCCAAAAATGTGCGAAAAAATACCGTCCCCCTTTCTTATCTTCGAAGTTTTCGAACCGAAAACTTTGAAAAAATTCATACAAATAGGAAATTCCATATATATTACAGGAAAAGTAAAACGAACTTCGTCCAAATGTCTATAGTTTTTTTTTTAGATAAAATGGAAAAATTTTGGCTGGAGTTCCAAAAACCATATAAATATCTCCGATTGAGCTGAAATTTTATTTACATAACCTTTTTGGTTTAGGAAGTTACCCTTTAGGAAGGAAGATATTATACGAAACCCTCCGTGCGTGAGTCAGACTCGTACTTAACTTATTTTAAATACGTATATTTTCTTTTTCAGATAGCAAAACAACATTAAAAATATCATTATTACCATATCTAATACAATCCAGAGCAAGAATATTCAACAAAAGAAAGCAGTGGAAGCCAACAATACCCGAAATTTTAGAAGGACTACTGTTACATTCAACAACGCCATCTGAAATTGACGTCACTATAGAAAATCGTCGCACCCGTATGTTAAAACATGGACTTACAGTACAACCATTTATACTAGTGGTAGGACCAAATTTAAAAAATATTACCGAAACATACGTAATTATAGACAATATTAAGTATCAAATAAATTCATGTTTAAAGGCTTTTGACATTTGTTTTAAAGCTTATCATGTTTTAAACGCACGGTATAGTCTTGAATGTAGTCACATTTTAACTTTAATACAACGTTATATATATAACATTGAAACAAAATGGGATTCCGAAATTCCATCAATTTCTGAACTTATTTCCGATTTAAAGAATAACGAAAATAGACAGTGAAAGTCCATTTGCATTTGTTTATTACAATATTTAAAATTTTGATATTTAAAATTTCAAAGTTACTTTTGAAATACATTTATGATTATTTTTGTAATGTAAATACATTTGTTTACTGTCAATTTGAAGAATTATTTATATATCCAAAATTGAAAATTCATTTCCGAAATATTTTTATATTTGTTTTTACACTTATTGAATTAAATATGAAATACTATTATTCAGAATGGAATGTTTAGAATGTAATATTTCTTTTAATGATATGCAAATATTTTTTTCTCATTTGAAGTTTTCACATCAATATTCTTCAAATTTTATATATTTGTTTTTACACTTATTGAATTAAATATCAAATACTATAATTCAGAATAGAATGTTTAGAATGTAATATTTCTTTTAATGATACGCAAATATTTTTTTCTCATTTGAAGTTTTCACATCAATATTCTTCAAATTTTATATATCTGTTTTTACTTATTGAATTAAATATCAAATACTATTACTCAGAATGGAATGTTTAGAATGTAATATTTATTTTAATGATATGCAAATATTTTTCTCATTTGAAGTTTTCACATCAATATTCTTCAAATTTTATATATTTGTTTTTACACTTATTGAATTAAATATCAAATACTATTATTCAGAATAGAATGTTTAGAATGTAATATTTCTTTTAATGATACGCAAATATTTTTTTCTCATTTGAAGTTTTCACATCAATATTCTTCAAATTTTATATATTTGTTTTTACTTATTGAATTAAATATCAAATACTATTATTCAGAATGGAATGTTTAGAATGTAATATTTCTTTTAATGATATGCAAATATTTTTTTCTCATTTGAAGTTTTCACATCAATATTCTTCAAATTTTCAATGCAGCATATGTTTACGTTTGTATAAAGATATATGGAATTTCAAAAAGCATTTAATTTCTAAGCATTCAAATGAAACAACAAATATAGAAGATTGTTCTTTAGTTACTAAAAAATATGTAGATTTAAGCAATAAAACTGAAAAATTTAATAAAAATAAATTATCTGAAACTTTTGAAAGTTTTCCATTGAATCCGGATATAACATTCAAACAATCAATACAGAAATTTATTTCAAAACTATATAACAATAATACTGTTACACGATCAGTGATACAAGATATAATTGAATTCGTAAGTGAAATATTTAACTGTAATGTTGTGACACAGCTGAATACTAAAATTAACTTATTAAATTCTGTTAGAGGACAGACTGATTCTTTTGAATCCATATTGGCTGATATTAAAAATATTATTTCTGAACTACAATCTCCTTTTAGTGGTTTTGAATCAGAATATTTAAGACTTCAATATTTTGAACGTTCAAATTTTTTAATTAAACCAGTTCCGTTTGTTATTGGAACGTCTGAATTTCAAAAAAGTAATCAAGAGGTTTCATCTATGCAAATAAAGGATAATTTAGGACAATTTGTTTCTATGAAAGAAGTGCTTAAGTGTTTTTTAGAGTTACCGTTTGTATTTCAGTCAATAATTAGTTATATGGAAGATTGTTACGATAGTGAAAACGTACAAAGTGTTTTTAATGGAATAGTATGGAATGAATTAAAATGTAATTTTTATGATAAAACTGTTTTGCCGTTATATATTTTCTTTGATGATTTTCAAATTGGAAATGTATTGGGTAGCCACGCATCTATATACAAGTTAGGTGCAATATATTTTTCATTAGCTTGTATGCCACCAAAGTATGCTTCACGTTTAGAAAATATGTTTCTGGCACAGTTGTTTTTTTCACAAGATCGAGTAAATTTCGGCAATAGAGCAACATTTTCTAAATTAATTAACGAATGTGTAGAACTATATGAAAAGGGAATTGAAATTATTGTTAATAATAAAAAATATCAAATATTTTTCAATGTAATACTTATATTAGGAGATAATTTAGGATTAAATTCAATATTAGGTTACAGTGAAAATTTTTCGGGTTCTTATTTTTGTCGTACATGTAAAGCTGATAAATCTCTTACACAGAGTCAAGTGACAGAAGATAAGTCACTATTAAGAAATAATATAACTTACAATACAGACGTTAATTGTAAAACAAACGGAATTAAAGAAGAATCAATTTGGAATCAATTGTCTCATTTTCATGTAACTAAAAATATATCATGTGATGTAATGCATGATTTATTGGAAGGAGTTTGTAGATATGATATGGCAAAGATTTTAAAATATATAATAAAAGATAAAAAATTTGTTACATTAAAACATTTAAATAATAAACTCAAATTTTTTAATCATTCTGAGAATTGTAATGTTGGAAATAAAATTCCATTGTTGTCTAAAGAACATATAAATAATGAGTATGTCATTATGTCAGCATCAGAAATGCTTGCATTTGTTACTTATTTTGGTATTATTGCTGGAGATTTTGTACCTATTGACGATAATGTGTGGGAACTTTACTTGATATTAAAAGAAATTGTTGCTATTTCATTTAGTAATACATTACATAAAGGTGCCATTAAATTATTGGCAACTTTAATACAAGAACATCATGTACTGTATTTAAAATTATTTAACGAAAAACTCAAACCAAAACATCACATAATAATTCATTATCCTGAAATTTTATATCGTTTTGGACCTTTAGTAAATTTTTCATGTATGCGGTACGAAGCAAAACATAAGGAATTCAAAACTAATGCTAATGTAATAGCATGTCGAAAAAATATACCATACACCTTAGCTCTCAAACATCAACTAAAATTTTGTTATCGTCTCTCTAGTAATTTGGGATTTTCAGATAAAATAGATTACAGTACAGATGTGACGTTTATAAAATCTTTAGAGGACTATATTTTCTTTTATAAAAAATTACCTTTAAATTTCCAGGAAAATTGTCTAAGTTATAATCGATATAAATTGAATGGTATGTTATACAAACCTGGTTACATTTTATTAATTAGTTTTATAGATGAAGATTATCCTTTATTTGGTTTAATAAAATATATATTAAGTAGTAAAAATAAAGAAATATATTTTGTTTTAAAAATACTAAAAACTATTGGTTATGATTTACACAGACAAGCATATGAGGTAGTCATAAATCATGAAAATGTAGAATGGGATATTAGATGTGTAAAAGAACTGTACTCTTTATTTCCACATAATTATCATACCATTGGTAATGGCAAGAATTTGATTTCTTTACGCATTTGATTTTATTAATTGGTACTTTTATGTAATTTTGTTATTATGTAATGGGCGATTCTCGCGTGACGCACAACAAAAACATTTAAAAAAAAAAATGCTATTAATAATAAACAAAACAAAATGTTTATAATACGCAGAAAATGAAGTAAATTTTTTTGAGCATATTCTAATTTTTATCTGAAATTCAGTACTCAAGATATAAGGCATAAACTCACGTGACGCACGGGACATCGTACAAAACGAAGTTTATGTCTTATATTTGGAGTACTGCATTTCAGATATAAATTAAAATATGTTCAAAAAATTTTCATCCAGTTGCCTCGTGTTATAAACTTTTTGTTTTGTTTGTTATTAATTTAATTAAAAAAAATTTTTTTGTTGCAAAAATGTCACGCGAGAATCGCCCTAATATTATTTGATTGTCATATTATTAATAATAATGTAGTACATCTTACAAACAAAATACAATATTAACAAATAAACGCGTTTTATTTATTGTATCCAATACATGTTTATTTATGTTTCAGATAAATAAGAAATACAACTTAATTCAAATAAAAATAAAATACAGTGGATTAACAATAATTGTTAACTGAAATAAATTATTTATTTCAGTCAAATAAGAAAATGAATTCACTTAAATAAAAATAAAATACAGTGGATTAACAATAATTGTTAATTGAAATAAATTATTTATTTCATTCAAATAAGAAAATGAATTCACCTATATAATAAAATGTTTAGTTCAAATAAAATCCTTATTTCATTGAAACAAAATATTATTTCAACAGATCGTTATTCAAATTCATATAAGCAACATCTTTGTTTTGTGCAAACTATAGAATTATTTCATTTAAATATGTTAGTAATTGTCTGAATTATACTTTTTATTTGATTAAATTTTTTCTTAATTCTAATGAACTGATTTTCTGTTTGAAACTGAGAATAATTTCAAACAAAAAAATTAATTGGTTGAAATAAAAAGCTTATTTGACGGTATGCAAACAAAAATTTTATTTGACTGGAATAAAATTTATTTGATGGGAATAATTCTTTTTTTCCGTGTAACCGTATCATTACTTCGTGCTAGCCGTATATTTAAAAAATTTACCTCACAGGGTTACGGTTTCCGTATAGCACAATACAAGTTTGTTAACGTGCATTATCTATCAGCCTCGCGTAAAACGGTTGCGATAAAACGCGGCACGTGGTTTCCGTGGTTTTCACATAACCCGGTACTATTTTACTCATTCCGTTGTTCCTTGTCATGTATAATTTTCTCCGTTAAAAATATCAAAAATTGTCAAACAACACGGATTCAATATAAAGAGGAGTTCACTGTCCGTAATATTTTGAGTTGCTTATATGATTATTGATAATAATTATCTCTCCTAATTCGTTTCCAATTCAGAATCTATCAGAGGAAATCGAAGCTGCTAATAATTATCTCAATTCGTGATCTGTAGGTTACTTAATATAACGTTAAAGAAGTACTGGAAATGGGTATACGAATAAAAATTCGATAATAAGAAATCTACAATGACCTTGAAATCCAACATTAAAAGTCCACGGGTTCGTGGGAGCATTGCAGAGTTGAAGAGTTGCGCAATCAGACATAAAAAATTATTCGATAGGAATACAACGAGTATTAGTGTCGTCGTCGTCAATTAACCTATTCTACGTTTTAATACTAGCAACCACGTTCCGAAACTACTCTACCATAATGTTATTTTTAATTGTGTTAGAGCGAGACTCAATTGGAATTCAAAATTGTTTTAAGGTTTACTGTCAACTCCAGAGAGATACATTACTCGTATTTTTAAATTACATATGTCTATAAAAAAGAGTAACTATACTTTTTTAACAAAGAAAAATGAATTGAATAGATTCAGAAATTTCGGACTAACATCAGTACGCGCCTTTCAGATACTACATCTACCTTCATTACCCAGCTGAATAAACTACTGATATACCTGTATATTGAAATCGTCTATGTGGTGCGTATTAATGTCAAATGCATTGATTGCATATTGCATGCATTTGAGGGTGCACTGTATGAGTGAGCATTTGAAAATTTTAATTTTAAACTTCGTGTCCCATGTGTGTTTACCTTTTTTGTTACGGTTAAATTAACATCAATATTGTCAAACACATTATAAAATTCACTAATTGTAAATTATTTATATTGCCAGTTACGTATGCGCCTATGCAAACTGTATGTATTTTTACGTTTACTGATGCTGAAACAAGGTTTTCACTTATTTAATGTAAATTTTAAACGTTAGTATATTATTTGTATCCGAGAGTTGAACTGTTTCATCGCCTTGGTATTATGACGTTATATGTTACAGAGGGTTTGTTTTGAGATATTGAAGGTCAAAAATTACACCTACTGAAATTTTTTTCAGATATTTTTGTGTAACTTTATAGATGTGTTCAAAAGGTTCTGATAGCACATGATTTACAAAAAATTTGGAGGACAGGTCTACCCACACTATCAACTTAAAGACTAGAGACTACTGTACATAAATAATTCTTTTTCCATTTCGGGCAACTTCTCCTCTGGGCCCCCGATAGAGGCTTTGCCCCTTCGTCTTTGGTACCTAAGGGTGGGGGCTCCACCCTTATCAAACAAATGATAACATCATTTGTTCTCAAGATATTCGAGACAAAATATATTTCAAAAACAGTTTCTTATTTCGTTTTTTTTTTTAAATTTTATAATAATGTACTGGCGTTTTTCACATCAAGGAAGGTTCTTAGGCCATTATATAATAATGTTATGGTAAAAAATTCATATAATCTATGTTATCTTAATAAAGTTAATTCTGTTTTTTTTTTACCACAAAAAACAAACGGCTAATTCGAATTTGCTGAAAACTTTATCCGGTCTTCATTTTTTGATTACGCATTTAATGAAATTAGTTCGGAGTTGATATCATCATTTGTTCTCGAGATATGCGAGACGAAAAATAATTCACGAACGAACGAACGAACTAACGAACGCACGCACAGACATCACGCTAAAAACGATGGATTCGGATTCTAGTGACCTTGAAACGTGGAGATATGTCAAAATTAGCGATTCGTAAAATCGGACCCATTACAATAACTTCCTATGGGAAGTTAAAAAAAGTAAAAGAAAAATAAAGTAAGTCTTTTTAATTTAAGAAAATAAAAAAAAAGAACATACAACTCTGTAATTCTGAAAAATGGAAACAAAAATTTAAACATTTCGTAACATATAACTTTGTCATATTCATATTTACGCTAGAATGCGGACGTTTATTAGGTTTATTTTTACATTTCTCTTCGATAAAACTGGCGAGGTTATTACTTCATAGCACTGTCGATCAAGGGCCGGCATAAAAGGCAACATTGATACTATAGCATCAACTTTTGACGAAGCTAGTGGATTTTTGTCCCTACTAATTTCTAAATCAATAAAAATTTTGTCGACTGATGCTATGTCATTAAATTTTCTATATTTGTTCTAATATTCGCTAAAGCAAACTCACCTTCTAGGTAAGATATTTTATAGTTAATTTCAAGTAGAGGTTTTTGAAACTTTAAAATTTTAATCTGACTGTAGAGAATAGTTGCATAATTCAGTTGTTTAGTTTTAACTTTGAAAATCAAAAAAGTCATTCTCTCTCATTCGTATAATTTTAAATGGCTCTTTTCTATTTCCAAGTAACAGCAATATTAAAAATTCTCCAGCTAATAGGAGAAAAATATTCAGTCTTCCTTAAAACTTTTTCAATACTGCTGTGTAATGCGTCTATTTCCTGGACAGCAGAGTGTTCGGTTATTGAGTATTTCATTGTAACTCGTTGTAATTTGTTTGAATTGTCGCTAATTAATGAGACATTTGCGATTTATATAATTGAATTTCGATTTTGGGGCACGCAACTATCACTCCATAAGACCAGTTCTGGCAGATCAGGATTATCAGACAAAATTTTTTGTAAAGCACTTGCAATGTAATTTCTTTTTTTTCCCCATTAATAACTCTGTCAAAATTGTACAATAAACTTGTTTGGTTATAGACGCGCAGTTATATTATAAATTTTGGATATTTTGATTTATAATAAAATTACCTATTTCAGCCTTGGGACAACTAAGTACATTTTGTAAATCAAAACACAATACAGATTTGGTTTGGTCTTCTCTGTCTCGCTGTCTTTCTTCTCTCATAAGTACATAAGTATATATTAATAGATTTGAGCGTTACGTTATGGTATTCCATATTTGTAAATAATAAACAAATATCTTACTTCGCAAAAATACCACTTGTATTTTGAAACTGCGAACATATTGTTTCGAACCGTCATGTCAGTTCATTTTCAAACAGTATAAATATTACATTCGATAGATGCCTTATGTACTAATTTTATCTACCTGTACTTATTAAGGGGAAGTGGTATGTGATGTGGCAGTGGAAGGGGTGGTAGTGGTAGGAGAATCCAAAAATCAAGAAAAACAAGATTACATTACATGTGACAAGAGGCAAACAAACACGTGACAAAAGATTGAACTTGAAAATGACCAAAAGACAATATTACAGTGAATACAGTTATAAACAGAAATTAAAATTTAAATAAGTTATAATATTGAAAATAAAGTTGAACTGCAAATACCGGTGTAATCATTTAAAGGGTGATCGAAGCTATGTTTATTTAGTTCTATTGCTTCTAGGATTGTTAATTTCTGCCCTTTGCTTGCCTCGTGTAACACTGTAATTTCCCGTTCTGGTGTGTGTCCGGTAACTGTTAAATGCCTCGCAAAAACAGAGTCGGATTTCTTATTTCTATATGACTTGAAATGCTCTGCTCTCCAGGTTTCAAAGTTTCTGCCAGTTTGCATCGGTCAAACCATTTTTTTATATCGTATAGTTTTTACGGCATAGTTTTTTTTTACATCGGTCAAACTGGCAGAAACTTTGAAACCCGGAAAGCAGAGCATTTCAGTTTCAAAATAAAAGTGGTATTTTTGCGAAGTAAAATATTTGTTTATTATTTACATAAATATGTGTTCACATACAACTACGTAACTACTGTAAAAGGTAAATAGAATTGCACACATTGTTGTATGTAGAACATACAACAATATAAGAGTAAGCTCGAAATTTAAAAACATACAGGTATAGTTTTTTGCCTTTTTCTCAGCTTCTAGTCCAGCTTCAGATCAACTGAAAGGTAGTAAAAAGAAGGTATTGTACCATATAACAATATGGTACCAAAATGTCAGAAAGTGCCAAAATTGTAACATACAACATCATAATAACAAGGCGACGGTTTATTAAAGAATTCAGATTTGAAACATTTTTTACATTAAGTTTATGTCTTATACATATGTGTATAATTATAACAATGTTTTAATGCTTGCAGCAACGCAATTATCATAATGGAAAAAATAAAGAATAAAAGCTAGCTTGTTCGTTTTATAAATATTAGAACATACAAAGCAAAGATTTTTCAGTATTTGGGTAAAAAAGAATTACATGATAAGTCGCCGACTTCAAGCGAAATAATAATACATGTATAGATAGATACATTGTAGAGTTTTACAATCATTTGTATAAAGGGTATAGCCGGATAAGAATAGGTGAATCGGCCCCCGAAGTGAATTGTTTTAATAACTATATTAACGGTATGGTGAGACTGTAACTAATTGGTATCTACAATTTTGACAGCCAAAACTGGGTAGTTATGGAGATAACTAAAAAAAATTAAAAAATTACAAAAATTCTTTTCTTGGTAACTACTCAACATAGGAAAACAATTCCAAATTCACATGAAGGCAGACACTCTCAAGAATATTAGACATATTTATTATGGTATCAGTTATCGTTATTAAGGATATTAACAAGGATAATATCCGATCCAATGTTATTTTTATAGGGTTCCAATTGAGCGATCACTTCAAAAAAAATTCAGTATCTGTGCCTTAATGCACCAAGTTTCACCAAAATTCAAGGGGTATAACATGATGAAAAAGAATATTTTTCATTTCAAACCTGCTGAACCGCCCCTCCAGTGGGCCCGACCCTGGAATTTAATACATCAATCAAAAGTACTTTAAAAATAAAGTGTTGTGTTTCATGAAGTGTTTTTTCCTGTCTCCTATAGTTTTCGAGATAATCAAGAATAATCGAAAGAGGTATAATAAGATATAGGCTCTCTGCTCCTGACAGATATATATATATATATATATATATATATATATATATATATATATATATATATATATATATATATATAAGGAATTATTTTCCCATGTTGTCGTTGCCAAGAAAAAAAATTTTGTAATTTTTTAATTTTTTAATTTTTTTTACTTATCTCCATAACTATTCAGTTTTAGTCGCCAAAATTGTAGATATCAATAACTTAATGCCTCCCATACCGTTAATATAGTTATTAAAATAATTCACTTCCGGGGCCGATTCACCTATACTTATCCGGCTATACCCTTTGTACTCTAATAGACGGATGTTCTATTTATGAAGGGAGGTTTTTCTAATTGGAATATATTATGGATGCCTTGCTATTACTATATGTAGGTACATATATTCTTTCAGTACTAAATTTTAGAAATTCTGTAATTCACGTCTAAACTATTTCATGTATTTAATTTATCAGTTATATTAACGTTGATCGTATCTACATTTAGTTTATAATTAAAATTTAATATTCACTCATTTTGTTATAATAACACGGTGGCTTCTTAAGGAAATAAAAGTTAATTTGAAGATTTAATTATAAAGTAAAACTGTACGGTCCGACCTTAAGGGGGAACACCATTGTAACAATTGAATAAAAGTATTTTTTTGACATTTTTTTGGATGGCCGAAAAAGTACTAAGAAAATATAATCTAACGATGTTATTAGGGATATACTGAAGACTAAAAAAAAATTAGCATTTATAAATATTTGAAAATGGGGACACGGATCTCTTTTCCCAAGACATCTTGAATTTCCGTGGCACGCAGTGTAGTTGGTGCAAATTTGAATCTGGAACAAAATAAAAGATATCCTTTTAATCTACATCTTATTAGCAAGCGAAACACGTAGCGGATTTTCAATTGTATTGTACAAATATATTTACACGTACGCATTTACCCACAAATGGTCACACTCTTACAGTAAATATGGACACACAGACAGTTGTACATTTTTCAACAAGATCTTTCATTGTGATAAAACTTAGTACTGCACTGAAGTACTTTTCGTTTTTCAGTCTGCTTATCAAATTAAACGTCTCAGAATTTTTGTCAAATTCCTCTGTTTATTTTTTTTTCGATGACCGAACCAATAATGAAATGAAGAAACAGGGTGAAACCCAAGAAGTGATCAAAGATATGAAAACCCCGGGACGTTTGCTCCAAGTTCCCGTATGTAAGCCTGACTTTGATTGAATGCTCTTTTTGTCAGCTTTGCTGCTTTTAAAAGATGGGTCAACGCAGACACATTGTGCACAGACCCAGATATTAACGTTTAAATACAGGGTGGTCCAGAATTATGTACCGTAATTGCTGGAGCTGATAGTATGTTCAAAAATAATGGTACTTTTTCATTTACACTTTTTTCCAAAACTCAGTAATAAGGAAGATAAAGCAGAGGGGTAAAATGTAGAGGGGTGGAACGAAACTAACTTTTTTTTTTAATTTTTTAGGCGCTTCTGATTATTGGATTCATATTCTAGTGGCGCGTATGAACATTAAGATAATTAAATTTATGGTATCAATTATTCGATCACTTATGATTAGGGGATAATTTGGAAATAGATACTTCTACTTTAAATTACTCGAAAACGGTAATATTTATCGAAATGTAACAAGTATATCTTTTTTGCGTGAAATTATCTGAGGAATTATATTATCAGGGATTTTGTTTAAATAATTGCAAATTAAAAAAGAAAAGAAGTGATAACTCACACCTACCACCCAAAACCACCTCTTAGTCATGAGTGGTGGAATAAGTGTTGACATAAATTTAATCCTTCTAACGCAAAATAAGTACCCCTAAAATATCAATCCGTTGTTCAAAAGCGTTTGGAAAATATTTAATAAATAATGGTTTTCGTTTCATCCCTTTACAGAATTGTATCTCCCATATTATTGAGTTTTGAAAAAAAGTGTACATGAAAAGGTACCATTATTTTTGAACGTACTACAAGCTCTACCAATTACGGTACATAATTCTGGGCCACCTTGTATAAAATAGGGTGAATGTAAAGAGTTAATACCTAAATAAAATTATGGAGGAAAAAATTACAATATTTAATTTACCATTGCCCCTTAAATATATATTTGAAAACTGTTCCTGCCAATCACTACCTAGAACTCTTCGTTTTCATAAATCAATTTTTAATGCATGTGAAGCGTCAGAAGTAATCAAAATGAATATGAGTTTAATCGATTTGACCCCAGAAACTAAGTACGCCACAGAAGCTTATAAAGTATTTAATAATATAATGTAGAACGCAAGTAACAATAATCAAAACATTATGTAATTCATAAATAGATGCAAAGTAAATGAGATTGGCCACAAACTTCTTTGTAACAACTGCAATAAATATTACAAAAGCCTGTAGTAATCTTACTACAAACATTTGCCAAAATAACATGCCATTGTGTCTCGTTACATTATATACCCTGAATAACTGCTTAGCGTATTTTACCTTGGTTTGCTTTACGTTTTATACATCCCCTTGTTTTATTAAAATGTAATAATTAACTAGTCGTCTATGTCTGTTGGTTATTACATTACCGTTATTTTCCTTTTGTATATGTAGGTACTGTGGGATATTACCGACAACGCGGTAGGTATAACTTCTTTAGCACGTTTGGAATTTACGTCATCACTTTCCTTGTCTATTTTTCATTTTCTTCTACTTTCTGAACATTTTTGCAATAATGACCCTTAAGTAAAAAAACATAACATCCTTGCAGCTAAATATTTATATTCTTTTTTATATGACATTATAATCCCTGCATCTTTTTATTATCTACGACATTGGTTAAGTAACTAGTTCGTAATTAGTTGGGAGGAGGTGTCTAATATTTTTAATGAAGTAGCTAAGAAAAGTGTTTATTAAAATAAACGCCCAGTGTTTCCTCCCTCTTTGTTATTAATGACACGCCGTTCGAAGACTTAAACAAGTCGTCAATGGTAAGTTGTACTTGCGCAGACAGTGTTCCGTACAATCAGTTTTTTTTTATAAATTTGATATAATAGAAAATGAAAGTGGCTGAAATATTTTCTCTAATGAAAAATACATTTTGTTTCTAAAATAAACAATATTTTTCTGTTTCGACATGATGGTATCGTTATTTTGGTCTATTTACCTTTATCACAAACGTACAGTGATATTTACTGAATGGAATAAATGTACAAAAAATCTCCGTTTTTTCAATAATAATTTTTTCTTTCAATAATAATTTTTAGCAGTACTATTAATTATAAAAATTGTATTAGATAATATTACAAGTCAGAAAATTATTTAAATATTATTTTGAATTTCTTTGAATAAATTGAATTTGTTTTATTTCTATGGATATCTAACAAAACTTTACAAATATTATTATAGGTAACATTTAGATACAGAAATTGTAATATATTTTATCTACTACCATGAAATTGCTTGTTTATTGTACAAAATACTATCTAAGAAAGCTACGTTTTAAATACAGCCATATATCTAACAGTACAAAAAATGGCCCTTTACACGCATGTATGCTAAAAGTAACAACGCTTACTACACTTTTATTAATTCTTATAATTATTGTATATTATACAGTGATATACATGATACATATTATGTTAAAATTTGTATAAAAATTTTACCTAGCAACTAATTGTTTACGTTTGTTTTTAATAAATTTCAAATAATACATAATTTTAATGTATTGGTATTTGTAGATTTGTACCAAATTTTTGTTGCTTATTGTGAATTTCATGTTAGTCGTAGATAAAGTATAGTACATAACTCGGTTTTAAGGCATTATACATACTCGCGTAATTACGCACTCGCCGCTACGCGGCTCTTGCGTAACTTTTTCGCTCGCGTGTAATATGCAACTTACAACGTCAATCACGAAATATTTTCCGTACAGATTTATCTGCTATTCCTTACTTCTTTAATTTCTAAAACTCACTTTATAAAAAAATTACCAAAATATCCATTTAACATAGATATTATTAATACAATTATTATTGATAAACAACATCTTTATTGAAGTACTCGTTAATGACCGTAATGGTTGAAAACGTGTTCACACATTAAACAAAAATAGAGTGGAATTTGGTAAGAGAAGCGTATACCTAATAAAGGTTTGTAACAGGTTTCCGACAAATACTTATTAATACCGTTCTGTATAGAACATTTCAAACTTTGTTTTTACTCTTATTTAAAATTTGTAGTTTCTTCTTATACCCTTCTTTTATATTTTTTTAATACAAAATAAATGTAATAAATCATTCAGAAATGATAATAAGGAACAATATAGTGGTGTCAAACAGAACAATTTAATTTTATATTATTGAAAGAGTAAATACGACAATTGGTAACAGAAATCGTATACATACATCCTATTTTTATAAATTAAGCTTGTTATGGTTCTTTATATCAAGGGGCGTGTTGTTCATTCAGCTTTTTTTTTAGTTATCGCAATAAAAATTGTATGCAGTTTTTTTTTCAACTAATTTAAAAGTAGTTAAAAATCGTTTGTCGTGAATAACTACATTTTAAAATATTTATGACGTCATACGAATACGGATAGATATATTTAACAATATAGACCAAAAATTAACCTATTACAAAAAGGCTATTATTGCCATAAATCAAAAGATTAGAGAAGATAAGAAAAGTTGTAAGAAACAGAGAAAGAAAATTGATGACGTGTATTACAAAGAGAATAAACAAGATATACGTGAAGTTTTTGTCCGTATAGAGTAAATAATAAAATGCAATGACTGACAAGTAAAGGTCCCGAGGCCGGACCTATCGATTTCGATGAAACTTAAATATATTGTAGAACTAAGAACACTAAAAACTAAGGGACACGTATTTTTTTTTATCTGCGGAAAAACGGTTTGAAGGGGTGAAATCGCCCTCCAAAAATTGGAGTAAAAATTTAATTTTTCAAATATCTCGAAAACAGTAAGAGATAGAGCAAAAGTTTAAGTTGGCGATATTGTTCTTTTTTAAAAAGCTATCTATTGATATGCAATTTGTTCATATTACATCAACAGGGGTGGTTGGGGGTTAAAATTTGGGGGTTAATTTTGCAAAAAGGGGGTGAAAAATATACAATATAAAAATTTAGTTTACAGATTTGAAATCTACGTCAAAAAATCTAATTGACCTATTTTTGCTCAATGCCCTAATATTAAGTCTAGGGGTAGTTAACTAGAGGGTGACTATGTCGAATAGTCGTACAATTTGGGTATTTCAAGAAGTTCTTTTTCATGGAAAATAGCTTAGGACAATTAGAATAATGTATAAATGAAATTCTCGAATTCAAAATTGAGTTCGAACAACATTGGAGAGGGGGTGAGTCACCCTCTTAAATTACATACTAGCTTATATACACTAATTTTTGCTATTAACACACTGATAGTGGGTAAAATAATGTCACAGTAAGTGGTTCTGAAGTTGGACTATCATATGTAAGGTCTTTATTAGGTTTGTTTTTTTAATGGATTTTATAGTTTTCCTTATCGAAAATTATCGATACCTAAAATTACATAACCTAACCTAAAATAACGAAACCTAATAAAAACCTTACATACGAGAGTCTAACTTCATAACCATCTATTGTGACATTATTACCCCCTGTCAGTGTGTTAATTAATGTATGTAAACTAGTATGTTATTTAAGAGGGTGACACACCCCCTCTCCAATGTTGCTCAAACTCAATTTTGAATTCGAAAATTTCATTTCTACGTTATTCTAATTGTCTTAAGCTATTTTCCATGAAGAAGAACTTCTCGAAATACCCAAATAGTACGATTATTCGACATAGTCACCCTCTAGTTCACTACCCCTAGATTTAATATTAGGATATTGAGCAAAAATAGGTCAATTAGATTTTTTGACGTAGATTTCAAATCTGTAAACAAAATTTTTATATTGTTTATTTTTCACCCCCTTTTTGTAAAATTAACCCCCAAATTTTAACCCCCAACTACCCCTGTTGATGTAATTTGAACAAATTGCATATCAATAGATAGCTCTTTAAAAAAGATCAATATCGCCAATTTAAACTTTTGCTTTATCTCTTACTGTTTTCGAGATATTTGAAAAATTAAATTTTTACCCCAATTTTTGGAGGGCGATTTCACCCCTTCAAACCGTTTTTCCGCAGATAAAAAAAAATACGTGTCCCTTAGTTTTTAGTGTTCTACAACATATTTAAGTTTCATCAAAATCGATAGGTCCGGCCTCGGGACCTTTACTTGTGAGTCAATTTTTAAATTTTATATTTAGTTCACTATAACTTTTATTATATTGTTGAATTAATAAGTACACTTTAATCAAGAGCAAAAAATTTTAAATTAGAAAACATAATGTATTTTAGCTTTTTTTATTTTTATTTTATTTTTAGCTTACTTGTTTATGCAACAAGCACATAATGAAGAGCTGTATGCACAATAATATACCTAATATATTTGTACCCCATTCCCAAAACAACAATTTTTGTTGGAAAGGGGTACAAATATATTATTATTGTGCAAAATAATCCACAGTTTCGCTCTTATTATTATAATCATTCATTAAAAACCGTATGACCCCCTCGTATACCCCTTTATGACCAAGCGAGTTTGTGAGCGAGACCAATAAAAAAAGGGGATTAGCTCCTAAATTATGTAAAAATTGCATACAAAGCTTAATGTTCGACTGTTAGAATTCTTAATTATTGTCGATAAAAATCGAATTTATAAATCTGGCGTCTATATTTTGAATCAAAATTTTTTTATATATGGGTGGCGAAGAAAAAGTATGTTATAAGTATGTTTGAAGCATGCTTTAATTATGTTATTGTTATTTTTTTAAAACATTGCCATTTTTAGAAAGATCATTGTCGAAATTAATAAAATATTGAGATAGTTTTTAGAAGATATGCCTCCATAAAAATTAAGATTTATACAAAGAAGTAGGATGGATTGCTGGAAAAAATATTAATGATAGTACAAATTATGTAATTAATATTAAATATGTATGTATAATTTTGTAAATGTAACACACAAATACGGTTGGTACATTTTCTGTTTATTGTAAAATTAAAATTAAAATTTATCAAGTAGGCCATTCCTTATAGTCCTAGTGTTTTTTGCTTTTTATTATGCAACTAGTGCTATAAAGTACTACTTTCCATATCTCTTAGCAATGTAATAAAATAAGCTTCTTTGATTCAGTCGCACCTACATAAAATTTATTTATAATACGTGTATTTCGTTGACACATGCAAAAATTATTCTTAAAAATAAAATTCTCTACCTTTATAAATCTATAAACCAAAATATTTTCTAAGGTTTTATTAATGCTAAGAAAATGCTTTAAAAGATGTTGAAATGTTTGTTTCTAAATGTAACATAATACAATACGGATACGTACGTTCAATGTATTAGAACATAATGTGTACATTAAGAACATTTCCTTTGCCATATAAACGAATGTAGGTACCCATATAAAAATTAATACATGCACTATAAGTTTATAGAGCGTTGGCTTTCTTCGAAAATGTAATTTTCTCTATAAGACTATGTGCCACGCTATAAAGAAAGTAATCTTTTTATATGAATACTCCTTACTCTAGGATAATTCATAAACAGTTATTGAGCATACAGCAACATGTAGGTACTACAAGGATAAGTTGGACTTGTATTTCCTTTTTCCGTCCGTACATACCTACAAAATGAGAACCGAATAACATTACGTTAAAATACTTGGTAAAATATTCTTTAATAGGACAAGCAATAAAAATATAACAGTTTGCCAGTGAAATACGAATTAAACTACAAATGAGGTAAGATGAAGTTGTAAGTATATAAAAAGTGTGTTATATAATTTAGTTTTATCGTAAAAATGTATACCTACGTTGAATAAAGTATAAATATGTACGTGAGATAAATCCACTGTTAAGCTTTAATTAATTGTTCTTGAATGAGAAAGTACAAGCAATATTTATACAAAAATTGTACTGATCAGTAAGTACATTATCAAATGATTTACTTGATAAGTAAATATATTATGAAACCAAAGGTACAACTAAATAGAATTTGATAATCTCGATTTCACAAAAGAAACTTTAATAACACGTATGCTTTCCAATTTTTTATGAACTATAAAAATTATTTTCTGCTCTTTCTATCGACGTGTGGTTATTATTTGAAATAATAATTCTACTAAAATAAATGAAGAAGAAATGAAAGTCGGAAAAACATAAATTAGGTATTAAGTTTTTTGTCTGCATACTTCAAACACAAAACGTTGAATTTTGTAATTATAAACGCTAAGAAATAAAATTTTAACAGGCAGTGTTCAAATTGAAATTTTTACACGGGGTCTCCACTAGACATAATTGATGTCAAGACATATGTCTTAACATAATTTATATCTTAATATATAATCAATAGTGGGAAATTCTTATGAATTGACATAATTATTTAATATCTAAAAACAGTGAATCCTATTATTATTTGTGTAGAAAGGTTTCCAAAACTGTAACATTAATTCTATGTTTACAACAACTAGAAAATTCAGAAAAATAAACACACAAACATAATTAAAAACAAAAATCTTCCAAGTGTTGAGTTAATTCATCGATTCACCACCTTGAAAATCTTAAACATCAAATTGATGTCTGAAAATATGTCTGAGCTGATGTTATAACATATGTCAAGACCAGTTGTTGCGCTTATCTAGATAACGTTATCTGAAATTTTATCTAGATAACGTTTTCGTTATCTATTATCTTTTATCTAGATATTTTCAAAAGAAGTTATCTTTTATCTTATTTTTTTATTAAGCGCAGGAAAAAGATAAGATATTAAAAATAAAAATACATCTTTATTTTTTCTGAAAAATAGAAAATTGAAACTAAATTCACCGTTTCCCTTCCCTATATGTATTCATTTGGCCGATCATATAATTCAGATAAATTTTCACACTTTCTTAAGAATTACAAAAATATTTAAAAGCAATTATTTAATTTTAAATAGAATTTTTCTTGTCTGGAATTATTGCCGTCATTAATTGGAATAACATTTAGTCGTGTAATATGAAATGTCGTATTCCGACCACTTGGTCTACCATGTAACTCAAAGAAGTATCGACATTTTTTTAAGCATTAGAGAAATGTTTAGAAGCAATTTTCGTATTTTAAATGTAATTCTTGTAGCTAGAAATTATTTCGGCCATTAGTTGGAATAACATTTTATCGTGTAATATGAAGTGTCGTTTTTCGACCACTTGGTCGATCATGTAATTCAGATAAATATCGACACTTTTTTTTAAGCACTTTTTTAAACAAAAAATGTTGTACTCTATTGTGCTAGACGTATGCTATCATGGATCGTAAATAAAATAACTAAATTCCAAAACATGCCATTTTCATCGCCAAAAACTTTTCTTTAACATTTTTGTAATTTATTGTAATTTACACATCTTTCTGGGGACCGGTGAAGTACTTTCACAGCCCGGCACCGGTCCACGGACCGGCGGTAAATGTTATCTTATCTGTTATCTAAAATTTTATCTAGATAATTGTTAAATTATCTGTTATATTTGTCTAGATATTTTACATTATGTTATCTATTATCTGTTATCTAGATAGTAAAATTCGGTATCTTGCCCAACACTGGTCAAGACATATATGTTATGACATAAAATATGTTATAACATTTAGCGTCCCCACAGGACATTTTCATGTCACGGCATAAGCAGGCCAGACGAGAGGATGGGGTAGCAGGGAGTTGTAGCCCCGGGGCTCGGGCTGGAAGAGAGAGCCCATAGCGATCGGTAGGGGCCCAGAAAAAAGCAAAAACTTTTTTTCTTTACTCGTCACTTATCTTTTCTGGGTAAAATTTTTAAAAAATGTGCTTTATTCCCGGGGCCTGCCATTTCTTTCGACGGCCCTGGACATAAGTTTTAACATAATATAATTATGTCTAGTGGAGACGCGGTGTTATTCATGTTTTGATCTTTTCTAGGAAGAATGTAGACAAGCTAGGTAGCTCCAGCAATACACTCTAGTGACACTTTTTATCGTAACTGGCGTTACTAGATTTAGTTACAATAAAATTATTGTTAATAAAAATCGAACGAATAATTAAATGAAAAAAATAATAAAAATCTTGAAAGATATTTGAAATGAATATAATTTCACCGCTTTTATTGTAATGAAAACAACCTCTTAGCAGTTTATACTACTTATTTTAAAATACGAATCCAAATAAGTTTCGCTAGTTATTTTTGTTTAGAAATATTTTTTCCTCTATAATAAATATTCACTTTAATTTTTAAAAAAAATTAGGGAAATTATTAATTTTGTCAGTTTGAAACCATACTTATCGTTTTATCCTATAGAAAGAATTTCGTAACTGCAGAGAATACTATCTAATAATAATCCTTCTTTTTAATTTTAAAAGTTGTAAATATATGCCGTAAATATTTTCGTAAACATCAAAAAGAAATTTTCGTGGACGTCGATATGGGTGCCACTCTCACGAGCTAAATAATTTTAGGTTTTGAAAAATTCTTGATCTGTTCTTAGTTCTTAGTCATTTCATCATTTTTTTTTACATTTTTATTAAATTTTCTGCGGAATATGTAGACAATATGTTATTAAAAAATGTCATCTCTTTGTCATGTAACTTTTTTACATGTGCTTTGCATTGTAATGAAAGTATTAACATGTTTAATGCACAAGTTCGACAATAAAATTGTTGAATTTATTTTCTTTAAAACACTTGGTAGACAAATGAATGAACTATATTCTTCTATAGCTCTATTTAAATATTATGGCTATATTATTATATCTGTGTAGTGTAAGTTGAATTTTTAAGTGTATGTACCCTATGTACTGTTACATATTCTGGTGATAAGTGTCTTTTGGGTTTTGTCATTTAATATTGTATGCATAATTTTATTGTGTGTATTTTCTCTTATTATTTCTTGAACTGTTCTAAATACATGGGTGACTAGTGTTTGGCTGCAGTGCAATTTAAAAATATATTTTCTACTTTTTCTATTAAAATCCATTTAGACGTTTTTCCTTTTTTTTCAAATATAATGTTATATTGTTTCACATTTACACACATACGAATAACGTGGCACAAACATGCTTAATGTGCTGTGGTAATATAATACATTTTTTTTTTCATTTAAAATTTTCATTTAAATCTTTCTAAATGGGAATTTTTTTAAATAAAAGTAAATAAAAAAAAATATTGTAGATGGAATGTATATTATTTTAATGTTGGCAGCAAACACAATGATGTGAAACATAAAACACAAAACAAGAGAATTTTTTTAGATTTATTTATTTAACCTTTTTATTTTATTTAGTTTGCCATTTATTATGAAATTTTAATAGATACATTTTGTCGACATGTATGATATATTATATAATCGTGCCTTAAAAAAAAAATTATACATATATTTATTTTTTGAAAATATTATGTAGATAGATTCTACTTATAGAGGATTCAGTAACGTCATATTATAGAATACATTTTAATATTCAGAAATGTTTGAAAATATTGGTGAAATATCCTTGAAATTCGTAAGTGAACAAGAAGTCTGAAGAAGTGAAGTATATTACTGATTGTGAGGCGAAATGTCACTTATTATTTCGGGTATATCCGTCGTTCTCTCACCAACTTTATATATATGTTCGTCGAAAAGTTTAAAATGTTATAATCAAAAATACAACCAAACTATGAAGGAAAAAGAATATTAATTAATTTCAAGAATAGTTGGTTAGCAAATATGGAGTCATGTTTTTGAATTTAGATATTTTTTAGAATAAATTAATGTAAAAGCCCTTATACTCGAACGCAATTCAATACTCGAACAGTTTTGATATTTACCCGTTTCTTTCAGAAATAACTTCATTAATATATAAAATACTAAAAGTGTTCGAGTATTGAATCGCGTTAACTTTTTTGTTTTATTTAAAAATATAATTCCATTTAAGTTCGACATTCGTACAGTATGGTTCAATTCAAAATTCGCATAGGTAAATTCAAAAATTTGATAGATTAAATTCTAAATACAGTGATAGAAATTCAGTTATATAGTGAAGAGTGAGAAATTATTGTACAAAATACCATTTATCTATTTTCTTCTGAACCTTACAGTAAGTACAAGTTCAATTTCAAATGGAAAACAATTTCAACATCAACCAATAAGTGTCTTCTTGTTTTCTTTCCTATTTCCTTCCCATACAGTCCTCTGCTAATTTCTCTTTGAAGGACCTAAGAAAATAAATTTCTACTTGGAATATTCTAGATATTTCCTTCAATACTAATACTACCTACACGCCAGTTAAACACCAGTAGTAGGTAACTAAAAAGTAAAGGTTCCGAGGCCGGATCTCTCGATTTTGATGAAATTGAGATATGTTGTAAAACATTAAAAAATAAGCTACTTTTTTTTTTATCGACGAAAAAACGCTTTTGAAGGGGTAAAATCACCCTTCAAAAATTGCGGTAAAAATTTATTTTTCCAAATATCTCGAAAACGGTAAGAGATAGAGCAAAAGTCTAAAATGACCATATTGCTCTTTTTTAAAAAATTATTTGTTGATATGTAACTTGTTTAAATTACTTCAACAAGGGTGGTTACGGGTTACAATTTGGCGGTTAATTTCGCAAAAGGAGGGTGAAAAATAAAAAAGTTGAATTATCAAATAACCATGTCGTTGCCACTCACCAATAGTCGCCTACAGAGCTGCTCTGCAATTATTCTTGCAATTATTACCATTGTAAATAGAAGTTGGAATAATATACATCGTCGAATACTTTACATGTTTTTGTGACCGTTAGTATATTTTTAGCTTCCGTGGCTTTATTTTTGTTATTGTTCGATGATTACGATACAGAATAAAAATGTTTAAAATTCTTTCTAATTAACTGATTGATGCAACTGATTATACAGTGATACTGACAATAATAAAACAGTCAATCAAACACAGTAGCACAATTGAACAAAAACAGACATATTCACTAATCATTAAACATCTGTATGATATGTATTTGACAGCCAATATAAATTGATATCCCTTTTATACCTATGTATTGAGTGACTTCAATAATAATGTATAAAGGGCTCGGATAAAGGATAATGAATAAAATCAACAGAGAACAATAGTTTCATTTCTTACGTAGAGCGCTACACACATTCTGGTTTTAAAATTAAATGGTCAATGTTTTTATTTTTTATTTCTACTTTTTCGTCCATATAGTACGAGTAATCAGACAATTTGAGCATTTAGATTTCTTAGAACTAGATATATTAAATTAGACTCAGAATTATTTTGGATATGGGGAATTAATAGAAACATTCGGTCACATTTTGGTATTGGAATTATCGCCAACTTAAAAATTTTGAAAGTCCTTTCAAAAATTATTTCAGAAGACTTCAACAATGTCAAGGCAATAGGCATCTTGATTTAATACACGGGAATTAAAAAAAAAATTGGTGTATTGTGTCACTTGCTTTAACGAAAAAATTTTGATTGAACCATTTCAAAATTATCAAGTTTTTACGTTGTTCACATAGAATTGTAAACGGTTCGTAGTAAGCGGAACACATAAATATTGGACAGAAAAATACAATATCAGGGTAAACAGGAGCGTAACTACAATGGGGCAAGTGGAGCTGTTGCTCCAGGCGCACAACGAAAAGGGGCGCAACAGGTAAAATATGGGCGCAAGAAGAAAAAGTAATTTTTACTAACAAGTGATTGATTTATGTTTTAGTCCTTAGAACCGGTGGAAGGGATTTGAAATTTTTTTTCTGCTTGAGAGAGGGGCATTTGAATCAAATTCGTCTCGCGTGCAAAATTTATACTTACACTTCTGGTAGTAGGTACCATAATTATGCATTCTACCAATTATTTACTGCCTCATACTTTGGTGTGAATGAGTTGTTACTGTGTCTTCTTTTCCCCGGCTGGCTCGAATTTATTTTTAATGCAAAAATGTAAAACATTGACAAAATTGAGTAATTACTATGCCAATTATTGAATAGTGTGATGTTAAAAAATTCGTCAAGTGCGTGTTTTTGACACGCACTACGTAATGTCACCTCAGTGAAAGTGTTAATTTATGATTTTTTGTTAACTCTATAGTTGTTAACTCTACAGCCCTCTTGCGTTTATTCAATATGGATGTACAACTCTATAATTATTCAATATGGATATACAACTCTATAATAATGTTTCCCCCACTATGATCTCACAACGATATTAATATGGCATCCTTCGATGACATAAAAATCAACATCCTCAAAAATAGTCTAATAAAAAAATTTTGTTATACTATACTTAGGATCCAAGTACACAGCTACTAACCTGTAAATCAAAAATAATTTTTTTTAAGGTTTTGTTTCCGATCTTCCTTGGCACATTATCACAAAATAATGATCTGTAGAGTTGTCTACTAGCTATGTACATACATTTATCAAGTATTTTTTATAGAGAAAAATGTTTTACTCTACATGCAAAGTTGCAGAAAAGTTCTAGAAATCTTTTTCTACTCCTGATGTCCAGAACTTAATTAATTTTCTTCTAAAATTTGCCAAAATTTCAAATTTTTTCGAAATTTTTACACCATAGTAAAAAGCGGAAAAGATCATATATGTAAGATGAGCTTTAAACCATTATTCTATGTAAGTGGATTTTCAAGAAAAAGTAATGCTTATAATCAGAAATTCGCTATATTATGCAAGATACTGCGACGGGGGTGTTTTCAACATTAGATATTTTTCAATTTTTGGTTAGAAAAATTTGAAATGTCGATTTTGCTGTATTAAAAATTTGAACTTTTCAATGGCAACCTTACCTAAATACGGTACAAATTACTCTATGGTACAAATAGACATAGAGATACATAATAATATGTAATACGATGGTCGCTGTACATGGCCAAATTATTCTCATCTCAAACATAATATATAGTCAGTCAAGTTTTTGCTTTATTGTGTCTGATGTTTATTGGTTTTAGCGTATTTCGTTGGTTGCTCTTTTCCATGTGTTTCCATTTTGCTTGCTTTTCGTTTGCTTCACCATAATGTTACTATAATACGTCTTTGTGAGAGATTCGTACAATTTTCTATTTTCTATTTTTCATTTTTGCTTTTGTTACTGGGCAATGTAATAAAAAGTTCGTAGATATATGAATTCAGAATTACTACTTTCGTAAGAGAATTTAATTTATTTTTGTTGTTAATAAATTTCGTTTCTGGTCGATCAGTAATGACTTTTTGCTGAAAATAATGTGCTTTTTAGATTTAAAATTATTTTCTTGTTTCATAGCTGTAGTTTGTTGTGGACGTATAGTACACTATGTCCATTGTGTAAAATATCTAGGGGTACAATATCTAAACTATATATGGTTACATATTAGATGTCCCTGACAGAAGATTCATTTTTGTACATGAATTGACCAAAAAGTGGAACTATAGGAAATCTACCCAGTTTTCAATTAACGATCGGTGTACCTTATAAAAAGCAGGACTCTCTTCTCTCTTCTGAATTCCCTTAGGGTTCCAACATGTTTTAACAGCGAAATCCAATTTCCACATATAAATGATCTGAGCAGATTTTAACAAATAAAATATCCGGGGAATACTGTCGCGGATGTTTTGTTTACAACTCAAGATACATGTCATAATGGCACTAAACTGCTACGTTCATTTGTGCTACATCTCTCTAAGTCAGCATTTGAAGAAAAAGGATAACATTTGTGTCGTTTAAGGTGTCGATTACATTTTTAGGTACTGTTTGAAGTCATTTTATATGTTATGTAAGCAGTCCCGGATCTAAGGGCAGGGCAAACTCGGGCCCCTGCTCCGGGCGTCAGTTTCAGGGGGCGCCAAAATCATAGTAGGTCGGTCTGTATCAAATGGTCTAAAAAAAATGTTGGTTGCTCGATCATTTTAGAAAAAATTAATATTCTTCCAGTTGTTTCTATTGTATTTGAGGTATTTAAAACAATTCTTTAAAAAAATTATCTTGAACCGTTTAAGCGTGGTAGCCATTTATGTTTTCCAATTTGCGCTGTGTTTGTAGCCATTTATGCCAATGCACATATTTCATAAACCGTTCATCCTAAAAGGTTTAAATAAAAACCAGTTTAAAGATAATAAATCTCCCTTTATTTTAAGTTATTTCCATATCAGACCTATTTTCGTCCCCTCCATAAGAAAACTTTAGCTAAAGTTGGATATCAAAATTTAGAAAAATTCACTTTTTTAACATTTTAGCGAATTTCCAGAATGGAATTCAGCTATTACAGCCACTGTCATGACGTGACTTGAGCCCGGGACTATGGCAGAAATTTGTTTTGAGGTCCCTAGAAACCGAAAATAATATTCACTAAAATTTATATATATATATATATATATATATATATATATATATATATATATATATATATATATATATATATATATATATATATGTATCCAACAATTTGCGACTTCCAACATTTTCACCAAATTGTGAAAGTAGGACAATTCGTTCGAGAGTATTATATATATATATATATATATATATATATATATATATATATATATATATATATATATATATATATATATATATATGTATATATATATATATATATATATATATATATATATATATATATATATATATATATATATAATGAAATTATCATGAAATTATTATAAAATAGTTAAAATAATTAAAGGTAAAATATACACGTATATTGTTAAAAACACATCTTTATATTACATGGCTAGTATTGTGTTTGTTTTCGTTCAACGTTCCTGGCATTGGACGTGTCTGGCTAACGAACTCGTCCAACAGGTTGGGACTTTAAACATTTTCACCAAATTACGGGAAAGTAAGACACTTCGTTCGATAGTTATCGTGCGGACACACATATATATATATATATATATATATATATATATATATATATATATATATATATATATATATATATATATATATATATATATATATATATATATGTTTTTATTGTTTAAAGTACTTGGAATCCAACAAAGGGGATCCAAATAATGTTGTTTATATTATGGTACTTATTATAACTAAATATAAATAGTAATAGTAATTTGTTAAAAAGCAAAATAAATAATAACCGGGCAAAGCGGGGCAAAAGAACACTATTCATTTTAGTCTAGAAGCTTGTATCTATTGTCTGACAAAATTAGAGACTGGCATAAGAGGAGATTTTTACTTATGGTCATTTCAATTTAAAATTTAAAAAAAAAAATATTTTCGGACTTACGAAACCCTTATTTAATTTAAAGTATGAATATTATTTTATTATTATACTAAATAAAAAAAGTACTTTACTAGTAGAATCCATCACAAAAAATCAGCACAACTAGTAAAAAAACCTCGAGAGATGCAATCGTGTCAGTAGCAAAAATGCGAATGATTTTATGCATTTCACTTAATTGTCTTATATACTTACTCTCATTACCGATGTTTCGTACGACTGATACCAAAACAATACCTGTCGATATGATTCCCAACTAATGGCCTACCTACCCACATTAATGGTTTCAAGAAATGTTATTTTTGTTTTTGTCCAGCTAGCTTGTACTAGACGAAACACTGCGCGCAGTGAAGTTGTACTAATTTTAAAATTAATTTTTACTATGATTTTTATTTTTAAGCTTAAATTTCTATCTGCTATTGAACATATTAAATGAAATTAATTGTCCAGTTAACTACAATTTATGTATATTGGCCCTGCATTCTATAAATTTTGGCATCTCTTTTTTTTTGAATCAAACAAATACATACAAAAATTGAAACATAAGATTTTTTTGAAATTAATATTTAAATATGTTGATAGAGTGCAAACTTTTCTCTGGTTTTATAGGTTAAACCTTTAAGGAATCAAATTAGTCAAAAATTTATATCTACACTGTCAAAAAATTTGTGTTAAAATTAACACATTTCACATGTCCAGAACGGTCCACTCAATTTTTTGTGTTATTTTAACACAAGTCATATGTGTCAAATCCATACACAAGATTTGTGTCAATGATTTAACACAGAAGAGGATATACATTTTGTGTTAATTTTTCAGATCTATCCGAGTTGTTAAGACTTTTTATTCAATATGTTATTTCCACTGCAGCTTAAGATATTTGAAAATCGTCAAAAATTATAACGATTTTGTTCATATACCGTGTCAGTTTTCCGCGAGTTGCCATTCGATTTATTCCTAAAATATGCATCTAATCGAAAAAAAAGTTTATACAAAAAATATACAAAATAGAGGGGGCTATTCACAAAAAATTGTTCCAGACTTCTAGGACCTACAGGTTTTTCGGAATAGATACAGAATGTTGAGATGTTTTTTAAAAATTAGTTTATTTGTAATTAATAAACAAATATTTTACTTTGCAAAATACCACTTTTATTTTTGAAGCTGTGACAATATTGTTTCGAACCGTTAGTTCATTTTCAAACAGAATAATGTTTCTGTTTTGAAAAAATTTTGAAAAAAATTATAAAAAATAATTTTTTTTCCTAATTTTTAAATTTTAATGGATAAAAGATGCCTAACTGGAAAAATTTGAAAAAAAAATTGAAGTTTTGATTCAATTTTGTTCCTTTATTTTTTAATTCTGAAATTTTGAACAAACAGTTTAGGAAAACCATTCGATAGATCGATCTGCCGATTTACAGGGTTATTGGGGGTACATTGAGTTATAAAAATTCGTACAAACATTAGACTCCCCATCAATATTCGCAGGGATGCCGACGATTTTTCGCAACAGGGAAAAAAGTCCCTTTTTTCCACATTTTTCAGATTAAAATTAAAGAGGAAAAAATTTTTTTCCTAAAGTACGCGGCATAGCCTTGTAGGAAATTTATTCCATATTCCAAAACTGCCCTTCAGTTTTCTGTCCGATCACTGGTTATTGAGATATCGATGGTTAAACTAAAAACGATCCTTTTTTATTCAAAGTTGGATACCTCCGGAACAAATCAACGTAGAGAAAAATTTTAAAAAGGAATTTGAAGCTGAATAAACAGGCTATCACGTCAATACCACGGTTTCACTGTAGAAAAAATTTTCAAGTCCGTAGACCAAAAAAAAGAGCAAAAAATTTGCAAAAACTTTTTTTTGTCTTATTCCTTATAATTGCTCGATAACTGTCACACCTAAAAATTTTTGGGCGAATAATTTGCAAACTAGAATCTTGGAGCTTCAAAATGCTTTTTTAAACATCTCGATACGACCATTTTTCAAGTAAATACAGCTCTTCAAAAATCACTAAAAAATTAACAATTTTTTTTTGCTCCCTTAATTGTTTGGAGTAGTATATTTTCACTTAACACAAATGCGAAATGTTACATTAACGCAGTGTTGTGTTACTTATTTAACACAAAAATTTTAACCACTATTTTTTTTTAGGCAGAACACAAATTTTTTTACTGTGTATGTAATGATACTAATTTTGGAGAGAAGTTTGTGAAACCGTATATTTTGATTCATGTATTTTACAGTCCTTAGAAGCTATAATAGAAAATTTTACATTCAATCATTTTAAAACGCTTAAACATCTTCGTCAAAGTGGAGCTACAAAAAATTGTGGGAATCACTCCCGATGTAGTTGAACTCCCGTTCGTAGTTTTTATGTGCACATAATATATATGTATACTTAAAATTTTATCGTTTTTCACTACATTTAATGTCCACATTTTATTTAAAGAAAACTATCAACAGCAAAGAATTATAGGAATTCATAAATACCTTAAAATGCAAGTACATATGAAATTAGGCAACATAGTAAAATTTAAGGTTAACTATATTTGTAAAAATTTTTGATTAGTTCGAAATCCAACGAATATTTCCACCCTTTTCCTCTCTCCACTTAATATTTATAACATGGAATGTGTTCAAATTTTCTTTGTTCAAATAAATATTAGGTGTACAACTAAGTCCTACCCGTTTTCAAAAGATGGTGTTATCTCACAGCCGGTTATCGGTTAGTGATTAATATGCATATACACATACACAGCTGTTTTTACTCTGTAAATGTATCACGGTCTTAATATATTAATCTTCAATATATAAATTTTTTATTGAGTTGAAAATGGAAGTAAATAGTGTGCATATCTGCCATTGTCTTCTATACGAATTTCATCAAGGAAAAAGTGCTGCTGAAGCTCAAAGAATAATCTGTGCAACTTATGGTGACAGTGCAATTGATGACGGTACGTGTCGAAAATGGTTTCGGAAATTTAAAAATTGAGATTTCGATTTAAATGATAAACTATGCTCTAGAGTTTCCAAGAATCAGGAACGAGGAATTTCAAGAATTACGGGACCAGGATTCTGTGCAAACACAACAACTTGCAGAAAAGTTAAAAGTCATTCAACAAGCTGTTTTTAAAAGATTACATGCTTTTTTGCAAAAAACGGGTAGAATTTAGTTGTACACCTAATATAAGATGTTATTAGATGCCATTCAAAATAAAAGACTGATTTAATTTGACTCATTCATGTAACGTTTACCTTTAAATTACCTAATAAATGGCTACGAACATAGTACTTGTGAGAATATTAAAATAATTATTTGTATTTCAGTTTCATCGTTTTGTTTCTGTAAATGAAATACATAGCTTTTACGTTACATTTTATGTTTTCAATATGGTCTTGTAAAGTAAATGATACTTGGGATTACGTATTTTGTATAATTATTTTAACATGTTTATTGCGCAGTTAAAAACGTATTTAATTAAATAGTTTCTCTTTTTCGAAATAATAACAGTTTTGTCAGTAGTCTGTAAAATATTTGGGAAATAATTTAAACAAAAAAAGAACATAAAAACTTTTTTATCGAGTATTTTCTGGTAAATAATTTCACCTACTTAATTCTTTGATTCGGTATATATTTAATGATTTTAAGCACAGCGAAGGCTAGTACATATGTATTATGGGCGCAAGCCAAAAAGAACTTTGTTACCTATACATCTGCATTTATCTTTGTCTATCGTATTAATAGATAGAAGTTAACTCACTCACTCATTTAAAAACATAATTGCTTCATTTGCTTGGTAACTATGTAAATAACACAATTTGTGTTCCCCTCACCTCAGTTTCTGGCGGCCTTTTGTGCTGGTGTCTATAATAACTACAGAAAACATTATAGAATACAGTTTATTGCGATGAACCTCCATGTGAAGTAAAAGTGAAGCATGTTATTATACAGTCGCCATTTTAAGAAACATCAAAATAGTCGTGTAATAATTAACTGATTAATACATATTAACACTTTAAATACATTAAAATAAAAATTCAGAAATGATTTATTATTAAATAGATTTAAAATTGAAAATAAATGTTAAAATAGTAATAGCCTTATAATATATAAATATTATTTTAATCTTTTTCAAAATGGCTGACGTGGCGTCATTTTTACAACATTAAACGCATGCAGTTATAGGTATCCTGCCTATATAATACATCCATGGTTGTTTCTGATGTGACTCGCATTTACAATGACCATCAACAAAACACAGGGACGTACAGTCTCTGCAAGTGTGTGGATTAAATTTGGAAAATCCATGCTTCTTACATGGACAGCTTTGTTTGGTCTGTCCACGTGTCTGAAAATCGTATTTATTTGTGTACACACTAGACGGAAAAAATAATAAATATTGTATATCTCAACAAACAAAATTAAAACACAAATGTTTCCTTTCTGTAAGTAATATTGCAATGCATGACGGGTACTCACTAGTAGGATGTAAAACTGCATATTACTACGTTTTTTATTGTTGAAAGTCTCTGGTGGCTTCACATTTTAAAAGTGTAATAAAAAAAATAACCTTTTTAGAGGCCGTAATTAATTTTATGACATATTTTGGTAAAAATTCTTTTATCCTTTTAAATTTTTCAATATTTTTAAATTGGCAGCAGGCAAACACATAGATGAGCAGGGAGGAATACAAACAGACAGACTGAGTAGACTAATGGACAGACGAACAAAAAGACAGAAAAAACAAACATACAAACAGGAGAAAATGGAATAAAATAAAAAGACAATTTTTTTACTTTACTACTCGTAAGTGTGTGGACAGACCGGGACGGGCGCCTGCACCATTGCCCGTGCGGCCTCCCGCAAATAATTCAATACATGTATTGTATATTGTAATTCAAATTCAATACATGTAATACACGAACAGTGTTCGTCATTGGCCATACGGGCCGAAACATGTCACAGACAATTAAGACTTTAAATAAAGTGTAAGACTTTAAATAAAAAATTGTCTTTTTATTTTAAAATGGAATGCCATAAAGAAGAAAATGGATATACAGACATAGATTCACAGACAAAGGACTAGTAGACAGACAGACGGGACCGACTGACAAACAGACAAGACCGATTAACAGACAAACAGGACTGGTAGACGGACTACAGGACTATTATAGAAGACAGACAGGCAGACAGGACTTGACGGGCAGGCAAAAAAGACAGCCAGACAGACAGACAGACAGGCAGATAGGATAAAATTAAAATTCAGACAGACGAACAGGCAAATAAGACTGACTGACTGTTGTAGGACTAAACAGACAGGAACTAAACAGAAAATTTCGGAAATAAAAAAAACAAACGAATTGCATGCCGCGGTGACAGGATACATTTATCCTCACTGAAGGTCCCTAGTTTGCATTTTGAAATTCCCAATCTTAATGCAAGCAATATCAAGGATCTATGATTTTTTGCTGTTATTAATTAACAGATAGTGAATTCCACAGGAACATTTAATCGGGATAAGATTACACCATGTATTAATTCAGGGTAAATAGTGTCTCCCTGTGTACGTAATTTCATCGACTACGGTTTAGTTAGTTGGGTGTGATTTAGCAGTTGATTTAGTTTCCACCGGGAACCTTCAATCGGGATAAAACTATCCTATGTATTATTAAAATTATTGCTATTGCATTGACTATAAATTTTCATAACCATTTCAACACATTTTTATAATATAATATTATTAACTTTTAGTTAAGTTACATATAAATCCATATAGAACTTAAACTTTTTTTAACACAATTTAAAAATATTGAAAAATTTAAAAGAATAAAAGAGTTTTTACCAAAATTAGTCATAAAATTAATTACTGTCTCTAAAAAGGTAATTTTTTTTTTTATTACACTTTTAAAATTGAAGCCATCAGAGACTTTTAAACCAATATAAGTATACGTTGTATTTTCTAAATTTTCATTAATGCGTCTTTTTGATTTCGATTTTATACCGCTAATTTCTTCAAAATGATGCTTTTTTTACTGAAAGTTTACTATCCAAATGACTTTTTCAAGCAGATAAACAATAACTTCTGTTAGCTTGATATTTTATAAACTTCTCTTCTATCCAGTTAATTTGGCATTATTCCAATTTAATGTGTTCACAATATATACGGTTCATCAGTTCTAATATACATACCTATGTACATACGTTCTCAAAGAAACATGCGTATATACTTACATCTATACATATATATTTATTTACTTGTACACACATGTGTATGGCATGTATTTGTTTTTGTGTATGATATTGATGACTGTACCTTGTTCAATTCAATTGCTTTCGTACAAATGTTTTGTCAATTAACTGATGGATTGACAAGATATCTGTGTTTTAAATTAATTAAAAATATTTGATACGTGGGCTGAGCATTAACATATTCCTTGTTTTAGCTTCGCAATAATGAAGAGAGGCAATAGCAATAGGTTATATATTGTTTAAATATGGCGCTACACGTTTTTGAACTTTGGGGGACTTTTGAAATTGGCATTAGGTACTAGACTTAGAAATAATCAAATAAGGAATTTAGGTGGCCATAATTAAAATCAAAACTGTCTTCATTATGTGCAAAGTAGCCACATTTTTGTCCAAAATTTCTTAAGTATGTACGTACATTATCCAACCAATCACATGTTATCTACTCTCTCTTTAAATGCCTAGCAACAATCTTTTGCTTAATCTAATTTGTTCTAGAGTAATATAAGCTTTCCCGGAATCATTTTGATGTCACGTTACTTTTAATTCAAATCAGGTGTTTTAAACTTCTGTACAAAATCGATTGCTTATGATAAAATCGTGATGCTCGTCTAACGATTTTATAATGTCACTAGATACACCTATATGTTTCAATGAAGTATCTAATTTTTATATCTTGAGACCTTTCCATAAGTATCTACTTATATTGATAGTTTTAGGAACACATAAATTTTGAAGCCTTTTGGAGCACGTTCATATTTGAAAGATCTCAGCAGTATTTAGACAAAATTTGGTCGTGATTGGAAGACAGTTTTAATTTTTCGTACATTTCCTACGAGCAATCTAGAGAAAAATTTCAATCTAACGTCTCCAAGATTTTGATAGTATTTTGTAAGTAAACTTATTGGAATTTCTTAAAACTGCTTGCCTTGGGCTTTCCCTTATTGGGCCTCATGCACCTGGGGTTCAGTTTGATCCTTTAAAATTAATGAACTTACAAACTTACCAACTTCTTTATTATATTGGTATGATGATATGATAACTTCTATTTATCGAACGATGACTGTTAATTTACCACCAAATTCTGTTTGTTAAATTTTAAATGTCTTCTCTACACCCCTGGTCAAAATTCTTCACCCAAGTATTTGCTGAATTTAACTGATGCCCAAGTAGCGCCATCACACATTTTAAGAACTTTTCGAGGATCTCAGTGATGTACCTATATTCGAAGACATCTGTATACAAATGCATACTAAAGTAAGCGAAAAAGCTAGTTTAGTGAGTCACTTCGTGGAACTTCGGATCCAAAAAACCGACACGGAGTGGAAGTTGAATGAGATGAAGCGAGGAAGCACGAAGTAATCTATACTTTCGTATTCGGCCAACTTCAAGTAACTTCACAAGTAATGTAGTGCATGCTCAAGAGATATTTGAATAAGTATGGGCGTTCTTAGATACACTCTGTTGACTCCGTATAATATACCTATGCCACGAATTTGTTGCATTTTCTCATTGAATATTTTTCTGGCGAAAAATCTGGCAATAATGGTAGTATGGTATGCATATCTGTCATGCATACCCAGTAACTTGGACGAACTTCCAACTGAAGGCAGTAATTATTATAACATTCTACAGTAAGTAATAGTTCTCATTACTTACAGATATAGGCCATATGAGAAAATGTCTGTGAAATAGGGTAGGGCGGGGCTAGTTGTGCAACTTTTCAATTAATCGGTCATAGCTCCTCAACCGTAAGTCCAAATTTATTGTTATGCATACTGATGTGTAGGTAATTTCTTCCTTTTCTAAAGTCCCCATAGTAACATTTTTCTAACAATTCACATTTAAGAGATACAGCTGTGTAAGTGAAGAAAGTCGGACATGCTCAACGTACCCCATAGGTGAGGTAAGTTGAGCAAGGGTAGGGGGTAAATTGAGCAGTTAGAAAATGTAGCCAAACCATGCCTTAGATGTTTATGAGACATAAAAAAATGATTATTTGACAGTCAGTCTTTTATTTATAATGCTTTAGTGACATAATAATGAAACAAAAAGTAGTAATTTCCTTTGGATATTAAATACAGAAAATAAAATTAACAAAAAATCAACTTCAACTTAGTATTTAAACTACAATCTTAAACTTAATATTTAGAATATACTCAATCTTTCTACTTAATATCAGACTTTAACGTTTAAGTAATAAATCAAAAAGAATTTAAATTAAAAGAGAAGCATTAAGCAGATATTAAGAACTTCATCATAATTGTCACTGTTACAATTAATGCAAACGAAAGTTCTATTGCTCAACTTACCCCACTCACACAATCTGATACAAAAGTGAGGTTATGAAAAAAACTGTTTGAATTAGAACCAAATTCTTTCTAGATATCAAAATATACTAATTTCATAAAAGTTTAACACTTATTTGATTTAACATAGATAATAATTGCCTCGTATAGAAGAAATATTCATAGACAAAAATTGTTTACTTTTTATACGCAAAATAAATAAAGTGTGGGCATACGTCACTCGATCGACAGGTTGCAACTAGCAGTCGCGTAATGAGTTCCCTTCTCTTGCCCGCTTCTATCCGCCATTTAATGTATTAGCGTACGATGTATAGTTTCTGAGACATTTCGATTGCCCAACTTACACCTATGCTCAACTAGCCCCGCTCTACCCTACTGTGAATATGTGTTTGTATGATATAAGCAATAAACCTGTCTACGTATGGAAAGAATAGTAGCGCCACTAACCAGCTAATTTATGTTATAATTCCCTGTTGACATCAAAGCATGTTACAATATTTCTACACACTGTGACACATAGCGCACACCTACGCTTATCTATTATATATTATGTTGTTGATACCAGTCCACGAGCCCATATAAAAGAATAAAGCTCATTTTTTCTTCAATAAAATTGGGAAAATATACCATAAACCAGAGTTGTGTGATTGCCCTCCCTGTTGGAGTAGGTTCCAAGTTGGATGTCCCTGGCTACCATTTTATCACGGTTAATACTATATTTCCTAAAAATTTCATCGATAAGGAATTTAGTTTCATCTTTATGCATTGGGCTCTTGATCAATAAATTGTCATTTTATTACTTTCTAATTATTTTTATTTATATATATGTACTTGTGTGATTGTATCAGTAACTAATTGTGTATATGTAGTTTTTCATTGTTATAATTTCTAGCGTATACTGTCGCCAATTTAAATTTTCATAGAAGTTTTAGATGTATACATCTTAAGTCTAAAATATAATATAAATGTTCGTATATTGTTGACCGTTACTCCATCAGATTTAGTAAATCTGTCCGTTTAACATCTTTTTTCAGAATATAAAATCTTATATAACTATAATCTGTGGATTTGTCTCAGTTTTCTCTAATAGGCGGAATTCCTTGTTTCCCCAGAATTAATTGCTAATGAGATCTTAATTTTTCCCATGGACGAAGGAAAGGTATATAATATTGTAAAGGAAGGGGCATTTTCCAAAATACTGATCAACATAATTACGAATCTTAACGTGCTTATTATGAATGACGTCATTTTGTAAATAAACAGTAACGGTTTTAATGTAATTAAAACATTGCTTTTAAAACAATATAATATTTAGTATATTTCTCATGTAATTGTGATTTCTATATAATAAAAGAATTAATTAAAAAAATCAAAAAAACCCGATTGCATTTAAAGTAAACTAAAACGGTGGCAACAAGATGAAATAGAGAAAAAGAAGACTGAATAAAAAGTAAAGCAGTCGGAGGCATCAAACTTTTCTGTTTAACTTGGTACAACAGGTATGCCTCCGACTGCTTTACTTTTTATTCATTCTTCTTTTTCTCTATTTCATCTTGTTGCCACCGTTTTAATTTACTTCAAATGCAGTCGGGTTTTTTGATCTTTAATTATTTTTTTATTTAGATCTTTTAGCGTTGTTTAATTATTTAGAAGAAGAAATATATATAGGTACTAGAGATGTGCCAAACTCGTGAATTCACGCGTGACCCATCGTGACCGTGAACAATTTTTTATGATCGTGCGTGAGTGGGCGTGATCGTGACATTTAATTTCTTGCCGTGAATAATTCGTGAGTCACGAAAATTTAAAGACCATGAATAAAAAAATTTTAAAAATAATTTTTTTCAATTTTAGGGAATATTAACTAAACCAATTTGATTTTTTAACTACAAAAGAAAAACGTTTTTTTTATATTATATTAGGTACTTTTTATGAGTACAAGTAGGTAGAAATCCAATAACTCTTTGTACTAACAAATTCCAGTTTTTTACCGAGATACTTCGAGTGTATACAAAATGATTTACAATCTAGAAATGTCCAACTGTGTTTAGGATGTTGTTCTGATTATTTCTTCCGTTTTTAAATAATTCCTTAAATTCTTAAAATTGGCCTGTCTACATATATTCGGTCTCAGTCAATGGGTATATTTGAAAATATTACAAGGTCAGTTTTACAGCTTTCAATAGTATGATCTATCATTCTATGAAGGAATATTATAAAGAACATATGGGTTAATTTTAATATTATCTTTTTCAACATTTTAAGTTGTTTATTGTAATTTTCATTATTATTTTTTTTTCGATTTTATTATTTATGTATGTATTTATGGGTACCTACTAAAAAAATATTTTGCCACAATTTTGTTAAAAAACTACATATATTATTTAATTAGGTTGTGCGAAATATCATATTTATCCAGCGGCGCCTTCTTTACCAAAATCCGTCAAGCGCCACAGAAACAGACATAACCAGAGGATACATACGTACTTTCGAAACACATTACCCTCCTTCTGATGCAGTCGGGTAAAACATAAGCAATTATCATAATAAATTATTATTTGATACCTGTTTTATTTGATTCAATAATCCACTCTTTAAGAATGCTGTTCGACTATTTTATCCGTAGGCAAATTCCGAAATGTATAGGTACTGAAGTATGAGAGTTGTGGCAGCGGTTACCTTTTTATCGGATTAATTAATTAATTTAATTTTATTATAATTATAATTGGGGTCAAGGTTCAAGCTGTTCGTAGACGAGCCCTTTTCGTTGAATTACTTCAAACTGGCAATAATTGAATAATATAATAATAAATTCAGTGATAATTAAAAGCCACCATTTTGAAATTATCCCATATTGACGATCAACTCCATCTATGAATTTAGCCTAGAACTTGACGTAAACAGGTACAATACCAAATAGCAGCTCTATCGTTCAAAAAATTAAGACCGTTATCCTACCAAAAATCTTTTTTACATATTTATATATGGGCCTCACATGACCTTGAACACACTGTATATTTGGAAGTCATGATAGGTATATCGGTACATATCATTAAAATATCACCAGGTTCTTAACCCCTTTAGGACTAATGACGAGCTCAGCTCGTCATACTAATTTTTTGAAAAAATTCAACTGAAGAGCGTGCATTGTCATATATCGGTAACCGGAGGCTGCATAGTAAAGAGCGGTCATATTGTAAATAAATTAAGCAAAACGTACCAAACTTTCAATTATACTTATAGAGATATTAAATTTTTTATCAAAAATATTGGAATATACGGCGGTACTAAAAGAGTTAATTAATCTTGTGCGCACGGCATAAAAATATAACGGAATGATAAAATTCACCTTTCCGATGGTAACTTCGATCGAGGTTTCTCCTCTTTGACCCTGTTCCACCCCTTTGTTTTTAACGAAACTTGCAGTACTTAAACAGGACCTAGAGTGCACTATTTGAGACTTTTGTCGTGATTGTCACTCTGAAGAGATCGCTAAAAAAATGTTTTTCTATTTTTCTCCTCGAATTTTCTATGACTGTTTACTAACGGAAAAATTTCAATGAAATATATATTATAGTACTAACTTAGACCTACTCAATGGTTTTTAGTTTATCTCAATGTCTGTAATAGTTTACGAGATATAAAGGTTTAAAAAATCATGGCCTTAATACATATTATCACAAATAACTTCTAAACTACCCAAGATATGAGGCTAAAACTTGCGCGCAAGACTTCTTATCAACTGCCCTTATAGTAGCCAAAGTGGCGTTGAAAATCTCGTCTGGGGGCCAACCGGCCATTCTTATCCCGTAATACCCTTAATTGATTATTTACAATTTATAACTATTTTTGTAAAAAGATTACGTTTTGGTTTATGGTATTGCACCACTAATAAGACATATCTTCTTGATAAGGGTAGACACGAACATAGATAAAACTATACAGTTATTAAATTGTCATTTTATTAATAAATAAATAAATATAAACAATAGTATATTATTCAACGAGCTAGCAATGATAGCTATTACCCACGAATATAAAATTACGACACGAGCCGAGCTTGCGAGGCGAGTGTCGTAATGCATCTGAGTGAGTAATAGCCATTGCAAGCGAGTAGAATACGATATTTTTTCTAGGAATTTTTTCCTTTTTGATTTAAATAAAATTGAATATAAATTTAAAATCAAATTTTTAATATATTTCTAATTTCATTAAATGTTGAATTGAATTATAATTTGCTAACTTGCTCTTTAATATAATAATTTACGATTACCTACCTAAGTTTTAATGGTATGGGTGGGTATCTTTTGAAGTATATAAGTGTCGTTTATATTTATCTTATTTCTAGAATATAAAATATACCCATATTATGTATTTCCATAATTATACCATTTGATTTTTGCCATAGTTATGTTTTGTGTTTATGATTTAATTTTTACCAGAAGTCTTTGTAACATCTTATTTCTTAATTTTATTGCAGAGTAAATTGAATGTTGCGAAAGAATCTTATACCTAAAAAGTTATCTTTTTGGTCGTAATAAAATTGACAATATCATTTGAGAATACATATTTTGTAATTTTTCCAATATCAGAAGTCATTCGTTAACAAATAAATTACTGATAATGTCATTTATATTACTTTACAAATAATATTGATTTAACACATTGTTGAAAACAGAAACTTGAAGAATGTTTTTCACTCTTTCGCCTCGTTTCTTTTTCGACCTTTATGTCGGTTTGGTTCTGCTTTGCTGACGTACTATACTATTGGCGTTTGTTTTATGTATGTACGGATGTATATTTGATGTCCTCTGTTTGTTCGACTGACTCGCTATGGGAATCATCCATCATTTGTTTCTAGCATTACGCTCGTCATTACCGTTCCACTGTCTGTTCATATGCGATGTGACAAGTGCACTTCTTTTTTACCTTCGTTTCGCATCCACCATATAAAAGTGTACGCATCTGAATACATACAATATATTGCAGTATATTGGTGTACTTTTATCACTTAAAACATTTCTAATTATAGTGAAAACGTTTTCGACTGTGTTGTTATCTTGGATCAGATCAAATTTTTGTTTTATTATTGTTGATTCAATTATTAAATTAGAATCACAATTACAATTACGGTATTTGACAATTTTTCAAAAAATATTTTAAACTATTCACATGCATCTACTGTAACATAAAAAAATATTTGTTAGGCAAATTTGTTGATAATTCGCAAAAAATGCTTATATTATATATTAGTTTAAAATTTCCCTAAAAACATAAATTTTCCAGTATGATGTCATGTGCTAGTATTGCCAAAAATTAGACAAGAGATTCTTAATAATAAAATATTGAAAAAATTTTTGGACTAATCTAAATTTATGTTTGATGATGATTTTACGACATTTCGTAAGGTTCTCATTACATATCCTGTATATCGTTACTTTTTTTTTTTACTATTTTATTGTAATAAAATGCTTAATAGAAAAAAAAGAAAAATTCTACTTTTAATGTTTGACAAGATTTTGACAAATAGTTTCAAATAATAATGACATTTTAGTTTCCAAGATTTCAAAATATTTTTAAATATAAATTTTTATTATACTGGGCTCTGACGTAAGCACAGGCCAATGAACATATTATATATTATATAGACTAATTTTATAAACGTATAATTGAGGCACCCAGATACGACCAGAATACGACCTAATAGTATTCTGTAATATAGTAATCATTGCAATAACGAATGGTATACGTAGTAACGTTTCCCAACTATTATTGTCAAAATATAATATTGATAATTAAATTCTACTCTTTTGAGAAGAAACTGCAAAATTTTGAAAAGACGAAAGTGGTATTCGCTTTACTTTCAAAACACATTGGTATACAAATCATGCCCTACAATAATTCTAGTCACATTTGCTCAAAAATTGACATTATATTGTATTTCTTAAATCTCACCCGTCTCACCCTGTTACCTGCTTCAAGAAAAATGCCTACAAACTGCCTTTACGCTTTCTCTAGTAGTGTAATATAATAAATAGTGTTCACTGGTCTGTGTCCTTTGGGTGTGGACGTAAGGTATTTCTGACTGATGTTTCTAATTACCTCATTATTAACGTAAATTATATAATTTTATTTAAATATTTTTTTTACAATTTTTATGTATATTTTGTAAAAGGGTAATATTCAGTACTTAAGTAATTACTTAAAAATCAAAATAGGTCTTTTTATAACTACTGTCAAATACTATTGAGATTTTACTCTTCTTAAATTTAAACTAAATACCGTTATTAGGTAGTGAATTACTTATTTAAAACAATAAAAATAAAAAAATTGAAACATAGAAATAAACAACTGGTTAACGGTCCAGTTATCATCAGTTGCCGCATTTGCTCTCCTTAACAAATTCCATTCAAATGAAATTTCCACTGAGCTGGGCTCGATCACCCTGATATTACAATTTAAGTGACCCTTAAATTATTTTTTTCTTAGTTATTCGCAACTGTAAAAAATAGAATATGCACCACGAGATTAAAGTATTTTTTTTAATCCTTCGAGTTAATTGTTGCCGTCTGCTACATATTTCGGCAGAGAATAAGAGGAAACTTAATTTTTTACTTTTAACACAACAAAACCAGTTACACTGTAGAAACGAATTCGTATATGTATTTTTATATTATGACATACAGATGTTGTTGAAAACAAATGGTTCATCATATCTGTTTATTATTGATTTATTACGACTATTACCTTCCGTCACATAGAATCTGATATCTACACCACTAGTCATTACGTCTTCAGTCATACCTACTTTTCTCCGCGTATTTCATCTTCATCATGTACACACGTCATGTATTTTGTGATATATCATTAAATAGTTACAAATGACTTTTAACTGTGTGTATCACCGCTTTTGACTTTTTTTTTTAATACATTTGACAAAAATTTAAATAATATAATATTTGACAAAAAATTGTTCACTCTTCGCCGTCATGCGTTACAATAAATTAGTTAAATGAATTAATGCATCTAAATTTAGTGATAAGAACTATGTCCAGAATTGAAGCATATCGCACCCTGAATGCAGAGCTATTTAAATCCATTTATAGAAAAAAATAACTAGCTTAGTCAAGTATGTACGCGTCAAATTTTATATAAGGTCGAAGAATTTCTTTAAACTTAATCGACCTCGTCATCAAAGCTATCAGCATTATAAAAATTTCTTTTGCATTCCAAAACAGTACCCTGAAAAAAGTACATAGTTGAGGCTACTATGTTACTGTTACATAGTAGTTTGGTCGCAGCTATAATATGTACAACGATTTACCATGGAAAATTTCATATGTACATAGATTTAGGAACTATGTAGCATTAAACCACGCTCCGGCCGTATTTTTCGATACCCCACCAGGTGATTCTTTGGAAGTAGTCTAAATTAATCGCAAAGGTACCCTAAAATATCAATCATTTTTAATTAATTTTTATAAGTAGCTCAAATCAGAGGGTCACTTACCTTACAAGATGATTCTTTGAAAATTATATATTTTGTATAAAATTGTGCATATTTCACAAAAAAGATGGTCTGCCTCTCAAATTTGAATTTTATTAACCTGGCAGACCTACTTAAGTTAATTAATTATCCTCATGAGACGTACCCCACAAGATGATTCTTTGGTTATTTTTCTAAATTAAAGTTTGGAATCGTACGAAAACATCTTTTTAATGAACAAATAGTTTTTTTTCTTATGATATTAATGATGCTTACATTTAATATAAAGTTTAAACCTGACTTGTTATTGAATTTTTTAAGTTTCTTTGACAATTTAAAATTGTAATAATGAAAGATAAAGTCCCTCTAGGCGTCGTTAGTACAAGTATCCCCTGAAGAACACGATACTCGAAGAAGACGAATACCGTCTCTCGAATTACCTACACAGTTTCAAACTACACGAAACAGTCTACTAAGTTCTCTATTGAAAACAGTCTAATACACGTCCAATTTTTAATATTTGGCACCATTGTAAACGTAGAAAATATATGAAAAGAATATTACAGCGTGAAACCACTTTTTTGATCCTAACATACAAATGCAATTATTTACCGTTTACCATTGCCTAACTGTAATTGAGACGACTGAACGAACGTGGATACTTTCTTGTCGTTAGTGCATTCAGGCAATGTAAACTATAGGAATCGTGTCTTACCACCACGCCCCGTCTTACAACCTCTACAACCTCCTCACTTTACTCTTCTTGATTTCATGGTGACAATTTAAAAAATTCCTATAACTTATCGTTTTTAAATTTAGAAAACTTTTTGCAGTTCCATTTCGTAGTTATTTGATTATTAGTTATTATTAACCCTAGTACAACAAGTCGGTATCATACATGACACCTACGTTTTTTGTTTCAGCGCTGTAACTTTTGATAATGTAGAAGTTGACAATAATCTAATAAGTTTCTTTTTTGGTAAAAATTGGAATACAATTTAGACAGATAGACGTTGACACTGACATCAATTAAATATCAATTTGACACACTATACTTTCCTCAAAAATACTATTTAAACTAGGTCAACGAATCATTCGTTTCATACATGTTTTTGGAAATGAAAACTGAACCTTGTATACTCGAGTGCGTACTACGGAAAAAATATCTATTTTTGAATTGCATTATGTATGCTACTGTGTATTATATGAATACTATTAAATGCAATTAATTTTCATTTATATATTTTTGATTTTATTAGTGAACGTTTAGATAGTTTATAATTAATTTTTTTAATTTTATAAATTATAAAATAATATTAAAACAAAAAATTTTAAAATGATTAATAAACAATATAAAATTTAAAAATTTAAAATCAAAGAGAATTATAATTATAAATATTAAAATACTTACGTACAGAAATTAAAAATTATATACAAAAGATGAAAAAATAACATTAATACTAAAATTTAAAAATGATTAACACTGTAAATGATTAAGACGAGTTAACTCGTCCTGCAACATAGCGGCTCAAAATGCTGTGATATGTATATATTCACTGGTATAGGTGCCGCCAAGTATTTTCCGAAATACCGTATAATTCTAAATAATGTTCAATTTTATCAACATAGTTTAGTATAATTTATATTTTGTTAATTTCTAGAGTTTACTTTTTCTTTTTTGTTTAAATTATATTTATATTTAATGAGGTCCGTTAGCATCTGCGGTCATGAGCACCTCTACAAAATTAGATTTACGTTGATGTTATAATTTGTATAAAGTATAATTTACATATATAAACAAAAACAAATATTTTACTAAAATTATTACTAAAATTAATTGAATTATTCATAATTAATATTTTTTTTTTTAGTTCACTTTTTTGATGTTGGGATCTTTGATTTTTTTCTTTTTCTTTTTTTGTAACCTTATCTATTGTACTTATCACTGGCAGTAAAAAGTCCGTCATTTTGAGACAAAAAAATTTTTCCATATGGTTTGTTTAAAAGGGTTAATAAAAAATGTAAAATTTAAAAATTTAAAACCAAAGAGAATTATAAATAATATTAAAATTGAAAAAAATTATTAAAAATCACACAGAAAAAATATACCAGAATTTGATAGTAAAACTTACGCGTCAGATAATAAACTAAATTTTAAATATTACTGAATATTTTGTACCTAATATCGCACCCCGGTGGACTAGGTGATAAAATTTATTGACACACGTTTTCATAAGAAATATACATTAATAACTTAAAAAAGGAGATGAAGTATATAGTATTAGTTCAGGTACTATTTTCAAGAAACGTGCTTTCTTTTTTTATTATATTTTATTTTAAGGGGTTGTTCACGTGATATTTTTTCAGAAAGACGTTGACCTAGTTTAATTAGTATTTTTGGGGAATGTATAGAACCGGTGTATTATAGGTGTCATTTATGATACTCACTTGCTAAATTTGTCCCATAACAGAGCCTTGTCGTTCTAGGGTTAACATTTGTTCAATCTGAAAATCTAATACAGACAGCTTCCGAAGAACACGATTAATTTTCGTGTTCTTCGAAACCGTGTTGTTCGAGACTACAAAAAACAGGATTCTGTTATGTGTAAAAATTTAAAAAAAAAAAAAAAAAAAAACACGTATTATATGACATATTTGGAACAAATTTTATATCAAATAATATAATTAGGGTAAAAGCCCCGATTGTGGAACACTATTTTTAGGTATTTCATCAAACTTGCTTACAAAAATTAATAAATGAATTAAACACCCATTTTTTTTTCTTAATAAGCATGAAACCAAGTTTTTTTAATCCAATGAATATGTTTTTAAGAAAATATAACCCAAAAATTTTGATTTATTAATGTTTTGTTTTATAATTTGTTGACATCTATAAAAAAACGGACAGAAAATATTAACACCCTTTAAAAAATCAGCACATTGACACCTAAAAAAGAACACGTATGTACGAACATGAGATACATCAGATACATCTTTTGCCATCTTTTCACTCTATGACATAGAGTGGCATCTAGTAGTAAACAGAATGTCAAATTAAAAAATATAGAATGGTTTAAATATTCGATAAAATAAACGACCAAAATCACAGAATATACCAAAATACCACAGAAAAATACTATCTTTTGTTTCGCCATCTATGTATTTTGGTAAAGTTCTAATCAATTCTAAACCTTCTAAACTAACTTATCAAAATGGCGACAATTTTTCATTATTAATAAAATTTTGCAACTTTAAATCAATATTTTTTTATTTATCAATTGACGATACGCTCCGAAATAAAAAAAAAATATTAAAAATTTTACGATTTTAAAGCAGTAAGTAAATATTTTAGACTCAAAAGAAATTAAAGCTATTTATAATATAAATTTTTAGTTATTTTACGTACATGATTTTAGTTAAATACACAGGTTATATGTGTACTCAAAGAAATACACATATATATAAATTACATTTAAACCGAATAAAAAGATGATTTAGCTCTTATAATCTCTTAACTGGACTAATAAAAATTATTTGTATAGTTTTATTGCGCTAACTTCGAAAATTAACTGCAAAATGTTGAAATTTATAAGGCATGTGTTTCTATAAATAAGCATTGATCAAACGCAAAAGAGACACATTTAGCAAAAACTGTTTAATTTATATATGTATTTCTTTAATTAAGTAAAGAAACATTAAATGTGAGATGAATTTAAATTGAAAAACAATCATTCTATTAATAATAATTTTTGTTATCAGACGTTTCTTTCAGAAATAACTTCATTAAGATATAAATGTCAAAACTGTTTTTCTATTGGATCGCGTTCCACAAACGGGGCTTTTACCCTATGTATTTTATTTATTTTTTTTTTTTAAATTACTCGAAAATTGTCTAGTTTGGAACTTTGTAGGTAATACGAGAGACGGTATTCGTGTTCTTCGAGTATCGTATTCTTCAGGGGATACCTGTACTAACGGCGCTTATAGGGACTTTATCTTTCATTATTACAATTTTAAATATTATTTTTTAAAAAACATTAACAAATATTAATAATAAGTAGGTATTATTATTTAATAACATTATATAATTGTCAAAGAAACTTAAAAATTTCAATAACAAGCCAGATTTAATCTTTATATTAAACGTAAGCATCATTAATATCATAAGAAACAAATTATTTGTTCATTAAAAAGATATTTTCAGTCTCGATGTTGCTCCCAAGTGCCCGAGTGAATACAGTGAATACACATTAAAAATTAAGTCTGCCATATTTGTTACTGTGTTTTATGAGGCAGACAATATTTTCTAGATACATAGTGACGATTCCAAACTTTAATTTAGAAAAATAACCAAAGAATCATCTTGTGGGATACCTCTCATGAGGATAATTAATTAACTTAAGTAGGTCTGCCAGGTTAATAAGATTGAAATTTGAGAGGCAGACTATCTTTTTGTGAAATATTCACAATTTTATACAAAATATATAATTTTCAAAGAATCATCTTATAAGGTAAGTGACCCTCTGATTTGAGCTACTTATAAAACTTAATTAAAAATATAATTTAACGGAATTCTCAAAGTCTGCCTAGAGATTGATATTTTAGGGTACATTTTCAATTAATTTAGAGTACTTTCAAAGAATCATCTGGTGGGGTATCGAAACATACGGTCGGAGCTCGGTCTATATGGTTCAAACAAAGTATCAAATATTGAGTATCTCAACTAGTGAGCATAGTACTCATAACATGTTTACATGATTGTATCCGTTATAAATTATAGGCAAATTAACTTTATATCTATGATAGATTCTACTATTTTTTATAGTCGCGATATCTATGTAATATAGCACTGATTTATTTAAAATAGCCGTACCCGTGACGTTCACGCGAAACGTCTTTTTCCAATTTGTAGTTTCTTGCAACACAAAATGTATTAAATTGTCCCCAAATTGACAATTGTGTATTTATTGTATTTTTCGGTGCACAATTAGCAACATTTTTTTTTGATTTAAAATTCAGAAAAATTTTCAAACTACAAAATTTATTTACAATTTTTGTTACTATAGTTATGAAATTTTTTATGAAATATGTAAATTGGCTTAATGTGTGTAGATGCTCAAAATAGTTTTTCCATTTTCCCGTGGGAATTAGACATTTTCCCGTAATAAAAAGTATCTTAGATGTTGACCCAGCTAATAAGTTATCATCACACCAAATTTCATTAAAATTCGTCCAGTAGTTTTTACGTGATGCGTGAACAGACAGACAGACAGACAGAGACAGATTTAGAGTTTTATTATATGTATAGATAATAGAATAGACAACCAGACTACATAGAAATATTCACTCTGTAATACGAGGGCGGTTACTATACAATATATAGTCGATACCAATTGTAGAGACCATTCCCTTCTTCTTTTATAAATTTAATTTGCCTACAACCGTTTCTAACATTACGACATACTGTACTATACATTTTTGTTTATTGTTTTTCTTTAAATTGTTGATACTTAAAATCAAATATTAAAAACGATTGTAAACAAATTACATTTATAAAAGAAGAATGAAATGGTCAGAACATTTGGTACCGACCATAGAACTCCCACCAATAACATAATTGCCACAACCACGTTCAGAGTTGCGATTACCATGCTGTATAGTATATAGAAAGATTCACTAATCAGCGATGTTGCCACAAGGGTACATTTCCTAAATTAAAATGCTTCTTCAATTTCATTATTCTCACTAATATTGTTAATGAGTTAACAAACAATAGTTTAACTACTTTCTTCAATTTTTTTAATAGAAAATTCAAAAAAATATGGTAACCCCTGAAGAACACGGTACTCAAAGAACACGGGTCTCGAAGAGCTCGGGTACCCTTCCACGAATTAAACGGTTTCAAGCAACACGATTTTTAAGTAATTCTTCTGAAAAAGAATAAAATACATATATTATAATTATATTTGATACAAAACTACATTGGTCCTCAATGTACGCGAACATATCAGTTCCATGTGGATTTGATTTACACGAATAAAAATCGTGTAAATTGAATCTGTCATTATAAAAGAAAAATGCTGGAGATAAAAACTACTAAAAGTTTTGAGAATTTTATAATAGAAATGATAACGAATACGTAGACATTTACATAGGTATTTAAAATTGGAAAATGTTGTTATTTTCGACATCGATAATTTTCGATAACGAAAAGTAGGTTTTGACAGTCCTAATATGTTCGGAATACCCACAACTTGCATCGCTTAAGCCTTCAAAATTTTCGTTAATTTTTCGCTACTATGCACCGTTTACGAGATATTTACGATCAAAAGTTTACGTTTACGAAAAGTATCGAAAACTAATTTTTTCGAAAATATTCTATTGGTGACTAAATTAACGGGACTAACAGAGCCTAAATTAACCAGTTATAACTAATCTATTATAAGTTACGCGGTATCGATAATTTTCGATAACGAAAAGTAGGTTTTGACAGTCCTAATGTTTGGAATACCCACAATTTGCTTCGCCTAAGCCTTCAAAAATTTCGTTAGGTAAAAAAGTTCTTTTTGGCTTGCGCCCATAGTATGTAGGGGAGACCGGGGCAAGTTTGGTACAGGGGTAAGTTTACACAATCCTTATAACTCACAAACCGTTGTACGGAGCGCAGTACTTGTCAGGCCAAATAAGTTACTGAGACTGTCATTTGCAAGTACGTCAGTTTAAAACCAGTACTATTAGCAACAACCAACGTAGAGCAGAATTAGTGATTTTTTTTGAGAAATGAGTAAATTTTTACACCACTATGTTAGTGTGAATAGTAATTATACTATTAGATCTTTACAATTTATAATAGATTATCTTATTAGGCCGTTATTTTAAGATTATTTTAAGATAGTTTGTTAAATGTTAATCTCATTAAAAAAATTTATAGGTTATATTTTGTTGAAAATATGCCGAAGGGGAAAGTTTACACAAAGCACATAGGGTATGTTTATACATTCTTTAAATCGCGTTTTATTTGTTGATTTATCAACGCTTTCTTCCAAATGTGCTCTGTCTACTTCCGCAGCACTTTTGAGTTCTTTTGCATACTGACCAATCGATTTCTAGTTCTACACGTGTATTATATCTAGCCTTTTGGGTAACCCGTCGCTGAAACATCTGGTATTAGGTTTTTTCTTTTTAAGAAACCAAAGATAACGATCCATGCGAATCAGACAATGAAAATGGCAATAAGAACTGTGCTTGCGTATACTGTTTAAAGCAATTCAAAAATTCTAAACCTGGTGCACATTGGATACAGTGCACACAATGTAAGAGATGGGCACATGATGCGTGTGGGCCTATTGAAACCGATGCAATTTTTTTGCGTGCATGAACTGCGACAGTGATTTTGACTGTGACTTATCCTAATTGATTTGGAGATCCTATGAATTTTTCGTTATTTTATAATTTTTGGTATTTGAATTTGAAGTTTTGTGTTCTTTTTTTGCTAATAAAACTGATTCGCATATTTACTTTTTTTTATAGTTGTTATCCCTATTTTAGAAAGTGTGTAAACTTACCCTGGGTACTGTATAAACATGCCCCGTAAAGGGGCATTAGTTAAGGCATCAGACATTATTTAAGGCAGAGAGATCTTCATAGGAACTGACATTTACTTTGGTACTATTTCTAACTAAATGACTTTGAATTTTGTTTCATAAGTTTATAATATTAATATTCTTCAAGAGTCTTTATGTACACGGAGAGAAAAATCATATAATTTTTGTAGATAAAATTTCAGAAAAATTACCATGCTCTTTTATAATGCGTGCGCGATCGATGACCATAGTAAAAAAATATAGCATATGGTAAAATTTAATGTGGTAACACAACTTCTATCACACTCTTATCCATATATGTTATAGTTTAATTCTTGTTGTCGTACTCTTTCATGTGCGCATCTGACCCGCAACCTTATGTTACTTCGGCTGTACCTGTAAAAACTTCGAAGATGCCCGATCTTTTCCGACCTTCGATTTTTTATGATCCATACAAAAATGATTGGCAACAATATATTCTAATACTGAAGATAGTGGAGTAACAAAATGATGAATTAAACGATGACTATCCGTCAAGACATTCTAATGAATACTGCTTCGACACCACACCAGCTAACCAGCTACTTGCAACACCACCAGTCCTGCTATGTGACTTTCATATATGATTGTGTTGATACTTTCTGCAGCTTGCCTCGCTATGTGACAGCGTTGATACCTTCTCTTTCTTTCTTTCTACTATTAGCTTCTTTTATTCTTTTCTACTTTTCTTCTATTTTAAGACAGCATGGTAATTTTTGTAAGAAAAACAATTAAACTGTCGGCAGTGGAACTTTTTACTGTGCTGTTTTACAAATTTTACGGAGCTAATATTACGGAAAGAACATTCTATCCTTTAAATTTTCTATGATTAATTATAATTTTTATATTTTTACCGTACAAAATTGAATATGTTCGCCGTTTACACGTCGATTGTAGTGCTGAGCACAGTAATTTTTATATGAATTTTCTCTCTGTGTAGATCTATGAAATAGTAGAAAATAAATTTTCGCTTGTATAGAAAAGTAGCGAACAACATTCTGACCATTGATTTTTCATTTCACAACGCAGGGATATTTTAACTTTATCAAATGCATTATTGCCAATTGCACTACTTACAATCAGTAAAATGTAACGTATCCTTTATACTGTACACATTATTTGTCGTTAGTGCACACATAAATATAAATTCTCATTAGTTTTACCCCTTTAGTATTTAATAAATGAATGTATATTATGAAACATGCATATCGCGCGTACTCTTTCTCAACCTCGTATCTGAAAAGTCCCAATTTTTTGACACAAAAAAAACGTATGTCCCAAAGTCCCAAAAAAAGTCCCAATTTTTTGACACAAAAAAATCTGTGTTTTATTTTAATCATTATGAACTTAAGATTTATGTTAATTACACCTTTTAATGTTGGCTACCAACATATATAAAATATATATAGATAAATATATATATAAATACAATATTTAATGTTTTTTGTTTGTTTTAAAACATGCAGTTTTTGATATACGAGGTTCAGAAAGAGTACGTGCGGTATGTGACTATTTTCAAAATCAGATTTAGAGACATAACTGATCTCGACAACAGTATGTTCTGAAAAAGTATTCTGTTTATATATGTATTAGGGATGTTATGGATATCCGTAACCGTAACCGAAACTACCGGATATCCGAAATAATTTATTATCCGTAACCGAAACCGTATCCGAAAATAATTGTTTCGGATAATAACAGACAACTGCTGCTGGAAAATTGAGCTTAAATTGAAGAAAATAAATTAAAATATTATTAGCATATGTTTCTTTTGATAGATTTTCATTGATTCGTGTTTGGCGTTCACATTTTTTGGTACAATTTTCCCCTTTTTTTCTAAAAAAATTGTTCAATTATCCGTAACCGTAACCGTATCCGAAACATTATCCGATATTATTATATATTCGTAACCGAAACCGAAACCGAAAAAAATGTTTTTAAATATCCGTATCCGTATCCGTATCCGAAATTTCATATCCGTAACATCCCTAATATGTATGTATATGATAGGACATAGGTAAGTCGTATTTTTGTAAAATTTTATGTATTTTTTAATAGAATTTTTATGATTTATACATTTAAGTATACGTAATAACTTCCCCATTTTTAAAAAAAATACGACGAAGTAAGTTTTTGTAGTAATTATACTTTAACAAATTAAATTTTAGCTGATTAATTAGCAGATTATTTTGATTTAAAAACTGAGTGATTTTGGACAACAGAGTTAGCTGTGAGAGGAAATTTGCTCCAAAAATTTAAATATTTCTTCCTCGAAAAATTAAGTTTAGATTAATACAAAAAGTACCTACTAGAAAATGAATAAAATTTTCGTTACGCTATCACATACCTATACAGGTAACCCCCGAAAAACACGATTAATTTGTCCCGTCTTCTTTGATACCGTTTTGTTCGAGACTATAAAAAATTGAATTCCGTTTCAAGTGTGAAAAGGGCATAGCCGGGTAAGATAGGGAAAATGGCCCTTGACGCAAAATTGATTGTTCTTATAGGAAATAATACTTCTTAGCCCCAGATACATTTCTGCCAGATTTCAACCCTCTGAGGCTAATAGTTTATGAATACACAAACAGACAAAAAATTTTCAAAAAAAATTTTTTTTACGAAATTACTGAGCCGATTTATTTGAGTTTAATATATATTGTGTATCCACCTTAGGCAAAGTAATAAAAAAAAATTAACGTTATATCCCTTCATTATAAGTACTAATTTTTTTAAATTTTTAAATTTAAGTAAATAGTTTTTTTGGCACTTACGCGTTAGCGATACCCACCATTTTTTGTTCAATAATATGTCTCTTAGTACTCTATAACATATATTTTTATGGAAAAATTTTAGTTGGTAGATCATAGTAATATTTCGATACAAATGCATACCATGTTAGGTACTACATATATTGGAAATTCTACTACAGGTAAGCTTGGAAATTCGACAGGTATCTCCTTTATTTTTCACAAAACAATATAAGTAGTCGGCAAAAGGAAACAAGATGAAATTTCAAAAAAATATCGAGAAAGAAAGGAGATGCATATCACGTAATTGGCTTCATAGTAGCATTAACTAACATGTGCAAGTAACATTGTCGAATGTATTGCTCCATTTTCATGATGAACTTTAACCCTATAATCATACGTACTCGTAAAATTTTCGACCAAACTTCTCTCCCTGCTTCAATACTACAACTTGCAGTTGCCTGCCTGCTCTGAAACTTCTGTTATCTCATTTATTTGTTATGATAACACAGAAGACTTATCAATTTCGTTTATGGTTGCTGTCGTTTTGTTTATATTTAAATAATGCGCGTCAATTTGACGACGATGTATGACTAACGTATGGTTTTTTTTTTAAATTTTGTACTTTACATATAAATGTTTGTCTAATTTTTCTAAAATTTATTAAAGATATGGATGTTATAGTTATTTTTTCAGTGATAATGATAATGTAAAAGATGATGACAGCTGTTTGACTTATAGAGACGACATAATACTGAACTTTTAATATATTGAATCGAAAACCAAAGAATGCGTTTCAAGTTACTTAATAGAAGATTAACAATTTATTTTGTAGGACAATGTTTTTATTTTTATTAATTTTTGAGATATTATTCGAAAAATTGCTGACAAATTTTAGAAAATTTACAATTGTGCCTAATGAGGAGATAACTACATATATGTATGTCCGAGAATATATGTGACCGAGAAATTTTACATTTTGTAAAGTCACACATATCCACCAACTCATAACAGTTCATAAAGTAATTATTTGAAAGACATATCTTATGATACAATTGCTGTATTTATCTATTTTTTAATTTTTATAATAGAAGTATGCTTTGATAAAAAGATTGAAAAAATTAACAAATATTTTTATTAAAAAATTTTTCCAAATGCAATTTTTTTACATATTATGTTCGCTTTTGTAGTATTGTCACGTAAAAAAAATGTTTTTTGCAAATAAACTCGAAAATTCTCCGTAAAAAGTTCATTCGTCAAGTTGACGACGATGTATTATTAACATTTCTCGTAGACGAACGTTTGAATTTAGAGTTAAAAAGATATAATTAAATGTTCTATATGAATACTCTCGAAAGCTGTGGAAAACTAGTAGCTACTCTGGAGCTCTAGTTAAATGTGTCGACGATTTTTTTGGTAGTAATCTCTTTTTTGTTAAAGTATTTTACCAGTTACAAAAATTTATCCTTACATTCACAATCAGTAACTATTATTGTATTAGCGGAACAGTCAATCAAATTAACTTGCTTACCAAAGAAGCTATAAATATATAATAATTTTATCATTGTAACTACATTTTATAGACCTAATATGTATTGAAATACACGCAGGTATTAATTAAAAAAAGACCAATATTGATTTTATCTTAACGTACGTGACCAAATGATTTATACCATTTTGCTTTTAACAGCAACAGAGTAACAGACTGCAGTATTAATTCCGTTTAATTCGAATAAATAAATAGTAAGTATACAGAAAGATAGTATTATAATGAAAACAGATGATTATTGTGAATAAATAAAATAACAAACAAAAACAGAATATTTTATATGAAAAAGATCATGATAATAATATGTATGCCGGGACTCCGAGTTTATGAAATATATATATATATATATATATATATATATATATATATATATATATATATATATATATATATATATATATATATATATATGTGTATATATATATATATATATATATATATATATATATATAATATATATATATATATATGGTATATGTATATGACTCTCACCCCCACGTACAAGATGTAAATGATATTGGGGTTAAAATAAATGAATCACATTAACATCTCTCCAATATGTAGACGATAAATATTTACTATTGATATTATAAAAATAAAAAAAATATGTGATGGCGTAAATAATACTAAGTAGCCGATGGCAGTAATTTGCAAATGATTTTGTGGAGATGCAGACGTCGTTGAAAGCAAAAATTGGAATAAATAAACAATATAAGCGAGTTCTACCATTAATTATTTATTATTGTTGCGACACGAACAGTTTGTAAGAAATGTAATAAAAACTAACAATAAGTGTAAAAAAATCAGTAACAACTTCAACTACTTAGTACATGTTTTGAGATGCTTGTTAAATTTTTTTCTTAAAAAAATATTTGAAAATTGCGGAACTATAGCTGTATTTTAGGAACGTCTTTTTTTGGACATCAGTTGCGATGGACATGATAAATCGAGATTGGTTCGTCCGAAATCAAAATTTCAAAAACATTTCGTTAGTATATTTTATTGTCTAGTCGCTGACGGAATGATTTGTCGATATTTAAATTTTAAAAAAATGGCGATGATTTTAAAAAAAAGTTTACTTTTTCAAGATATGAAAAAAAATTTTTTTGTTCTAAAAAAATCTATTTAACAAAAAATTAAAAATCCCTCCAGCAGCGACTAGATATTATAATAATAAATAAGTAGTATAAATTTGGTATTGATCAGATTGATAGTTTTTTAGTAATCGTGTCCATCGCAAAGGTATAGGAGGGACTCTGAGATAAATTTCTGAATAGATTATCGTTTAAAAAAATTTTGAAAAGTTTTCGAAAACTACAAATACGATTTTCAAAAATCACTTATTTGATCTTTTTTGTTCAAAAAAAGGAACTGTTTTGGCTCGTAAAATTGTTCAAGTAGTAAAGTAAAAAAAATATATGTGATCTCTCATTTATTTTTGTTTTCTACGCATATTGATTACTTTTTTGGGAGCAAAGGATAGATATTGCCGAAATAAGGGTCATCTCAATATATATGTTTCAAAACATTAAAAATATTACGAGGAAAATATCTTATTTAATTAATAAATTTTATAGAAATTATAGGTAACGTTTGTTACCTGTAGTCCAATAGTGATCTACGAATTTTCGATAATACGAATCTATGAACATTAAGTACAATTATTTTCCAAAAAAACTTATTATATGATATTGTTTTTTCATAGAAAATTTGTTTAGTTTTCCGTATTTTCTAACAATACTTAGCAATGTTACAATATTCAGCATTAAAAGGCAAACTCTACAAAAGGTAAAGCATGTACAAAAGTAAATAGGTATTGGATAATAAACTGATCTATGTTGAAATTATTTTATCTTATCTTCAAGTATTGTACAAAATCATTGATAAGTTATTTGATATCAATATTACGGTGTTATAACGTGATGTGTTACTCCCACCTCTTATTATTATATTATGTGTTTGGTGAATAATCTGTATTTAGAAATATGTATGCATGTGTATATAGTAGCGACATACAGACATCGTATAAGTAACAAACATTAAAAGTCAAATACCAATCTGAATTATAATCGGAATCAGTAAATCACAAAATACCACATTTAAAACTGAGAAACCCCTCACAGTACATGTACTACTTATAGACAGTTAGCCAGTCAGTCAGTTGGGGGCCCATCGGCATCATTTCTTCCCCTCTTATCGCATAACACAATCGTTAATGTTGACGGTGCATAAATTTCACTTTTCCAAGAGCGAGTAAAGAGCATTAAATATTTTCGTGTTGAGGAGTCAACCATTTAAAATACAATATTTTGTTCAAAAGATGAAATGGAACAGAAATTCGGTTGTATATTTGTGCACTGGAGTAGGCAATGTCAAGTGGTCTCGCTGTGTTTGCATGATTCATACCATACCATTGTTTCGATTAGTTTTGAGAATATTTTTAATATGCGGTTTCGCATGGTTTATTGTAATACTCGAAATCTACAAAACATTTCACCAATTTTTGCTATATACTTACTACAAAATGTTTTATTAGGGATAGGGACCTGATTTCTGTGGGTATGTGTATTTCCTGTGTTGAGTTATGAATATGGTTTTAGATCTATAATCCTATCTGGTCCTAATCTATACATATATTACATATAATAAAAATGCAACGAGACCGTTTCTGTACATGGAATATTTTTTGAAAATTGTATTGGCACTGTAAATAGTTAGCGATGTAGATAGCAAAGCAGTGATTTTTAAAATTTTTGTCTGTCTGTCTGTCTGTTCACGCATCACGCTAAAAAACTGAAATTGAACGAATTTTTATAAAATTTGGTGTGGCGATAACCTATTACCTGGGTCAACATTTAAGGCACTTTTTACTGCGGAAAAATGTCTCATTCCCGCGGGAAAATAGAAAAACCATTTTGAGCATGTACACACATTACGCGAAAACTATTGAACGGATTTTTACGAAATTTGGTGTGGTTATAATCTATAATTTGGGTCAACATTTAATATACTTTTTATTCCAGGAAATTCCTACGGGAAAATAGAAAAATCAATTTAAACATGTGCATTGTGCATGCATTACGCAAAAATTATTGTTCTATGCAAGTTGTGTATAATTATTACACTTATGTACTTCTCATTGATTTTATAACAATGGGTCGCGCGAACGACGTCGCGAGTACAGCTAGTTGAGACTAAATATCAAAAGAACTGATGATGAACTGAAAAGAAATGAACTGACGGTTCGAAACAATATTGTCACAGTTTCAAAATAAAAGTGGTATTTTTGCGAAGTAAAATATTTGTTTATTATTTACAAATATGGAATACCATAAAGTAACGCTCAAATCTATTAATATCAAAAGATTACATATTCACAGTAATAAAATTTGTTTTGATCTAAGGATCTGACCATTTTTGCTTTATGTTTTGGGAACACTGAATCCGAGTCTGAGGTCTGTTCAACTCTGTCATATCAGCATTTTGCCATAACTCGATTAAACACATTTATATACCTAACCCTAAGAATGAATTTGTAATCTGAAAACCCAATTGAAATATTATGTATTTTATTCGCAGCTTTACCAAACAGCCCTTTTAAGGGTTACAAATGTACAAAACTTAAACGTGTAACCTTCCCGCGCTGTATATCGAGTAACACCAATGCTGAATTGCCCGCGAAACAGTAATTTGAAAAACTAACATTAGTTCAACAAACGTAAAAATATAGACTTTAAGGTTGAAGGGCTTGGACATTCAGATTACAACTTCGTTCTTAGATGCGTTTATTATCTTAAATTATGGATTTTTTGAGGTTATGGAAAAATCCTGATATATCGGAGTTAAGCAAATTCGGATTTAGCGACCTCCAAAACATATAGTAAACATGGCCGGACCACCGGATCAGAAAACAAAAATTTTTTTGTGTGACTATTTTATGGTAAAAATTAGAGAAGTAAAACACAATCAATTAGCATTTTTTATTAAGCTTTTTATTTTACAAGTGGCTAGCAACCATTGGCTTATGGAAGCGTGGATGAAATCTAAGTCAAAATGTGGGTTTCAACACATACAATGGGGTTATAGAGGGATGTCAGGCAGGTAACAGCATCTTAATTAAAGCAAAATTAGGCATTAAATTTTCTTCTTATGGAAGTTATGTCAGGAAACTTAGACTTGATAATTTTCTCTCCATCTACAGCTCATTCTTCTTGTTCTGAGTAATTCTGAGTAATTATTCTGGTGAAAAGGGTCTAGGCCAGAAATCCTTTAAGAATTAGCGAATCATTTTCAGTTAGCAAAGCACAGACTGCCAACATTCAAAAGAAATTATAAAGTGTACAAAAATTTAAGATACATACATATATTAGTCTTCAGTAACACAAAATGTAATTTTTAATAAAACTAATTTTAACAGGTCGCTTGTCTCATTATTAAATTTAAAGTTTTTGGCTCTGCCACTTTTAAGCAGGAACCTCTATTAGGCGCACAGATTTTCGCGTGGAATTACTTCGGAGAAGTTCTGCTGTAGATAGATTAAATGGGCTTGACATTACTTAACAAAAATTTGTAAACAAATGCTAACCCAACATTTAGCGTCCACTTAACTGAATTGTGATAATTTTAATCATTTGAAAGAGACGTGTTCAAATTGTAAACTTTACAAGCCTTGGTCAATAGGATTATCACTTATCAGTTTCAATAAATTTGATGATCACGAGATCAAAGGGTTAACTTCAAAATATTTTTTTAATAGAGTTAAAAATACATTTACATTGCGTATATTATATACTTTTATTACAGCCTCTATGGCCCATTTTTACGAATATATAAAAGGGAGATATTTCGCATTTATTTAGTAAAAAATATACATACCTACATAAATATTTTTAAAATTTCGTTTTTTGTTATGTTAAAATTAACCGATAACAGATAATTAAACTGTTGTTTAAAAATAAAAATATTAAATTTATTTTTCTTTTTATCAGCACACAATACATAATTAGGATTTTCAACCCAATTAAAACGGGCGTTAAAACCAATTAAGATGTCCGGGACGTTTATACCGATACATATACTTATGTATGTATATGCCAGTTTTTGAACTTTGGCCCCATTTACTTTTATTCTAAATACATTTTGATAGGTTCATTTAGTTCTTTTTTATATCAATGGTAAGATTTAATTAATCAAAATCAACAAATAAATAAGCTATAGTAATGAAAGATATAATTATTAACCCTTATAGTGTTGAGCAACGATATATAGGTGAAAATATCTAAACTTGGTCTGACGTCATTAAACAAATGAAGCAAAATCAGACGTACCAAATTTTCTGTCTCGTTTTCTTTTTGTTCTACTTATATTAAAATAACTATAGTAACTTAAAAATGTACGTCTAATATTGTTTTATTTGTTAATGACATCATACCAAGTTAAGATAATTTCACCTATATTTACTTATCTATGCAAGTGTTAAAGGAAACCGTCACTTGTAAAATAGGTAATATATTTAAACACAATTGGAATGAATACGGGGGGGGGGGGGAAGAAGATTCGTAGCAAGCAACAAATTAACTTTTTGAAACTTCATGTGTCACTAATAACCCTCTCTCAAAAAGTCAGTCAAAATACCAATGGTTTAAATACACGTGAATCAGTATATGTGCCTTAATTTAAGAAGTACCACTTCGGAACTCATTCATACTTTCGTTTTAAGCCTATATTACAGTTGACTCTATGAAAGAAATTTCATAATGAGATAGGCACTAAAGTAAAATTTTTGATATGTTGTTTGTTAAAATATGACCAATTTTTTGAAAATTATTTATTTCATTTTTAATAACATTAATTTACACAACTCTTAACAAATATTTGAAATACCCTAACCACTAATTCTTTGTCCTTTTACTTCTAAATACGTTTCTTTTTGAATTTTTTATGACCTTATTCCAAAAACTCAATAAGTTTAATTTTGGTCCAGTACTTTATGCAAAACCTAATTTTTTCGCCCGGCACTAAAAGAGTTAAATATATTTTGACCGGTTCCTCAGGCTTGTACGTTTTTAAAGAAATCGTTTGAATGTTAATTATGTAACTGATAAATTGTAAAAGGCTTAAAAGTGTTTTAAATATGATTGAACAAAAAGTAGCTGTCACATCTGCGTATGGGTGGTCCTTTGTATACGATAGCGATAGCACAAAGATACAATTATGTATGTTCGAAAAATATTTTTACAAACAGCATTAGTTGGTAGATATGAAATAACGGAACAGAAAGGAGCAATAAAAACCTTGAAAATTTTTGTTGGTAATTTTGTTTAACACATCTTAAGAATATTCTCCGAAAATTTCAAATTGATTCCATAAAAATTGATAGAAATATGAACATAGATTCAAACGTCAGCATCAATCTATCAATATATTATGTAGTTATTACTGTGAATTTATACATATTTATACAATTGTTAAGAATGGAAGAGAACTTTGATAATTAAAAAATTATCAAAATTTGGGCAAGGTAAGGAAAATCTCTGACAATGTAGAAAATTACTTCTTTCTACTCCTACTATTAAAAGTAACATTTTGCGCATGGCTAACTATATGTAAAAAAAACGCCGTGAGCAGCGGGGCCCCATCACGGTAGTCGAATTTTCCCCTTCATCTTCGGTATTGAATGTTTACAAGCGAAATGTGATTGAAAGTCTACAACCGAATTGTCATTTTGTTGGTTTCAAAACTGGTCATGAGTGTTCGGCTGATCGAGGCTTTAAAAAAAGGTTTTAAGTATTTAAGGGCTGTATCTCAGTAAATTTCAATTTTGTGCCGAAAACAGGTAGCAGAACAAAAACCAGCACAATTCGTACGAGGGCATTCCTGCTCATGTTTATCCGCTAATTGCCTTTATGTTTTAGTTTTAAATATTAAAAAAGGACCTTAAATAGTAAACTGGAAGGCCTTTATAAAGATATTTTTTCTTTCAAAAAAAAAAAATAAAAAAAAAAAAATAAAAAATAAAAAATTATTTCTTCGGTATTGAGTGTCTACAAGCGAAATATAATTGAAAGTCCACAAGCGATTTGTAATTTTGGTGGTTTCAAAACTGATAATGAGTGTCCGGTTGATCGGGGCTTTATAAAAAAATTTTAAGTTTTTAAGGGCTGAATCTCAGTAAATTTCAATTTTGTGCCGATAGAAGTTAACAGGGAAAAAGCCAGCACAATTCGTACGAGGGCATTTCTATCCATGCTTATCCACCAATTGCCTTTGTGTTTTACTTTTAAATATTAAAAAAGGAACTTAAATAGTAAACTGGAAGGCTTTTATGAAGATATTTTTTCTTTCCAAAAAAATCCAAAATTTCTATTTTATAAATAATAAAAATCCAAAATTCCTAAATAATAATTAAATTAATAAATAAACAGTGACTTTAATAACATTTGCAAATTACTTAATATGTATGTATTTCATTTGTTAAAAAATTGTATTCACTTTTTTTTAAATTTTTTAAAATTACTATTCGCCTACTTGTATTTAGAATAAACATAATGCTTTTAAAACACATTTAACAATAGCATTCAATTCCGATGTAAAAATGGGAGAAGTGGGGGGAAAAGTGATGCGGACTCTCTACAAGGTACTAGCTGGATACTAACTGAATACACGTACAAAATTTCAGCCTTCTAGGTTTCCATATGGAGTCTCTAGACGTGTTAGAAAACAAGCAAAAAAATTAAGGAAATATTGGCGTCAAAATCGTGGGGGTAAGGGTTAAAAGTTGAAACCTCCAAAAAACAGTGTCTGGCTATTAGCTTAACCTGTACACCAAATTTCAGCCCTCAAGGTTTATTTGGGGAGATTTTGACCCGAACGAAACTGTTAAAAAACAAGAAAAATCATGTTCTTTTGGGTATAAAAATGGTGGGGGTAGGGGTTAAAAGTCGAGACCCCCAAAAGGCACCCCCTTGATACTAACTCAATCCGAATACAAAATTTCAGCCCTCTAGGTTTATTCGGGTGACCTGTGCGAGTGGTACAAACTTCGAAAACGTCGAAAATGCATGAAATTGTAGCTTAAAAATGAGGGGGGTGGGGGTAAAATATTAAAACCTCCAAAAAGCACAACCTAGGTACGAACTTTATCAACACACCAAATTTCAACCCTCTACGTTAATTCTGGAGGGCTGGGGGCCTGTTAGATCCAGCGAAAATCGTTTTTCCCCCCTCTACTCCCACCATATCATCCTAGGAAGCTGAATTTTGGATATGTTGTAGATAATTGACCGAAACATTATTTAAAACCGGTTTGAAAAAGTTTTATTGCTTTTCAGCCCCCCACGACCCCCTTAAAGGTCGGGTCCGAAAAAAAATTTGCCCAAAATTTGACCCCACTTTGATAGTATTGTTGTGCATCGGAATAAGCCCCACTTACCAAATTTCATCTCTTAACTTCCATAGGGGGGCCCTACACATATTAAAAGGTTGCGGGAAAATATATATATATATATATATATATCAGACATCTTTTTTTTTTACATAATCGTGTTCTACGGGTCCGAAAACGGATAGCGCCCCTGGTCTCGCCTCTCGCAGCTCTTATCGTATAGACTGTATAAGTCTAATTTTTCGGAGAAAATTCGACTAATAACAATTGCCCACACAATGCGGAAAAGAAGGGAAAGAGCGTGCAAAATAATTTCCCACGCCTTAAGATAATAAAAAAGTAGGCTGTTCCGGTAGTTTAATATATAATATATAGAAATAATACTAAAAATATACATAAATGTATGTTGATTATTTATTATTGTTTCCATAGTTTCAAAGTATACTTTTGCAAAAATTTAAACATCTTATCATTGACATTATAAATTTAAAAAATTTTTACAACTTATTGAAATTTTATTTTAATTATTTATGTTAAATTTTGCGAAAAAAATGTGCTCGTAGAAAAAGTATAGTGTAAAATACGTGGGAAAAGCTTATTTCTCACTCATACGAATTGTTGCACTCGCCCTGCGGGCTCGCGCAACAAACTCATATTCGTGAGAAATAAGCCTCTTTTCCCACTTATTGTACAATATACTATTCTGTGGTGAAACTTCAGTGACTATAACTTTTAGCTTTATGAATGCCATTTTTAATTTCACATTTTTTTTTTTAAATTTTTGTTTGTAGGTGTAATAACGTTTTTCGAAAATTATGTTAATCCTGACAAAATATGCATCTCATTTTATAAACTAAATAGTACTATCTACATAATTTTCTGTTTAATGCGTTCTGTACGACGAGAGCTACACATACTATTAAATAATATGTAGAGATTAGAATTTAAAATTATACGTTATAAAATATGTATAGCATACATTGTACATTATAAAAGAAATTGAATTCAAAACTAATCCTATAAGCTGTATATCTGCGTGATCCAAAAAAAAAAATTAAAAATTGAAAGTTGAGATAATTTGAGAATACATAAAAAAAATTTTGACATTTGTTAATAAATTGTTTTCATTTGTAACTTAAAAGTTAGCGACCTCTGTCGGTGGTAACGAATATTGGTATACCAAAATCATTACTTCACACGCCAACAAAACACTTTTAATTGTAGTTGCGGCATAACTATATCCTTTAAAGAAACAGTTTTAACCCATCTTAAAAATCTGTCACATATTGGTAGAATGAATTTATAAAATTTTGGAATTATTTTTAAAAAATTTTACATATTGGTAATGGTCTAGCAATTATATCTAGATGAACTGATCAAGAATTTTTCATCCGTCTCAACTATGGGCTTTCTCTGTGCCATATTGTGTTGAATAACTTTGGTTTCTTCAAATCATAATAATTATACATTATTTAAAAAATCCATTCTGCAGTATTTTTTCGGTTTTCCTTATTGATGGATGTCTAAACTGACGAATAACTCTAATTACTGTAGAACTTCGACCTGGTACTTACAATTTTAATTTTAGCAACAGACGCATTCTAGAAGAGTTGGACCAATAGATGAGACGGTCTACTTCACATAATTAGAAAACGAATCAACAGATAGCAGAATTGTTTATACTGCTTTTACATAACATGAAGAGTGATACGAGGATTTAAAATATTCTACAATTTTAAACGTTTTTTGAGAGATATAGGTAATTAATTGTTTTTGCAGTTCTCATAATTTTAAGACTAATTAGTGTACTTGACGGTACACTATATATATATATATATATATATATATATATATATATATATATATATATATACATATATTTATATATATATATATATATATATATATATATATATATATAAATATATGTATATATATATATATATATATATATATATATATATATATATATATATATATATACATATATTTATATATATATATATATATATATATATATATATATATATATAAATATATACATATATTTATATATATATATATATATATATATATATATATATATATATATATATATATATATATATATATATATATATATATATATATATATCGATGTCAATTGTTTATTTACGCTCAAATGTTTTAAACTTTGAGAGTCGATTCGCAAGTCATAAACAAAATAGAATTCGGTTTTAATTTTAAGCATTACCATTAGAGAATCATTTCAAGCAATTTTTAATTTTAATCTTTACTAAAGTTCATTGTAACAGTAAAATTATTATTTAACGATTGAATAATTTTTATTTCGATCATACTGTGCATGTATACCGCGTTCCGACAAACATATGTTTTTTGCAAACTAAGTCAGTAATAACTGACTGACTGTAGTTTTGTAGGCCAAAAGTAATTTAAAAAAGAATTATGCTTACAATCAAATGAGTTGAATGAACGTTTTACCAGTAAGAGGCAGTGATTTCAATTTATCGATTTGTGCCCTGAATCAGTCTTCCTTTTATTTTGCTTTATTAAATATCATTAAAAAACCGAACGGAATAATATCTACCTGTAACTATAGATAACATACTTGGATTATATTTTAAATGATTTTACAACATACATAATAAAATAGTTATTTTATATGCTGGTATTTTAACAGCATCAAAAGAGTGATAATAGTGGTTTTATAGCACGTAACACGATTATAGATACTATTTTAATGTATCATATTTATTCACTAACGATTAAATGGACTGGAAAAAAATAATCAAATTAATATTAACTAACAAAGTAAGTTTCAAAATATTGGTGTCGTTGTCACAATCACAATTTGATTAGGGGATCGGTAATCTATTTAAGACATGGTTTTTTTAGCTTTAAGTCTTTGGTATTTTTGGTGTTCTTAGTTTTTCCAAAGATGGTATGAGGAGGTGGGAAAACCCTGTGATGTCTGTAGTAAAAAAAAACTGATGTAATGTAAAAACATTTAAATAAAAAGTTACACATGTCTTATCTATTTCTTAGTCTTAACCCCGTTTAATACACTTATTTTATCAAAGCATTATATTAAAAATTTGTATTAGATAGATAACGAAGCCTAATTAAACTAGGTCTAATTAATATTGAGTCAATAAGTTCTTTAAGTCGTTAATTTCGACAATTTTTTTTTCATTTATTTTAATAGTGGCTATCTCTATGGTCATTTGAGTTACACAAGAAATTAATTTGTATTAAATTTTTTCAATATTTGAATATTATGTATGTTCACTCTAATGTACCACTACACAGAATTAACTTTATTACAAATCAACCAATTATATTCATCTTAAAAATAGTGAAATTTCTCTTTAAAATAATTAACTTGATGCCTACTTTTGGTACCATCGGAACGATTAGGAAAAGTAAGCTAAAAATGTGTTATTTAAAATTCTAGGTAATAGTCGGAAACATCTCTAATGAACTTTTCAAAAATGTACAATATTTAGAAAGCCGTAAACTTTCAACTACCTGTGAAAAAATGATTGGATCTAGTTTGATCCATTTGGATCCAACTGGATCCAATATTTGATCCAATTTGATCTAATTTGATCCAAATAGATCTAATTTTTTATCTCGCTTATTCAATTGGATCTGATGTTTTATTTATTTTTTTTAATTGGTCAGATCCAATTGTATCCAAGTAGATCTAATTATTGATCAAATTTGATCCATTTAGATACAGTTAGATCTGACATTTTATTTTTCGTTATTTTTCAGATCCAATTAGATCTGATATTTAATTTTTTTGTTATTTGGAAGATCCGATTGGACCAGATAATTTAATTTTGATTAGATTAAACAGGTCCAGTTGAATTTGATTTTTAATTTTAATTTGTCAAGTCCAGTTGTATCTGCTATTTTATTTCTTAACTAGCTGTTACCCGCGGCTTCGCTGGCGTGAATTTCGTAATTTAGTAAAGGTAATTCTTAGTGGGTAGTTCGCTAAAATTTTTGCCCCTATTGTCTTATCATAAGCTTTGATAAGCTTTATTTATTGAGAATTACTTTTGGCTAGTTATCTAGGAACAACTGGAAATTTTCAGAAACTAATTTGTCATTTCTTCAAACATAGATATAACATAGACTAAAAATCTAAAGTAAGCCTATCAAGGAGATGCCAACGAATTTGGTATGGAAGTAAAAAAAAGAATGTTGACTTAAAATACTAAAATATTATATATTTTTAAAATAGCTAATATTTGTACACCTTACTCTAAATAAGTATCCTTCATTGTCCTATTGGAAAATTTAAATCCCCCTAAGTCTGCTTGTATTATGCTTGATCCAGTTAGATAGGGCCAGTTTTAGGATCCAATTGGATCTGATATATTTATATCCAATTTGATCCAGTTAGCTCCAATCATTTTTTCACGGGTAATGCTTTGCGTGAATCACCTGTATAGTAATTTTGTGTATCGCTTAACATTAAAAATACCGTTATTAAGATTCTAGAATCTAGGTTCTTTAATTACTTATATCACTGGTAAATATATTTACTCCACTAATTGTAAACAAAGCACACAAAGTATGGAGGTTTAATGTGAGCTTTATTTTTACTTTAAACACATAGAATAGGTAATCGAAGCACGTCATATAATTGTAAAAGTAACTGAAATTGACATTATAACTGCAATATGCAGTGTCATCGCAATTTTTGATTAAGGAGGAATCATGCAGAGCGTGAAAATGATTATTGAAAACAATGATTAAAAAGACGGCGCAGCAACAAATCAAATGATAGGTACATATAGATAGGCGCGTCGTTTCAATTCAGTTTTACACTACGCATAGAATAATGTAAGTACATAAGTATTATGTAGTTTTTTTTTTGTTCTGCTGTGCATTTTGCGGTTCACCTTACACTAAACACAACACGTCTTTGTTTCATTATCTGTTTCTTGTTGTTGATATCGACTCTTCTCTTATCTCTGTTCTATCAACGTATCGAAGTTGACTATGAATTATAATTTTTATATGGAGTATTTGTATTTTGCGAGTTCAATAAAGTAATATGTAATTGTACATTTTTGCCGCCAAAAGTAGGAAATAAACTGAATAAGGTAGATTGTATTTTGTTTTTAACTTAATTTTTCGATATTAATAGATTTGAGCGATTTTTGCAGTATTTACAATACCTATTTTTGTCTTTTTGCAAAAGATTGACCAAGAATCATCATCTTGTTATCAACTTGTCAATCACGATTGACGGGTTGAACACCGCTAGTTTATTCACATCAGTTAGGTTATTATTGAACTAAACTAGTAAAGTTTTGTGAGGTGAAATTCACCTTTCAAAACAAAAACTCTTTTTATTGTGTTTTGACATTGAAAATTGCTACTGTTGCCGTCTACTACCTACTACAGTATTGACTGTAACTATTGTCTAGCTATTGTTAAATATTTAAAATGTAAACCTGGGAATGCCACTATAGTAATAGGTAAATATCTAAATGTGTATGTGTGTGTGTACAGATTATGTGGGTACAATGTAGATTAAAAGCATAATTCAGTTTGGAGTTTTAAAATAGTATCATGGTTAAGGTGACCAGACGTCCCGTTTTTCGGGGACATGTCCCGGTGTCCCGACCAAACTTCTAGGGATGCCCATTTGTCCCGTTTTGGCAATATTTGAACTTATACGCATTTTTATGAAAAGTTTTATTCATTATTCGAAATAATTTTTAACTGCCTTTAAAATCCTTTACTTGGATTCTTCCGTCTTTTCCGAAATATGAGAGGATGTATTCATTTTGGCAGTATTGAGTTGTCTTCCCAACTCTGCTCCGATCTTCTAAACTAAAGCAAGCTAGCACGCATCGGCCGTTCCCGGACATTATTCGTATATGATCGGTTTACTCCGGTGTTACTCGTGCACGCTTACAGCGGTTTTGCTATGATTTATTTGATAATATCCTTTTGTTTTTCTATCTTGCTACTCCTAACGCAAATTATTCTATCCAAATTATCGTTTCATTATCAAAGGTCTCATACTATAGTGGTGGTGGAATCATCCGTCACCAAATAAATTTTATGGTAAAAGAAAAATTAGCACTCTAAATGACTTTAAAAACACGATTATTGACTTAAATCTTCAAAAATTTTCCGGAAGAGAACCGGACCCCGTTTTCTTATGGGGTGGAGTACTCTGTACCCCCAAAACCCCCGGTAAGTTCGGCTGTCCCGTTTTGACTCTTCATCAATCTGGTCACCTTAGTCATAGTAGCCCGCTCGTCCTTGAATGTAATCTCAAAGAACCTCATTTAAGTGTTCTTGCTTGTCCAAGAATTGAAGGCAGTGGCGAAGCGAGGGGGATGCAAGGGTTACCATCATGAACCGGGCGCCACTTTGAGAAGGGCGCCAAAAGCTAAAAGGAGGAGCGACAAAAGCTAATAGGAAGAACGCTGTTACTTTAAAATTTTTTGTTATATTGTCGTTAGACTTTTACTACGTGAAAGTGTAGGAAAATTACGAAATTTCTTCTAGGTTATGACTTCAAATATATATAGACACACAAACAAATCACTGGCAAAATAGGTAGTTAAAGCAACTTTTAGGGAAATATTTAAAATACTACAAGAAAGGATTTTTTCCGAAATTTTAATTAAATACACCGTTTCTCTACCTAAAATTTTTAAAATTTTAGAAGTGGGGCGCAAATAAAGTTTCATGCACCGGGCGCCAGTTATGTTCGCTACGTCTCTGATTGAAGCTATTCGATGCAACACCTAAATTATAATCAAACAGTAATTCTCTTTACTCTTTTGACCTCTTTTAAAACTGGCCTGAGTTGACGAACAAGCAATACGAATCTGTATATCTAATAGAGAAACAGGTTTTGTGTCACCCTGAGTTATCAGAAATTGCTGAACTGATTTTTATGATAATAAGCTGTCTATGAAAAGATTTGGAAGTGTAGATTTAACGAAATTCTTGCATATATACTTGAATTAAAATGTATAAAGGACAGGAATTGCGTTTGAAGATTTATTGATTAATTGTATAAAAATTAATTTATATTTTTCAGGTTGTTACCTGAAATTAGCCATCAGAATCGAAATTTGACTTCACTTCTGTAATCGGGGAACCATGCTCTATCTCTATGATGGTTTTAAAGTTAGATTGCATAAGTATTCCGTTTTATCAATTTTAATATGGAATACTAAAAGTTGCTTAAAACTGGACCCATTTATTTTATTTTACTTCTCCTCTCCGAGAACTGTACCTACATATTGGACTTAAATAATTGTGTTTGTCGTAACACTATATATAATAAAATATTTGTAGGCTGATTTTTATGCAATTTACAAATTTCCCACATTTTCAATCCTTTAGGAGTACTTCATGTATTACTTACATTTCATTTGCACATTTTCTTTTATCTAATTTTTAAAATAAACAGTTTTTTTTCTATTGTATGTGCTGCTAAAATGTCATATGAATGTATATTTTTGAAAGGGAAATGTGTCAAATAAAATTTTGATATAAAATTACATATGTTTCAACGTAGGCACACATTTTAATCCACAGGAGATAATCAACATCTGTGACGGCACAACTAAATATAATTATGTATAAAAATTCAATTTAATTGATCACATAAGGCAAAAATACAGTAGGTGGTCATAGGGGTCATGATACCCCTTTGAACCGATACATATTCAAATTTTATTGTAGTTAATTTCATGACGTCAGTAAGTTTACTAAAATATTTTACTATCGGTCATATTTCCAAAAGGGGCTTCATTATTTTGGTAGCAAAAATGAAAAGTTCATACCCGAATCACCCTAACTCAATCATAGTCGTTCTAATTCAAATCGCACCAATAAACTCTGATTTGACAAAAAAATTATTATTTTTTATTTTAGTAAAATACAATGCACATGTAGGTACACAATCCAGTTACCGCAAATACAATGATAGAATGATATAATTGAAATTGATTTATAAGTTTTAAAAGTCATTCTTTTTATTTTCAGCAAAACTAGAGACGTAGGACTACTAGAAAAATGATTTCTGTCCAATGGGCCCTATTTCTAAAAGAAAATTCGCAATCTTGATTCCAAAACTAAATAGCTCACACATAGATTTTCGAAATCATCTTTTAATACTAGTATAGATGCCTACCTTTAAAATTTGCAATATCAAGAACTGCATTGTGAAATCTTTTTAAAAAAAATAATTCCTTCTTGATTTGCGAGCTGGAACAAACAAAAATCCTAATCATATCATGTCTGCGCGTATTCTAACTTGGAAGCATAATTAACCGTGATTATTTTGCCCATAGTTATTTTATCGTGATTGTTTTCTCCTCGATTATTTAATCGCGGCACCAAATATTTAGAATATGTGTTGTCATGATTCCTTTATAGTTTTGTTATAAATCCTCTATAAAATGGAAACTCTAACACTTACTAAACTTTTCTTAAACTACCATTAAATTACTGATAAACTATTTTATCTAAAGTTTAAACTACCTTACCTAAAATATGTAGATGTTTCGTTTCTTATTGGAATTAACAATACCTACCTAAGTACATATTTTTTTAGTATGTATTTATATTTTTTTTCGTTTGCAACTTTGTCTACAATGAACTTTAAATTTAACCGTCACTGATTCATTCATCACATTCTACGTGCATGTAAATAGTTTTTTGTGTACATGTTTCTCTGTTCACAGAGCGTATTACAAGAAATGAATAATAAATAGATATGAATGTAATAACATTTACGTTATTTTGTCTATTTTTAAAAACTGTGCGGTGTAAAATCAACACACAAACACAGAAAATGGACGTTTTATATGAGCATAAGCCCAGCGCAGCACAGCGGAATGAACAGTAACGTTGACTGCTTCATGCTGTGTAATCTTTTTCCTATCATACGATATTGGAACCCAGTATACGAGCTTTAAAATGTTAATTTCGCACAACACTAAAACATAATTATTGTTTTCTGTAGTTTTTTGTCAGTCTGTAGGTTAATAAGTTTACGATTTTCCTGTTAAAAGGTATATATTGCTACTACGTTTGTTTTTTGTAGAGGTGAATATTCTTAGTTTTCCTCTGCCTCTTTGCCCCAAGTATTCTGAAATACAGTAATTACGACTAAATTAGGTTTAAAGGGCAATAAAATTAATTAAATTGTTAATAATAATACAAATAATAAAGCTATTGTACTTTTTCTATTTCGATTGTATTAAATACTGTATTTTTCATCTTTTCAAATAGTATATTTATGCGTTATTGATTCAATACTGCAACGTTGAATCAATAACAAATAATAAAAATCAGTTACTATAAGAAATTAGAAAAATTTTTGAATTCTAGTCAACTTTTGCAAAAAAGCACTAAAAACGGCCAAAAAACCTACTTCTGGAAATCCGACGTGTCTGGCCAACGAACTTAGCCGAGCAGTCCGAATTCCAGCACGCATACCAAATTTCATAAGCATCAAACGTTTCGTTCGAGAGTTATCGTGTACACACGTAAATACATACAAACACATACACACACACATATATATAATATATATACATACATACATACATACATATATATATATATTTATATACATATATATATATATATATATATATATATATATATATATATATATATATATATATATATATATATATATATATATATATATATATATATATATATATATATATATATATATGTATATATATATATATATATATATACATATATAAATATGTATAGTAAATATTATATATGTATATATATATATATATATATATATATATATATATATATATATATATATATATATATATACATATATATATATATATATATATATATATATATATATATATATATATGTATGTATGTATATATATTATATATATGTGTGTGTGTATGTGTTTGTATGTATTTACGTGTGTACACGATAACTCTCGAACGAAACGTTTGATGCTTATGAAATTTGGTATGCGTGCTGGAATTCGGACTGCTCGGCTAAGTTCGTTGGCCAGACACGTCGGATTTCCAGAAGTAGGTTTTTTGGCCGTTTTTAGTGCTTTTTTGCAAAAGTTGACTAGAATTCAAAAATTTTTCTAATTTCTTATAGTAACTGATTTTTATTATTTGTTATTGATTCAACGTTGCAGTATTGAATCAATAACGCATAAATATACTATTTGAAAAGATGAAAAATACAGTATTTAATACAATCGAAATAGAAAAAGTACAATAGCTTTATTATTTGTATTATTATTAACAATTTAATTAATTTTATTGCCCTTTAAACCTAATTTAGTCGTAATTACTGTATTTCAGAATACTTGGGGCAAAGAGGCAGAGGAAAACTAAGAATATTCACCTCTACAAAAAACAAACGTAGTAGCAATATATACCTTTTAACAGGAAAATCGTAAACTTATTAACCTACAGACTGACAAAAAACTACAGAAAACAATAATTATGTTTTAGTGTTGTGCGAAAATGCGTGCTGGAATCCGGACTGCTCGGCTAAGTTCGTTGGCCAGACACGTCGGATTTCCAGAAGTAGGTTTTTTGGCCATTTTTAGTGCTTTTTTGCAAAAGTTGGCTAGAATTCAAAAATTTTTCTAATTTTTTTTGACACCATCGAAAAGCGTCAAAAATTGCATAAGTTTTTAAAACATTGTACTAAGTGAACTAGCTTTTAAGAAAAATTAAGAAATTTGATGAATTTTTTTACAATAAATGTTTCATCGTTTTAGCAATTATTTTCTAGATAAAACAAGTGCTAGTTAGTTATTCAATATGTATGTATTCTATGTGTTATAATAACAATGTCTCATCTTTTTAAATTAAAATTAGTCAGATTTTTTAAGAGTACGTTATGGAAAGGAAATTTTTGTGTGATGTCCTCATTTAGAGAGAAAATGTAATTTATATATATTTGCATACTTAGAAAAGAAATCTAAAACTATAGTTACGTAATGTAATAATATGTTGTTAAATGGATATATGCTACACTATATGAGATTCGTTATGCCAAAAAGTGCCAAAAATTAACCACTGAACTAATTTTGAAAATTGTTTCACTATTAGAAAGCTAAAGTATTTTAAATGAATACAGGTCTTAGATGAGATCCGCCAGTGCCCAATATTTGGAAATTCGCTATGTTATGCAGATGCTGCGACAGGGGTATTTGTTTATTCCAAATATTTATCTGTTAAATAAAATTAACGAAAAATAATTAATATAAAAGAGTTGTTTTTGTACAACTCAAACTAAATTGAATTATGTATCTTGCTTGTTCACTTATATAACCGACATTTTTACTCAACTTACTTTTCGTTATCGAAAATTATCGACACCGAGTTATGTTTCATAAATTAATTATAGTGATTTGATTTATACTCCATTAGTTCCACTAATCTGGTCAGCAATAGAATATTTTCAAAAAAATTAGTTTTCGATGGTTTCCGTAAACGTTAACTTTAAATTGCAAATATCTCGTGAACGGTGCATCGTAGCTCAAAAATAACGAAACTTTTGAAGGCTTAAGCGAAGCAAATTGTGGATATTCCGCACATATTTAAACTGTCAAAACCTACTTTCCGTTATCGAAAATTATCGATATCGAAAATAACGATATTTTTAAAATTTAAGTATTTAAATTTCTACATATTCGTTATCAGTTGTACTACAAAATTCTCTAAAATGTTAGGAGCTTTTATTTTCAGAAAAATATAAGTCAAACTGATAATTTTTCATTTTTCTTCTTATAAAAGTTATACTTTTCAATAAATGGACGTTTTTCTTTACATCATTCATCGTCTTGATATACTTTTACATATTTACTTCGTTATACAACTCAAAAAGTGGTTTCAAATGGTGGGGCTAAATGTTAAAAAAATTTAAGTTAACACAGTAAAAATATTCGGCTGATTAAAATATTAACACATGTATTTAAACATATTTATGAATTTTAAATTTAATTTAATGAAAATATATACTTTTGTTGATACCAGTAAAATCCTTAAAAGCTCTTTTTCAAAACTTGTAAAAACTGGATTCGCCATCTTGTGAAATTGACAACGGTATGATGATATTGTTACTGCGCAATTGTCTTCCTCATTTAAATGAACTATCATAACTATAATTTGTTTCATTTGTCTGTGTAGACAATCTACAGCACACTAACTTATTTTTATTTACTTTCCGGTTATTTAAAAAATGCAGTAAACCAATGTTTTTTTTTTGTTTCACCTATTTCTTTTCTGTTTTTTATTTGTACTTCTACTATTTACTTACACTACTTTTGTACATAAAAATTGTTAGTTGTTTTTTGTTGAAATTGAAAATACAAATTACATAAATATTGTATTTAAAAGTTCTTTTATGAATGGCGCCGGAAATGAGTAATATGACGGTTTAAGATATTATTAAACATTTCTGTTTTTAACACAGTTCAGTGAATAAAACATATAGCTGTTCAGTAGGTACCGGAAGTAGGTATTAAAGACGGATGTAAAATTGTAAAACTAAGTAATTGTCTTTGATTAAGGTGTGATGAGCACTGATTAATTTTTAATTCAATTAATGGCAATTCTATGTATTGCTCTTCCTTAATTTTCCTCGCATCGGTTGCTTTGATTATTGTTAGCGACATCCTTCATCAACAGAAGTATACAGTATTGTAAATAATAGTCACATTAAGTAATGCCAATACTTTTGATACTTTACTTTTTAAGGTGTTTTTTTTTCCTAAAGTGTTCTATAACTCATAAATAATAGACACTCTCATATTTCCTTGTTTTGAATTTTCCCAAATAATACGATTTTTTTTCCAAACAAAATTTTATTAAATTTCCATTTAGCGTCTGGTAATTCTATACGATTACAACGATGTACGTAATTGCAATAACAACATTTGAATAATTTATTTTCTGAAGAGAAATTTTTTATGAAAATAATTTTTGAATTTATTTTTTTTTATTTTTAATACTTTTTCTATACGATTTTCTTACTTTGATGTTCATATATTAATTAATCATGTTTAAGTTATTTGTAAGATTGCCTACTTCTTTCTAAATTCTATGTGATGTCACTAATCGTATTAAATAGTCGTTGGATTATATTTTTCCTTGCAACTGACTAATATCTTTTTTCCTATATAGCATGTATTGATTGTTAGGTAACATTATGTACTAAGCTTTTTCGTATTTAAGTAACAGTTAAAATAAGAACTTATAATTAAATATTCTCTCGTTAACATACGCTGCTGCTATGAAATGAAATGACTATATCGAAAATATTCAATCATTTTGCACAACACTCAGTCAATCCTTAAAATTCCTTCAGGCTCCAATCACTAAGAAACATAATACAATATGAATGAGCTAGAAGTATTCGAACAAAATTTATTCTCTGTAGAAGACCGATCACACTTGTTCGGGTAATTGCATTATTGCACGAATATGTCATAAACCCATATTTATTAGGTGTACAACTAAATTCTACCCATTTTTTGCAAAAAAGCATGTAATCTTTTAAAAACAGCTTGTTGAATGACTTTTAACTTTTCTGCAAGTTGTTGTGTTTGCACAGAAGTAGTTCTTGAAATTCCTCGTTCCTGATTGTTGGAAACTCTAGAGCATAGTTTATCATTTAAACTGAAATCTCAATTTTTAAATTTCCGAAACCATTTTCGACACGTACCGTCATCAATAGCACTGTCACCATAAGTTGCACAGATTATTCTTTGAGCTTCAGCAGCACATTTTCCTTGATGAAATTCGTATAGAAGACAATGGCGGATATGCACACTATTTACTTCCATTTTCAACTCAATAAAAAAATTTATATATTGAAGATTAATATATTAAGAGCGTGGTGCATTTAAAGAGTAAAAACAGCTGTGTATGTGTATATGCATATTAATCACTAACCTATAACCGGCTGTGAGATAACACCATCTTTTGAAAACGGGTAGGACTTAGTTGTACACCTAATAGTAATTATATTGTGTACCTAAGTGCAAGGGAAAGCGTGATAAATTTACCAAAACAAATTTTTCATCACTTATTGCCTACTTGAGTGTTTTAGTATGGATCAAGTAGTAGAATTTTTTTTACATCCGCGTCAAATTTGAATAAAGTTCGTCTTGATTGACTATAACTTGAGTCGTTACTTTAATTATGCCAGGATTCGTGTACCTACAGTAAGAAGTTGTTACTACACTCAGAGAAATTACACATCAAATATGTGTCCTCCCAACCAAATTGTATTGTCCTATATGAGCAACGAAATCATTTGGTTCTAGAAACAATATGAAATTTTTGGAATTACATTGTTGTATTAACATATGGAAATTGTTAATTTTATCATTTCAATTGAGTTATTTCGTTCATACTAAATCGTTGTCACAACACACAATTTTAGTTAAATCAGCTATACAATACATACGCTTTAACAAGATTATCGTGTTGTATAATAAGGCGTTCAAACAAACAATAAAATAAAATAAGGAAGTGTAATCAAAAGCTGTCCAACATAGACAGGTGTCCAACATATGCAAAATACCTCATTTTTAAAAAGATCATCCACACTAATTTACAATATAATACACATTTAATTATTTATATAAATATATAAATAATTAAATGTACATTATATTTTAATAAATACATCCGAATAAATGCAGGTTCGTCCACTAGATCGACAGAGCGGCGCGGTACCGCCCCAGAGATCTTATTAATGTAAAAACCGCGCCGCTTTTCCGACCTAATGGACGCTCAGAATATGACGGCATTTATACCATTCAAGGCCTCTTTGGAGGGTTGTTGGTTTCTCGGCTACATTATTCTCGCACTCGTCACTAGATTCTTGGTTTTTTAGCTTTTCATAGAAAAGCTATTAATTTGGTTGAGTGACCGAAAATTTGAGAGAGGTGGTAATTAATAATAATAATAATAATAATAATAATAATAATAATAAAAAACAACAATGGCGAATGGAACATGTCCACATCGTTCCAATAGTGCTCAGTGCCACCGGGGTCATTCCACACACACTACATAATAGTTTGAGCCTCTTGGGTCTCCCAAAATACACATATGTCACTATGCAAAAGGCAGTGATCATAAACACGTGTCGTATAGTACGGAAGTTCCTCAGTAATACGAATCCGACTGCGATATGTGAAAGCACAAGACCTGCTTCTACTCCATCTGAGCCATCTACAGTGAGCGAACAATACACTGACACTCATCCAACTGACACACAACACACATACATAAACACACAATACACTAACACTGAAAGACAAACACTTAACACACATACAGATCCAGATTCGTCTGATGGAGAGGGGGGATCGAACAACTGCCGCACTGTCACTGTTACCGCTCTGGTGCACAATCCTCCTCAATTCAATAACACACAAGGTCCGTCAACCTCTGTACCATCTAAACGCGCAGTTCCAGGAACACCCGATCTTAATGAGCAATTTGATGAACCAGAAAACATCTACACCAAGAAACGTAAAATAGAAAGACACATCCACACACATACACAAACACACACACAAACACAAACAGTCCTTTCCCTTCCCTCTGTCCCTACTCCTACCTACCATTTGAGGACACGAAAACGAACTAGGCTTTCACAGCCCTCTGTCATTGAGCCAACATCTACGCTCCCACAAAAGTCTCACCGTACGACCCAGTGTACACCAAAATAGACGAATAACACCTCGTTTCAAGTAGCAATAACAACAATATAGGGAGTGATGTGACAAACCAGTACTGTCCTACTGAGTAGTGAGCGCCAGGTTGGCGTAAAAGTATAATAATATATATATATATATATATATATATATATATATATATATATATATATATATATATATATATATATATATATATATATATATATATATATATATATATATATATAATAATTATAGAGTTGTACATGCATATATTGAATAAAGGCAAGAGGGCTGTATTCTCACTGTACTTAAAAAAGAGCCAAAAAACATAAATTAACACTTTCACCATTATATATGAAGAGTACGTAAAGAAATGGCTGCAGCAAATTTATTTTGCGTTTTCATAAAGGAAAGCTAATATTTTTTTTTGGCAAACAACTCTTGTGTATTGTATATACATATCTGTGAACTCTATTATTGCTACAGTCAACTTATTTTATTTACCTTTTGCCAACATGATAAATGAGAAATAGTACTATACGACAAGGATTAGCCGTTTTCCATTTAGAAAACACTAACCAACATTAGTTGTTACAGACAACATTGCTTGCTACAAAAAACTACCTTTTTATAACACCTGCTTCTAAAGTTCAATATTCGAGCGTTGTGTAGTGGGCGTAAAGAGCAGTTTTTTATATCATTGTAAAACAAATGACAGTAACTGTGCGCGAAAGTACAAGTGTGCGTGAAAGTAGCTAAAACTATGCGAGAAAATAATGATATTCATTTATCAATGATAATCATATTCAAATTAACATGGAAACGATCAACAAATTAATAAAAAAAACAGCAACGTTCTACAAATTAATAAAAATTGCTTAAAAATAATTAATTTTTTTCTCTCTATTAAACTTTAGAAGCCGTCGTTATAAAAAATTATGTTCGATACGTATGCGTAAAGAGAGGTATTCGGTAGGCTTAAATTGGGGCACTCGCTAAAGGGACTGACGTATACACAACGAGATCTCCTGCGCTTACGCACTCGATCTCGTTGTGTATACGTCAGTCCCTTAGACTCGTGCCCGAATTTAAGCCTACTAGAATACCTCTCTTTATGCATATGTATCGAAAATAACTATTTTTAAAAATTTTATTGCAATACTAACGTTTAATTGCTTTTAAAATTGCATAAAATTAAAAAAAATGGCTTTTTATGAAAAAACAAATGTACTGTTAGTCAGAGCTGTGTTGTTTTCTAAATGGACAACGATCAACGACAGGGAACTGACAGATGTCCAGTTTAAAAAATTTCGTAAAGTGACTTACAGTTTTAAAAATATAACACTGAACGAAATTTGTCAGTAGGACATTTGATTAAGCGTGGAATAAATCGTGCAAAGGGTGATAGAAATGTGACTGTGATTGCCGCGTTTTGTATACAAACCTCTCATATAAAAGACAAACTACATGAAATAAATGCAATAATATCTAAAAATGAAAAAAAAAATGGAAAAAAAATTTCTATATAATTTGTTCATGCAAGGCAGGTTTAAGAGAAAAATTTAGACATGCGGTGGCAATACTATTTTATTGTTATCGGTATTCACATTACTACATTCAAATAAAAATATTAAAAAAAAAATTTTGCAGAAAAAGAGATCAGTTAAAAGTTCTTTCATGTACGGACCAGTTCTTTCATGTACCGATCATCAGTGTTTTTCCAAATCTAAAAAAAATATTTTTATTCATGATTCAAGCACAAATTCGTCACACAATACTCAACATAAGCGTCCTAGATATATATTGAAAGATCCAACGACTGAGGAATATGAGAAAATACATACAAAAATAAAAGAAGAACTTGCGAAATCATATTTTTTTAATAAAAGATTATTTCTTTAAATTTTTTAATTCTTTTTTAATTTCTATTTCTAGCATTAATAGTTGGATTTTTAAGTTATGCTGCTCCTCTTTCCACTAGAACTCCTTCTCTATGCTTTTGCTTTCCGCGGCTCGTGCCTGCGGCACTGACAGCAACATCACAGCTAACATTAGTTCCACAGTCAGCGGCAGATACTCGACCAACGCCTTTGGCTCCTTTTTCGGCAACTATTTTTTGGACCTTATTGGGAACAGTTGGGAAACCAGTCTCGTCCATATTCCAAACACGATCACGCGAATAACTATACTGTTCGTACAGGTCTTCCAGCTGCTTGTAGAAATAATCGACGCTTTCCTTGTTGAAGCCTTTGATAGGCGACGCTGCTCTGTTGCGGCGTCCGAAGTCTGATGTTCGGGTAACGATTCATAAATCCGTAGTACCAATAAACTCCAGCCATTGTTGTCTTATAGCCCAAGAAATTGGCATTGCAATTTTCTCCCTCTTTCCAAATTCAAATGCCATCGTTCGTACTTCCGTAATAGTTAATCCTTGATTAATTTTGCTGGCAATTAAAATATAGCGCATCAAGGCATTTTCTTGTTTTTTCGTGAAAACCTGAAAATAATCATTTATATTAGATAGATATTCATCCCACTCATTCACGTAGACTAAATAAAAATATTTGCTTTAAAAAAATAACGACTGACTTACCGTTTTTACGCATTATCAAAATCAAGACCACAAAGAATACTTTGAGTGTACCGTAACGGTCAGTTTTGACTGCCTCTAAGAACGGATTTTTTGGTTGGAATTTAAAATAACAATTGATTTTAAAGGAAAAAAGGATACAATTATAAAATGATTTATTTAATCATGTATAAGCTACAGTCAGCATCCACTTAGCAGATAGAATTGCATTGTTATTGTTACTAGATACATAAATGTCACTTTTGACAGTTGTCAATGTTGGTAACCTGAAAAAAAAATTAAAAAAATATAATTACTAACATAAAATACTAAAAAGGGACATTTTAGGAACGATCGGAGAAATAAAATCTACGAAAACGGAAGTTTGAGTTTGTGAGAGACAAGAAAACAGGGCACAAAGAAAAAGTAAAAAAAAGAAAAAAAGGACATTCTGGGTTTCGCCCGTAGAAAAGCAAAGAGCTCGGCTGGACAAAACTGTTAGTTTTGACGATTTTTTTTCAGACACGTGAGTTGTCCAGTGTAGAAGTATTTTTTGTAATTATCGGCGGCAAGAGTTTAAAAGTTTGCGTTTAATTCCATACAAAGTAAAAATTAATTATTCAGTCACGGAAGTAGAAAGAGGAAATTTACGGCGAAGAACCGAATCGGAAGTTGCTTCCGATGGTGAAGGAACACATGGGCGGAGTCAAATATAAAGCAGCATATTGTGGTTGATTTACAGCCAGTACCGACTGTCCAGAGGGTCTACAACTAGTTCCGGTACCACGGGTGTTATTTTCTCGATTTTGGGTGGTTTACGTACCTGACGACGGGCGGCCGATTGTTGCTGGAATTGTATCCAATTGACGCGAACGTTATTAGATATAAGTAACTTTACCTGGCTTTGCTGGTGGAACCAACACGAGGAAAACGTACATACCCCAACTTTAGATACAAAAAAAAAAAACAACAAGAATTCAGTTTTGTTTAAAATTTTTTTTATTTTTATTAATAAAGTCAGAATTTATATAAACCTTTGAAAACAAATAAAGTTAATTTTTTTTATTTACAAAATAACCTTAGTTATTATTAATTTATAAAATGTTCCTTAAATGGATTTCTGACAGATAGCTTATATGGCTTATATGGCAGTGGGGAAATAACTATCTATGGTCAATTGTTATTGTAATTATTCAAGTTCGTGGTCCCGGGCGGCAAGCTAAGGAGCTCAAGTAGTAGGGATAAAAACTTAATTAAATAAAATTAAAGTTCCAAATTCTATTAAATACATTAAGTAGCAACAACTAAATATCACACATTTTTTCCCCGGTTTTTTTGACACTCAAAAAAACCCGGGTGGCGCTCAACAGTAAATTACTAGCATTAATTAAATTTGTTAGTAAAAAACATGGGATCGTTGCTTTGTCACTCTTCACAACAAAAATCGTATAAACACGAGTCGACTTTCGGCCATTACGCCATCCTCAGGTGAAAAACACAACTAAAAACTGTTCTCTTAGGCGAAGCTATTTATATTATAAAAATGAAGATACGAAAAGTATCGAAAACTAATTTTTTCGAAAATATTCTATTTGTAACCAAATCAGAGGGACTAGTGGAGCTTAAATTAGACAATTATAACCAATTTATGATAAGTAGTCCGTTATCGATAATTTTCGATAACGAAAAGTAGGTTTTATATATTTTTTATTTTCACACTTGTAATAAAAAATGCCTATCTTTTGGTGGTCTCGAACTACACGGTTTCAAAGAACACGGAACCAATTAATCGTGTTCTTCGGGGGATTGTTGTATGTATAAAACTAATATTATTGCTCTTTTTCGTCATCCATTTTTCTTAAGCTCCACCTATTTGACAAATCCCAATAGGCGCATCTTAAATTTGTGTATTACAGTTATTTGATAGTTGCGTAGGCAAAGTTATATATATTTTACTGTATTCTCGAAAATTCTCGAAATAAAGTAGCTGTATTCTCGAAAATTCTTTAGCCATAACGACATTTTGTTTAGTGAAGGAAATTATAACCGTTTTATTATAGATTGGTATATTTTTATTAAATTTTAAATATCTGTCTAACCCATTGTGTTTTTCAAATAACAATAAGAGACTGAAAATCGTTCACAAAATAAACACAGACGTGAAATTATCAATTGGAGATAAAACGAAAATGTATTACAATGAAAATTTCTAAAGAAACGCCAATTTATTAGTGGAACATGATTCGCAAATTTACTTGAATGGAATACATATTAATTTAACATGAACCTAGATAGCTAGTACTTGTAAGATAGATGAAAGAAAACAGAGTTAGTAACGAAATTTGTCTCTTATTAGCGCTGAATATTAATTCCGTCTAATTAAAGACACGCTGCCTTTGTGTCGATGGTTATTTATTATTGATTTAATTTAGTAATTTTCAAATTGGAATTTTTTTAAAGAAAATTTTTTTTCTTTTAGGTAACAAATAGGTAAAATTTGAGTTTTCCCAAAATTATAAATTAAAAATTTGTTGTGAATCACAATTTGATATACATATATAAAATCTATTATCAGGTATTATTTCAAAGTAAAACTTTCTTTCTTGATAATTTTAACTTTTTTTTTCAATTTTTAACTCTACATCTTTAAATTTTTCTTTATAAACAAAACTAATACAGACAACTATGACTTTTTATTATGCAATGAAATTCAAAGTTCGAAAACTCACGAAATTAGTTCGCATACCAATCATAATAACTGTATGGTAAAGAGGTGGGGCCTTCTTTATATTTCTATTAGTATTTACCCGCGGATTCGTCCGCGTGGCCAAAGAAGGTCTAAGCAGGGTTTAGCACACTCTACGTCGTCAGAAGTATGGGCACATTTTAACCCAAAGGTGCCGCAGGGATACAGCAGTGTACCAAAACATTAAATACAGTACCGCGTCGAAAGTGTGGACGCACCGTAAGTCAAGGTGTGTCCATACTTTTGATGACGTAGTGTGTGCTAGAACCCGCTCAGCCCTTCCACTCGTGGCTTTTGAAATTATGATATCTATAAAATGTATAAAGTGTACTTTCATCGCGTCGCTACTGAAAACTGTTAGTTTCCTTTTAGAAATTTTTCCACAGTAATAAAATGTTTTCTTCGGATAAAAAGTAGACCATAACACAGTTTTAATAATATGCAAAGTTCGAATGAAGTCAGTGATCCTTTTTTTATATTTTTTAAGTATATTTTCCCACGGGAATAAGATTTCTCACATGATTCAGATATTTTCCCGGTGTAGAAAGTAGTCTGTGTCTTTCTTGTCCCCTCTGTAAACAATATGCAAAGTTTAAAATTAATCTTCCATTATTTTAACTGTCAGCAGTCGTTATTTTTTTGTTACGTCTTAAATATAGTTTCCCTGGGGAATGAGAACTTTCTCGGGTTAAAAAGTAACCTATGTTTATCGCTGTATATCGTTCTATCTGCTAACAATATGCTAAATTGGAACTAACTCAAAGAATAATTTTTAAAGGTATTTAGACGTGATGATCATCAAGGAAAAACAAAAATTTGTTTTTTTTCCCAAGGCTATCGGTTTCGGCTTTTATCGTCTTCTTCAGGTCTCTGGGGAAAAATTTATTAATCTATATAGATAAAATATAAAAATATAAAATATGTTACATGAAGTACTTACATAATGTGTTGATATGTCAAACTGACATTTGTAATTAAAAAATAATAACACCAACACTGATTTACAAATAAAAAGTTTAAAAAACAGTTGAAGGTAACCCTTTAAGTTTAAAATGATTATAAATATGAAGAAAATTGTTTAAAAATTTTGATAATTTAAAGAAATATATAAGTAAACTGTGCATCATGAAAAACGAATGAGGTTAGTATGAAAGTTTTGTGAATTAATATTAAAAAGTTTAAAATAAAAGGTGTTATTAAAAATAAATTTATAACATCCAAAACTGGAAGATCACTTAAAAAAAAATTCCTTACATGTATTTCCTTCCAAAAATTCATAAACCCTTCACATTTGATAATGTTCCTTTCCGACCAATCTGTTCCACCAAAAACACCATCCTCAGCAACTTAGATAAATTCTTGAGTTCGATCCTCAGCAAAAGTTTTCACAGCAAATATGATATCTCCAACACTTCCCTTTTCACCAACAAAATTAACAATATAAAGCTTCCTAAGGGATACATACTGGCTAGTCTGGAATTAAAATCGCTCTTCACCAGCTGCTCCGTGGTTCTTTTTCTGCACCATGTTGCTGATGAGTGGTCCAGCATCCAACCAAACACCACTCTTGATTACAACACCTTCATGGAAGGTTTACAACTTATCCTTTCCAACAGCTTCTTCCCCACAAAATTTCACACAAATATATTTTTCCAACAAGTGTCTGCGTTGCCTATGGGTGCTGCCATATCAGTTATTGCCTCCAACATCATCATGGACTTGGTAGTGGACACAGGCCTGGACTCCTTTGATTGCACAGTCCCCTTTTTCTATAAGTATGTGGATGATATTTTTACGGCCATCCCCTCCGACATGATTGACCACATCCTTGACGTCTTCAACAGTTTTCACCCGAAATTACAATTTACGATCAAAACTGAAAACAATAACTCTTTAGCCTTTTTGGATACACTTGTCATAAAGAAAGCGTACTCACCAACATGTGGTATAGAAAACCTTATGCGTCTACTAGAACACTTAACTTCCATTCCAGGCACCCCTTAGCATAATGAGAAATGTTGCAACCAACCTCATCCTTAGGCAGGGCCGTGGAGAGAAATGGCGGGCCCCAAGCAAAGGGGTATATTTCATAAAAATTTCTTCCCAAAAAATAAATGATGAGTAAAAAAAAGCTGATTTTACGTTTTCCCGGGCCCCTATTGACCGCTACGGGCCTCATTTTCCAGTCCGGGCCCCAGGGCTGCAACCCCAGCTGCCCCACCCTCTCAAAAAATGCAAAAAAATCCTTCTTTACAATAATTATCCACCGTCTTTTATCAACCAAATCATCAAAAACCGTACCCATAGGTTATACAACTCTCAACCCTCCATAGCTCCGGATGTCTCCAACCCCCTCCCTCTTATTTCTCTATTTCATATCTGGGGACCCCCTCCACATCCAGCTCCAAATCCCTTTCAAAATACAAATTGAATCCTGTTTACAGTTATCCTCATGCGCTCAGTAAGCTTTATACCAATATGAAACCTCAGATTCCTACCTCCAACCAACAGAATGTGGTATATATGGTTCCTTGTATCGGGTGTGATAATGTTTACATTGGAAACATGAAACAGCATCTTGGTGAGCGGATGAAGCAACACAAGAACAAAGTTAGACAAGCCAACGTGATGTCGGGACTGGTATCGCATTCTTGGGAAAATGGGCACAACTTCAACTTCGACAACCCCATGGTGCTCCAACGTGAATCTAATTATAGGAAGAGATTCTTCATCGAAAGCTGCTGGATTAATACTGTCCAGCCAAATTGCAGTCTCTACCAGAATTCCATCTCCGTAGACAATACATATACCCGCAATTTTGACAAGATTGTATACCTGCCGTTGTCAAAAGCACCAAAGTGGTGCATGCCCACTGAGAATTAAACAATTACGATCATTGACCTTATTTTCACTAGAACTTACAGGCACTTTGTTTTTTAATATTAATTAAAAAACAAAGTTACCCCCACGATTTTTACGCCAATATTTCCTTAATTTTTTTGCTTGTTTTCTAACACGTCTAAAGACTCTCTAAGGAAACCTAGAGGGCTGAAATTTTGTACGTGTATTTAGTTAGTATTCAGCTAGTACCTTTTAGGGAGTCCACATTACTTTTTCCTCCTTTTCCTTTTATTCTAAATACAAGTAGGCGAATAGTAATTTTAAAAAATTTAAAAAAAAAGTGAATACAATTTTTTAACAAATGAAATACATACATATTAAGTAATTTGAAAATGTTATTAAAGGCACTGTTTATTTATAAATTAGGAATTTTGGATTTTATTATTTATAAAATAGAAATTTTGGATTTTTTTGGAAAGAAAAAATATCTTCATAAAAGCCTTCCAGTTTACTATTTAAGTTCCTTTTTTATTTTAATATTTAAAAATAAAACACAAAGGCAATTGGCGGATAAGCATGGGTAGGAATGCCCTCGTACGAATTGTGTTGGCTTTTTTCCTGCTAACTGCTATCGGCACAAAATTGAAATTTACTGAGATTCAGCCCTTAAAACTTAAAACCTTTTTTTAAAGTCCCGATCAGCCGGACACTCATCATCAATTTTGTAACCATCAAAATGACAAATCGCTTGTAGACTTTCAATCACATTTCGCTTGTAGACATTCAATACCGAATATGTAACGAAAAATTCGACTTCCGTGATGGGGCTCCGCTGCTCACGGTGTTTTTTATTTTTTTAATTTTAAATGTCAGTTTGACATATCAACACATTATGTAAGTACTTCATGTAACATATTTTATATTTTTATATTCTATCTATGTAGATTAATAAATTTTTCCTCAGAGGCCTGAAGAAGACGATAAAAGTCGAAACCGGTAGCCTTGGAAAAAAAAATTTTTGTTTTTTCCTTGATGACCATCACTCCTAAATATTTTTAAAAATTATCCTTTCAGTGTCATCAAACCTAAAATTAAAATAACTCATAGAATCTGTTTTCGTTTCATTTAAAATTTATTTTTCCACAGGAATGAAATTTCCCACGGGAGTGAGATGCTTTCCCCCGATAAAAAATTGCCTGTGTTCTTTTCGATCCCGTCTGTTAACAGTATACAAAGTTTGAAACCAGTAATCCGTTTTTTCAACTGATACCGTCATAATTGAATAGATTTTCCCTTGGCAATGAAATATTTTCCCGGGTCATAACCGTTTCCCAAGCTATGTCCATGCAAAATTTTAAGTTGATTGGTTAAACCACTGAGGCGTGAAAATAAATCAAGCAAACAAACAAACAAACTCACTTTCGCATTTATAATATTAATTACGATTAGGATTAGGATTTACATGTTAGGAAAATGAATTTTTAACAATTTCAAAATCACCAGTATACCATTCTACACCATACAATATCGGTTTTCACATTTCTAATTGTAAAAATGACAAACTTCCATTTAAAGTTTCATCCACTGTTTCACCCCCCTAAAGGATGAATTTTTAAAAGCACTGAGACTTTTATTTTCAAATCAGTGACCTGACAAAAAGTTTCATATTTTTATCTAAGAAAATTACAGATTTCTATGAAAATTTTCATCCCTGTTATTTTACCTTCTTAGGGAATGAATTTCCAAAAAATTCTTCTTAGGGCTCTCCTACGTTATATACGAAATCCCGGTTCATAATTACACGTTTCTTGGCCCAGCGGCTTGAGCTGTACGTTGATCGATTAGTCAGTCAGTCAGTCAGTTTTGATTTTTATATATAGGCTGAGCCATTTTAATCTATGCATCTAACTATCTCGCCAGAGGCGCCAGCTATCAAAAAATGACCTTTACAAAGTTGTTAAGTACGAAGGGGGATATTAAATGGTGACCTTAAGTTTGACCTTGACCTTTATTCTCAAGATCATTTTGAGGTTAATTTGTATTTTTCAAATGGAAAGTCGTATTTTTTATTTCGGATTCTGAAAGAGCGTGAAATTGCACGTCGAAAATGCTATAAACGAATTTTTTTATTATTGACCTTAAGAGGTGTAAAGACCACCAAAGGACAATAAAAAATTAGATTTTAAAGGAAAAACATAACTTTAAAGTGTCGGCATCTTTTGGAGACGTAAAATAGAAGCTTCTGTTCGTTTTTAATGACCTTTGAAGGTCATTCTAAGGTCAAAATCCAGAAAAAAATGACACTGAAAAGTTATGAAAAATTAATTTTTCATAACTAATAAACTTTTTCTAACTAGAAAATAAAAAATTAAAGGTCAATAAAAAAAATTCGTTCGTAGCATGTTCGACGTGAAATTTCACACTCTTTCAGAATCCGAAATAAAAAATAGGTCTTTCCATTTGAAAAATACGACTTGACCTCAAAATGACCTTGAGAATGAAGGTCAAGGTCAAATTTAAAGTAACCATTTAATGCCCCCCTTCGTACCTAACAACTTTTGTAAAGGTCATTTTTTGATAGGTGGCACCTCTGGCGAGATATTTAAATGCATAGATTTAAATGGTCCAGCCTGTATATAGATTGACAGACTAAAAGATGTACAACTGGGTTTCTCTATCAATTACTTATTAATTAATACACAACTGTTATAATAAATAATTAATCAATTAATTAATTGATAATCAAATAGAAAAACAAAAACGATAACAATAATTTACATTCATTTGTCCTAATTGAAATATTGTATTGTTCACAATCAATTTATATTTTAATAATGTTATATTGTTGGGCGCACATTTACACAGCGTAAATGATTCTTTTACATGTTCTCAAGTCATAAACATTCAAAGTTAACTACATATTGTTATATTTCATTAAGGTAGATAGACAGATAAATAAACAAAGATAAAATATACATATGTAAGGAACGATAAGAATGAATTAATCGATATACACAAGTATTTAATGTTCTTTCATTTTGTTAATTTGCATTTAATAAATTAACTCAAACTTGTTAATGAGTTTTTCTATTCAAATGATCATAGCGGGTTGCACCTATGTATTTTTCAATAGATTAGTGTATTTTAACGATGGTTTTAAACGTGTATTTAACGATGGTTTTTATGTTTATGTCAGTACTTATTGCTAGTAAAATTATCGCAATTAATTCCTGTAATCGATAAATAAATTGTAATCTTACCTTGAAATATTAGGTAAGCACAAATATCTGGATTTTGTATTTTTCAAATTAAATAATTTTAGAGATCAAATTATTGAGTATATTTAACTTACTGACGTTGTTGAACTTACAATAAATTTCGGTTGTAATTTTGACATATGAAATTTTCTAAAAACCGTAATATTAGTTTTCTGCTATTGTTAGCTATAAATTTGTATTTTACACAAATTTTTATTTATAAAAAAATTTTAAATAAAATTTTCATTAACTTTCAATAATTTTTACAGGTACATTTTTAATTTAAAAACAATGAGTAACTCTTACATATGCATATTCCCTATTAACCGAAAGCTGGTTCAAACTGAATTGCTGTCTACTTTTATCTAAACAAATATGTATCTTCTTCAATCTAGTATCCACAGTTCTTACCTGCAAATATATTAGTTATTTATTTATTTATATTTTTAATAATAAAATTTTCCTTCTTTATAGTTCTCCTGAAAAAGAATTTAGAAAGAATGTTCGCTACAGCTAAATATTTTCAATTAATGTCGGTAATAATAAATGAATGTTTTTTTCTTTCTTTAAAGTCATTATGATTATATTATGAATTATTTTTTTGGTATTTCAATTATGATAGATGGCACGACGGTATGACAGACGCCGCCAATCTCTGTAAATATAATGTAGGTACATACTTTTATACATATAGGTTCATAAAAACGTAGACATGTTTTAATACATATTTCCTCTATATAAAATATGTACATTATATAGTATGACTATTTTCATACTGGCATTACGTCATTCAGTTTTTGACAAAGAGACATTTCAAAGAGTAAGTGAAAAGACGTAGCTATTAATTTGGTAATTGTGTTCAACAGATTACCAAATTGTCATGGAAAGGCTGATTCTACATAGATATATCAAATCAACACACCTAATTTACCTCATCCCCGGATATTTTGATGAAATTTGGTATATATGTAAGTAATTTCCCATGGACTAAGAAAAATATCATATATTATTAAATCATATATTATTAAATTCTGTCCACCCGTTTTGAAAATATGGCTATTAAAGTTTTCAAAAATGGCTTAAAATCGCACAACGACCTTTAAATGGAGGGCTCAGTGTAAAAGTGAACCAAGTCCATAATTGTAAATTTTGAGAAAAATGCCTTTAAAGTTTAAGAGCTGTAATTAATTACACATTATGTTTTTACATATTTTTACATTAAAGTCAGATTAGTCCATCTTTAACTTAGACTCTGTATGCTAATTTACTTCTTAATATTTAATATGCAACAAGTTGGCATGCTGGACTAGGCTCACTTTACGTCTGAAGATTTGTAAAAGGGGAGAGAAATAAAGAATATCGTCTTATAACATAATCAGTATGGTATATTGGTATCAAATAAATACTAGAATAGCATTACAAATACTTAAATTTTAAAAATATCGTTATTTTCGATATCGATAATTTTTAATAGCGAAAACTACATTTTAATAATCTTAATATGTTTGGAATACTTACAGCTTGTTTCGCTTAAGCCTTCAAAAATTTGTTATTTTTTCGTTACGATACACCGTTTATTCACGAATAAATTTTTCGATAACGAAAAATAAAGAAAAATAATTTTAAAAAAAAAAGTTCTATTGCTGATCAACGGGAACTAATAGAGCTTAAATTAACAAGTCATAACCAATGTATGATAAATAACTTGGTATCCATAATTTTCGATAACGAAATGTAGGTTTTAACATTCACAATACATTTGGAATACCTACAATTTGCTTCGCTTAAGCCTTCAAAAAATTTCGTTATTTTTTCGCTATGACGCATCGTTTACGAGATATTAACGATCAAAAGTTTACGTTTACAAAGAGTAATTTTTTTAAAAATGTGTTATTGCTGACCAAATCGAACAGACTAATTGAGCCTAAATTAACCAGTTATAACCAATTTATGATAAGTAATTTGATATCAATAATTTTTGATAACGAAAAGTAGGTTTTAACAGTCGCTATACGTTTGGAATACCTACAACTTGCTTCGCTTCGGCCTTCAAAAATTTCGTTATTTTTTCGCTACGATACACGGCTTAGGAGATATCTACGATTAAAGTTTTCGATAACGAAAAGTGTTATTTATAAACCAGCATACAAGCATAATAAAAATCAGGCACATTTTATGATAGACCGACTTCACGAGCACTTCGGAAATTTGACACATCGTTAAAGTCATTTAAGTTGTTAAAATACTTGTTCGAAAACTTGTCTTGTTATATGGAATTCGTGTTATAAGGATACCGCGTTATAGGAAACTTGACTGTAACAGGTACTGTATTTCAAATAGATTTTTAGACAAATATTATAGTACTGGTAATAGGCTTAACGAAAAGTTAAACCTTGCTTAAAAAATTGAAACGGTTTTTAACTTGGCATCATCTGAAAATTTTTCAACATCTGATAACCAGTCTTCATAAATTGTCATTATTAAAGTATTTTACGCTGGTCTTAAATATAAAATTTTGATATAAATTCCATGAAAAATAATGATATTAGTTTATGTAGACTATAAACAACGTTAATGAGCATTAAACAATAGCATACAAGCAATAAGAATGGACAGGATTCACTTGTGCACTGAAAAAAATACATGTTTTGTCAGTGCAAAAGTGAACTATTGCTTTTTGAGAGGAAATTATCGAACTAAGGGCTTGGTTCAATACAACACTAAAAAGTATATGGTTTTAGCCATTAAATGTCACTATCAGCTCAAAATTGAAAAAAATGGACTTGGCCCACTATTACACTGAGCCCTCCAAATGTTAATAGTTCTTGGAAATGGTCATTTTCCAGCTTATTAAATTCTATTTTATCTGATCTGATATGACGTGTTATATATTGTTATAATAGTTATTTTCGATACATATGCGTAAAGAGAGGTATTCTAGTAGGCTTAAATTCGGGCACGAGTCTAAGGGACTGACGTATACACAACGAGATCGAGTGCGCAAGCGCACGAGATCTCGTTGTGTATACGTCAGTCCCTTTGGCGAGTGCCCCAATTTAAGCCTACCGGATACCTCTCTTTACGCATACGTATCGAACATAATTTTTTATAACGACGGCTTCTAAAGTTTAATAGAGAGAAAAAAATTAATTATTTTTAAGCAAATTTTATTAATTTGTAGAACGTTGTTGTTTTTTTTAATAATTTGTTGATCGTTTCCATGTTAATTTGAATATGATTATCACTGATAAATGAATATCATTATTTTCTCGCATAGTTTTAGCTACTTTCACGCACACTTGTACTTTCGCGCACAGTTACTGTCATTTGTTTTACAATGTTATAAAAAACTGCTCTTTACGCCCACTACATAACGCTCGAATATTGAACTTTAGAAGCAGGTGTTATAAAAATAATATTTTGGTAATTTTAAAAAATGGACTAATTATGAGATAAATAAAAAAAACGCACTCTCAAAAGTTTTCAAAAAATTATGACAAATATGTTACTCCATCTTCACGCGTGCAAAAAAGTAAACCATTTTGACATTATCAAATAGACAGCCCTTATGTTAACTTTTTAATTTAGAATTGTAAAAGGTAATGCAGAGCTCTAATTAACATTTAGTTTGTGTCGTGTAGTATTCTTTAGCTTAGTATTAAGAATAAAGTTTTATTGAAATTCTGTCCTTTTTTGTACATGATAAACTAAAAAAGAAATTTGTTTCATGCGAAAATGAAATGGCCATGACTAAATCGTTAAAAACGTAACAATTTTCGGGGCCCAGTGACGAGTCAAAATTGACCCTGCCTTTGAATTATTGTTTTTGCGACTGTTGTAGATTACTACGACGGAACATCACAAAGCCCAATGAAAAATTTTTGCAACAAAATTTACAATGTGCCAACGTCATGTTACTATTACTGTATTTTAGTAATAAAACTTTTGTTTGTTTGTTACTCTCTTTCACTTGTCTGTATGATGTCTTTTTACAAGGCATTCATAATATGTCTCATGAATCTATGTTTATACCATAGAGATACAGTTTATACATACATACATATATATTATATACTAACATGTAGCGTTTGATGAAACTGATTCACTCAAAGCATTCTTTTATTATAAACAAAACGTGAATCTTGTGTGTACTTATTTTATTACAAACAATTTATGGTATGATTTAATTAAAAACATTCCTAATTTTGAATAAATAATTACTTTCATTTTTCTTTTTATTTCCATCCGCCATATCAGTACATATCAATGTCTTCATTTTTCACAGTGTATCATAGTGTTTTTGCTTTGCTTGATGTGGTTTTTTATTAAATTACTTACAATTCAATAACTTCGGACAGAATTTTATGGCTCTTAATCGTTGTTTTTGGCTTCTATACAATATCCAGTTACATATATAGTAGATTTACTGCAACTGTTTGTCTACAGGATGTTCTAAAATTTTGTACCATACTTCCGAAAACTGACAGTGTGTAGATTCAAAAATAAGGATTTTCTTATAAAAAATTTTTTTCAACACTGACTGATAAGGGAGATACAGCCTTATAAAAGGTGAAATCATTTTTATGATTAAGTGATGATTTTGGGTGGTACGTGTGGGGTGATTTTGGGTATATTTAAACAAAATATTAACAACATGATTCTCCAGACTATTATTGTTTTCGAATAATTTTAAAGTACCTACATGTGTACATATTCTAAAATTATTCATTAATCATAAGTGATGAAATATGTCCTAACAGAAATTTAAATATTATAATGTCCATACGTACCTACCCCTAGAATATGGATCCATTATTCAAAAGCGGATATAATTTATTGCGAAAATATTTAAAGAAAAATGGTTTCCGTTTTCATCCCTTTACTTTATCTCTCTTATTATTGAGATTTGGAAAAGTGTATATAAAAAGTTATCATTATTTTTAAATTATGGACCATCTCTATATTTAACAGAAGTCAAGTCGATAATTAAAATTATATGTATTTGTACTTATACCTAAATGACAGAAGCTGATTTTGTGTGATTTTCAAGACAAATAACGTAAAAGCCCCTATACCGGAACGCGATCATATGTCCGAACAGTTTTGACATTTATATATTAATGAAATTATTTCTGAAAAAAACATCTGATAACAAAAATTATTATTAATATAGAATGATTATTTTTGGTAAGTAAAGTATTAAGACAGGGTTGTGTCCTCTCACCATTGCTCTTCAATATTTATGTTGACAAAATATTACGTGAGTGGAGAAGGAAATGTGTAGGAATGGGGATACCAGTAGTAAACCAACATCTTTATACACTCCATTTTGTAGATGACCAGGTGGTAATTGCACAGGATAAAGACCACCTAGAATATATGACTAGGAAATTAACACAGGCATACTTCGGAGGGGGATTAGAAGTAAATATGAAAAAAACATCTTACCTATGTATAAATAGCTAGCTACAAGATCTAAGGCTAGATAACGGTGATGTAATAAGGGGAACTTCGAGTGTCAAATATCTTGGAATATATATAGACCAAAATGGCACACAAGACCTCGAACTAAAATCCCGAATTACACAAACAAAAAAAAACGATAAATGCCTTAAATTTTATCCTGTGGAGTAATACTATCACCAGAAATCGAAAACTGCAAATATACAATTCTATGATAAAAAGCATACTAATATATGGTTCGGAGGACTGGCAATTGACGGAAAGTACCAAGCATAAGCTTATAGTGACCGAGATGGACTGTCTGAGGCGAGCGGCAAAAGTATCCAGACGTGACATGGTTCGGAACCAAAGAATAAGGGAGCTAATGGGGGTAGCAAATGAGAAAAATATCATAGAAACTGTAGAAACAAAACAGTTGATTTGGTATGGGCATGTACAAAGAATGGGGGAACATTATTTGCCCAATTTAATATCTAAATGGACACCCACAGAAAGGCGCAAGAGCGGCCGATCTCGAAAAAGTTGGAGTGAAGAGGTCGAAGACGCAATGAGATGTCGGAGACTGGTCGCGGATCAGTGGCAACATCGAGTAGTGTGGAAAGTGATATCCGAAAGATGACGACAGCCGTTATAAAGCGGCATGTATATATATATATATATATATATATATATATATATATATATATATATATATATATATATATATATATATATATATATATATATATATATATATATATATATATATATATAGAATGATTATCGTTCAATTTAAGTTCGCCTCGCATTAATGTTTCCTTACTTAATTAAAGAAATTCATATTACGTATTAAACAGTATTTGTTGAATACAGTATTTTGATCCTTTATTTACGTCTGATACCTACTTAAACCATTCTATGTTTCCTACTTCTAGATGTCACTCTTTGCGTCATATTACTCATATTACATGTCTGTTTGTTTATCGATTCCCAACTTCTTGTGCCATCAATATTTCTTTGTTTGGATATAGATGTCGACATTTTGGAAAAGAAAAACATTAGAAAATAAAAATTTTTTGTTTTTGTTTTTGAAAAATATATTCATCGGATTAAAAAATCTTTCTTTTCTGCTTATTAAGAAAAAAAATGGGTGTTTAATGTATTTGTCAATTTTTATAACCCAGTTTAAAATAGTGTTCCGGTATAGGGGCTTTTACTTTATATATAAAATTCCTTAATAAAATTTAACGAATTTAATTTAATTTTAAATAAATGAAGTAATAAAATTTCGGAGGGGTTAGTAACATTTTATTTATAATTACTTTGGGTGTAATTTTACGTAATTTTATTACAGCCCAATCATTTAAGGGTTTAACCTCGGAATGAAACGGAATAAGCTGGATTTTCGTATACACCTTTATTTTGGCATCCTAAATATCTAATTGACCTTCAATATCTAAAGACGCTCACAAGTGGTCTTATGAGACTTTTGAGGGGATATTTAGCATGCCAAAATAAGGGTGTATACGAAAATCCAGCTTATTCCGTTTCATTCCAAGGTTGACACTTTTTATTGACTTAAATGATTGGGGTATTAATAAATTAATAATTAATAATAATGAATCAAAAAAAATTTTTGAAATTAAGAAAAAAGAAAATATTTAAGTAAATAAAATTTAATTTTTGAAACATTTTCACATATCGTATCGTAATTACAAATATAATAATATTAATATGTTTGAGCATTCTTAGAACAAGAAAGATGGTAGACTGCTAAATGACTTGCAACTTACATAAAAAAAAGTCAAGGAATCAGTTGATGATGAAAAAACCTGAAATATTGCCTCTGCATATTACACCAGACAATTTTGCAATGATTAACTGGCATAGTGTCATTCACTAGCAGGTTTATCCTGTACCAATTCCAGTCTGCGGCAAAATATCTCTTTGCACACATACATAATAATATGATACTTGATTATTATAGCGACATTATAATAACATTCTAACACACTGGTTAGAGACGAAAGGATTTACCTAACTAATGTGGACTTGTATATGAAAATCTTCACAAATGCAGTTGGAAAACTAGACGGATGTACATACATAAGTTATTTGTATTTTAGCTATGTAGCTCGACGTAGACTTGTAGAGCAAGCAAGATTTCCAAATACATCCTTGGTCTAACCATTCATAATAATATAATATTAACACATCATCTGTGTCTTTGTTTGTCGTTCATAACGTAAATAATATTATCGCTGTCTACATCCCTTAGTTGGTGCAATGTACGCTTTAGATTAGCGATATAATAAAAGAGCAATATAGCCCAGGTATATATACAGATTTGGAAACTCTACAGATTTGAAATCTCTTTGTTTAACATAAGTATTACTACGTAGTGAAAATGGAAGGCGATTGTACGAGGAATTCTTTTTATCAAGTACGAATTTATTATATTAATAAATTTAAGCGTTACTTTATGGTATTCCATATTTGTAAATAATAAACAAATATTTTACTTCGCAAAAATACCACTTTTATTTTGAAACTGTGACAATATTGTTTCGAACCGTCATCGTCAGTTAATCTTCAAACAGAATAAATATTACGAAATACGAAATACGAAATATATTTTTTCTAAAAACGGTACAATATTTTACAAAATTTTAATGTAATTACAATACTTCACTTAAATCTAGGTACCTACAACTAGTGCTTAACCCTAACCTAACATGTACAATCTAAGTAATACAATACATGAAAATACTTAATTATTAATGACCCTATACAAAGGAAAATTTTCAAAAAGCCTTTAAACATGAATAATTAAAAATAAAATAAAACTTAACCTAAACACACTTACGCACACACTTTCTCTTCACTTACTCCGTCCGCACGTACACATTTGACCGCCCCCCGGGGCCGAGGGCAGTCACGGTGGGGAGATATCCTTCGGCAGGATGAACTTCTTGCTCCGCTTGGACAGCGTCTTTGAAGGCAGGAACATGTCAGCAATTCGGTCGTTGTGGTGAAGACGGCATCTGGCCAGGTGACGTGACGTTAGTGACATTATGTAGTCAAGAACAGGTTCAACGCCTGATTCTTGATGTAGTTGACGTACCGGGGTACGTCGCGGGGCGTTCAGGATAAGACGAAGTATCCTGTTCTGGAACAGTTGCAATTTGGCAATGTTGCCAGAGGAAACAGTGCACCACACAGGTGCGGCGTATGTGACGATGGGCCGGATGCACGTCTTGTACAGCTGTATCTTCTTCGCCGTCGGGATGACATTGGAGATGAGTAGGGGCCGCAGTCGGGCAGCAGCACATTCGCCGGCGATTCGTCGTCGTGTTACAGCTGTCTTGAACGTGATTTTACGGTCGAGGTACAGACCGAGGTATTTGATGACAGGTGATGTGGTGATTCGGGAGTCGCCGCATCGAAGCTGGGAACGTGGAAGCAGCCTGGAGTGTGTGAAGATGGTCGCCTCTGTCTTGTTGGAGTTGACTTTGATGCGGTTCTCCTGGAAGTAGTCCTGGAGAGTGGTGAGCGCCTTTTCAATCCGCCTATCAGCAGTCGACTGGTTCGCTCTCGTTGATGAGGTGAAGACGGCAGTATCATCAGCGTACAGGGCGATCTGGACCTTGGGTGGCATCTTGGGAATGTCGCTGATGTATAAGCTGAACAAGACTGGCCCAAGGATCGAACCTTGGGGCACGCCTGCTGCTAGGATGCTGGACTTGGCGTCGCCGCTTTCGACATAAAAGCTCCGGTTGGTGAGGTAGTTCTGGATGATCTTGGTGATATACATTGGTACATCATGGGACTGCAGCTTGGCGATGAGGTTGGCGTGCCATACATTGTCGAAAGCTTTCTCGATATCCAGAGATACCAGCGTCGTGTTCAGCTTCTTGCGTAATCCGCGGGTGATGTGGTCGGTAATCCTACCGAGCTGGTGCGTCGTTGAGTGACCGGATCTGAAACCAAATTGATCATTTGGGGTTAGTTCATGTTCTTCAATGTGTGATAGAAGGCGGGTATGGATGACTTTTTCAAGGAGTTTGCTGATCGAGGGAAGCAGGCTGATAGGTCGGTAGCTGGTGGGGAGGTTGGGTGATTTTCCCGATTTGGGAAGAGGAACAACTTTTGCCACTTTCCACTGTTGCGGAAAATAGCTGAGTTGTAAACAACTGTTGAAGATGTGTTTCATCTGAAGAAGAGCTGTCTTCGGCAGCTTTTTCAGGTGCCGGTTGGAAATGGTGTCGGCGCCGGGGGCCTTACGATTTCTTGCTTTTCTAATGTGTTTACTGATCTCGCCCACAGTTGTGGGTTTGATAGTAGTCGGCAGGACAGACGCATTCGCGACTTCGGCTGCTGCTCGTGCAATACCCTCGCTTTCACGTGGATGTGGCAGCTGCTCTCCGATGCGGTGCGCCTCCTGGAATGAATCCGCGATAATTTGGATTTTCTCCGAAGAATCTGTAACTAACAAATTGTCTTTGTTTAGTGCCGGTATTGTCGCGTCACGTGGTTTGAACGAGCGAATTAGCTGCCAAAAGTCCTGGTTGGAGTCAATCCGCTGTTCAACGTAGTCGTTAAATAGTCGACCGCGTTCGTCGCGTATTTTGTCACGTATCTGTCTGGTTAGGTCCGTCTGTAAGTCCTTGTAATGTATCTGTCTTGTCCGCTGGTACAGTCGCCTTTGTCTGTTCCGTTCCCGGATTAGTTCAAGGATTTCGGGACTCGGGTTATAGGTGTAGGCGCTGGGGACACGTTTGGTCGGGATACAATGCTTACTGGCTTCGCCAATTTCGTGCTGCAGCTCCTCCAGGACAGTGTCGACATCACGGATAGTTTCAATATCCTTTCGAACATTGATACCTTCGTTTATCATAGTCCTGAATTTGCTCCAGTCCGCATTAGCAAAGTCCGGCACTGTTACGGGTTTGGGTTTTTTCACACGAAAGCAGAAGTCCGTAATGACAGGAACGTGGTCGGATTCAGGTCCTTGGATGGTGTAGGTATGACAGGAACGGGTATTCATGTTTTTGGTGATGGTTAGGTCGATGGTGTTGCAAAGGAGTCCTTCTGCTCGCGGGTAGTGTGTGGGACCGTCCGGGAACAGTAGTTCGGTGCTAGTCTCTTCGAGAAGCCGCATTAAAATCCTCCCGTTGCTGTTGATGTCAGTCGTTGCCTTATTCCACGCTGGGTGGAACGCGTTGAAGTCGCCAGTCAGTAGTGTATGAGGACTGCGGTCAAGGAGCTCCTCGAAGTCATCCGCATCAATTTGGCCGGGTGTGTAGGCGGCGGTGACGATGAATGGTGGCGTCGCCTCGATCAGCACGCTGACATGTTCGGTCTGGATTTCGAGGTCCGGCATTGCACTATGCTTGACACCCCTACGGATGAGCAGTGCAACCCCCCCTCCTTTGCGGTCTTTCCTGTCTCTACGGTGGATTTTGTAGCCTGGAACAGAAAAAGTTTTATTAGGTTTGAGCCAGGTCTCTGTGATGGCAGCAGCATCAACGTTGTGGGTGTGCAGCAGAGCGAGAAGTTCTTCTTTCTTCATCAAAAGACCACCGCCGATGTTCAGGTTGAGTAGGCAAAACCGCTTAGTTAAAGCGGCTGGCCCACTCGTAGATAGCAATGGCACGTTGGAAGCCATCGGAGCAACTACGAAGTTTGCTGTTCAGTTCACGAACAGACTGTATCATGGTTTTGATATCACATAACTGATTCAGTTGACTCAGCTCTGTGACGAGTGTGAAAAGATCATCCGATGTTACACCTGATATTACATTCGGTACATGCCTTATATACTAATTTCATCTACCTACAGTTATTGTGTATGTAGTGGTATGTGATGTGGAAGTGGAAGGGGTGGGAGTGGTAGGAGAATCCAAAAATCAAGAAAAACAAGATTAGATTACTTGTGACAAGAGGCAAGCAAGCACGTGACAAAAGATTGAACTTGAAAATGACAAAAAGACAATATTACAGTGAATATAGTTTTAAACAGAAATTAAAATTTGAATAAGTTATAATATTGAAAATAAAGTTGAACTGTAAATATCGGTGTAATCATTTAAAAGGTGATCGGAGCTATGTTTATGTATTTATATTGCTTCTAGGATTGTTAACTTCTCCCCTTTGCTTGCCTCGTGTAACATTTTAATTTCCTGTTCTGGTGTGTGTCCAGTGTCTATTAAATGCCTTGCAACAACAGAGTCGGATTTCTTATTTCTATATGACCTGAAATGCTCTGCTCTCCGGGTTTCAAAGTTTCTGTCAGTTTGACCGATGTAAAAACCATTACAATCGTGGCAGTTTAATTTGTAGATATCCGATTTTCTAAGTTTATCAATTCTTGTTTTATTGTTATATATTAAGTTTCCTAGATTAAAGCCTGATTTAAATGCTATATTTATGTTTGATTTTACTAGAATTTTTTTAATTTTATTTGATAACTTACCAAAATATGTTATAGTTTTAAAGTTAGTTTTTGGTTCTGGTTTAACGGAGGTGTAAATTTCTTTTTAAGATTTGCTTAAATTCTTTCTTAGCTATTAATTTATCGATTAGGTTTGAATTATATTCGTTATTATTCGCTGTTGTACTAATACTATTTATTTATTTTTTAATAAATACCTTTCTTCCGATAAAGGTATGTTAAACGCGCGGTGGATCATTGAATTGTTGTCTGCGACTTTATGTTGATATGGACTTATTGAATCATTTGGGATTGTAATACATGAGTAAGATGGTTTTCTATATGTATATATCAAGCTTATTGTTGATTTTGGTTATAGCCAAATCTAAAAAGTTTATACTATTATCTTTTCCTACGATTATGCACATATAAACGTGTATACATAATATCTGCTACTTTTGGTCATAAATAAATTTATTCCAGATAATGCGGCACTTAAAAGGAAATCTGTTTGCAATATAAATTATTATTCAGTCTATTACAGGTAAATGAATATCGTCTAATCAAACGCTGCGCAAAACGTTGTTGCACACTCAGAAACAAAATCTACATTTATCTTCAACATGTGTTTGTGTTTATGTATTTTTTTACTGTAAAATAAAAGTGATAAATGCTCCTAACAGCTGATCGCAAAAATTCGAATCGGTAAGACTACAGGATAGTTTTAATAGCTTCAATCTTAAAAATCTTTCTATAGATACAGTGATAGTACATGGTCTAACTCAGGGATCGGCAACCTTTTTTGGATGGCGGGTCATTTTTGAAAAAAAATTATTTTTTGCGGGCTGCACAGTCAGATATTTTGTAATATATAGTATGTAGTTTAAATAGGTTTTTTAGCGAATTTTCGAATCGAAAATTTAGCTATTAGAGCCACTGTCTTGACGCAACTTGAGTCCGGAACTATATAATAGAAATAATTTGTTTTGAAGTCTCTAGAAGCCGAAAATGACATTGGCTAATCACACAAGTAATTATTTCCGCGAGATAATTTTCGTACGAAACAACCGGTTTTTATGAAATTTGGCGAAAATATTGGAAGTCCAAAAAATCTGACATGTCTGATGCCCAAAACGGTTTTTTAGGCATTTTTGTATAAAAAATTTTTGTGGAAAAAGTTTTTGCCAAAATTTCGTCAGGTTTTTGCCATATTTTCTTACACCGTAGGAAGGAGGAGAAAAATCACATAAAAAAGATTTTTGAACAATAATTTTATGTCTACTAATTTTTGTAAACGGAAATTCGCTATACTATACGTGATGCTGCGATAGGAGTATTTTCTTTTTTTTTCTTAAGTCAAATATAAATTTTATTAAATATTAAAAATCAAGATGAAAATTTTTAGTTACAGTTTTATTTACATGTTATGATAAGATCGGAGAACAAAAAAAGTACAGAGTATGCTCAACTTTGCATAAGCAGAGCAAATTATTCGAAAAATTATGTTGCTTGATGGGCCGCGGGTTGTCGACCCCTGGTCTAACTGATAAAGTTACCACGTTGAAGGAAATAATCTATTATAACGAAACGCCTAGCTGTTACATTATTTTGACAACTAGCAGAGTTTATACGGAATTATTGATGCAGTATAGCCAAGTTTAATTTGATGCCATTTGGCGTCTGTGATGATAAACGTGTAATTTCATTTTCTGAATAGTTAAAAATTTGGGTAAAACTTAAATAAATTACATATTTTAAATAAGTTTTGTATAACATGTATTTGTAAAATTGCGATTCTTATGCGCAATTCTCCACGACAAATTTTGATTTCATGAAATAAATAATTTTGTCTTACAAATTTCACATTCAAGCAACTGCGTGCCTTCAGAGACGCAGGGCCTAATGGAACCGCACCGTTTGCACCGCTCTCGGTCCAGCCCTGTAAAAAACAACGTATTAATTATAATGATCTTTTAATTCGATATAAAATTTTTTCTTAGCATTTTGCTTTTAAAATATAGTTGATCCTTGTTTAAACACACGGTATACCATTGAGTGTATTTAGGAGTACCTATGTGTTTATTATCCCAATAAATTTCTGTCCTAACAAAATCTATATCACACAGATATCCTTCAGGGATTTTCATATTCATTTATTTGTATACATATATTTGTCATAAATTAGAATGAATAGAGTGATTTTATAAACTGTTATGTTAGTAATTATTATTATTATTATTATTGCTGTATTGCTAATTATAATGTAGATAATTATATTTACATCCCAATTTAGGTAGAAGTAGCTATGCTCGCACATAATATATAATATGTATATAACATATATGCGGAGATTCAAAATGGCAAAGAACATTTTCATTTGCTAATTGAAATATAGAATAAATTTTACATTAAATTAAGATTAACTGTTAATTACGTTTTTGAATAATTATTCTCAAAATATTATTTCTAGTTTACTGTTACAATATTAGTTATGTAAATTTTGTAATTAGACTAAATTTGTCCTGGCGGGATTATTTTAATATTCCTTTGCTGTAATAAATAGTAAATGAAACTCAGTAAATAAGTAATTTTTCTTTCCATAATTTTATATCCGGTAAAAGCATGAAATTTGGCAATTATTGATTTCTGTCCTTTCCATCGGATCTTATTTTTAGTCCTACGAAAAATATAAAACATGAACATGTATTGTTTATCGTTGTAGAGTCTTCAGCAGAATTATCAGCACAATTGATCGCAGTGCCTGAATTTCAAAATTTTCAAGCAAACATTTTAGGCTAGGAACTTACCCTTAAAAATATGCTTAGAAATTGAAAAAGTGATCACGAACGTTCTAGTGGCTGGTTTTTCTTTTAATCGATGCAGAATTTAAAATAGAATATAAAATTCAAATACTATTTTTTGATTAAATCACGGCTTCAATGCTAAAAATTGCTAAAAATAAATAATTTTACAAGTAATCTTGGTAGATATATATGGAAACAAGTAAGAATTTTTACAAAGGACTGACTTTGCGTGTTTAGAGTCTCATTTATAATAATATAATGAACATAATCGTTGTAATTTTTGACGATTTTCAAATATCTTAAGCTTCAGTGGAATTAAAATATTGAATAAAAAAGTTTAACAATTAACTCTGATAAATTTGAAAAATTAACACAAAATGTATGTCCTCTTGTGTGTTAAATCATTGACACAAATCTTCTGTAACATGATTTGACACATATGCTTTGTGTTAAAACAACACAAAAAATTGAGTGGACCGTTCTGGACATGTGAAATGTGTTAATTTTAACACAAATTTTTTGACTGTGTACCTCCAGAAAATAACAATTCTAAATATTTTTTCACACCTGTATATAAAACATTTAAGGAAAACTGTTGTTTACCTTTCCCTGTTGGTGTTGGTCACCGTATTTAAAAAGCCTCAATCGGCAGAGTAAGGAGAAGACTGCTATGACTGCTATCAAAAACTCTCAGCATTCGCATTAACACACACACTTGATTTATTAATACACTTTTTGAATTTACAGAAAGTTGCAGCCAGAAATTTCAACTGATGGAAATAACAAAGAATTCGGTATTCCAATAAAAATTCACTTAAATCATCTAAAAATATAATTTATCTGTTAATTAAGATTAGAAACGTATTTTGAAAACAAAGTAATTTTTCTAGAGAGCGTAATATATTGTGTTTATTAGGCAATAAATTTTAAATGTCAAATATTTTCTCCAGTACATTTATCGACTTTTATAAAATATATTGTAAGATTGCCGTTACAAAAACTATACTATTTTTGAGGTAAACTATCAGATAAATAGAATTTATTTACCAAATAAATTGCACAGTTGAAAAATTTTTAATGAAGGAAATTTTAGGAGTTTGCCAAATTAAATGAAGCTTCAACTAACTTGAAAACTTTTATATTATTATGTTAGTAGTTGTCGTATGCGCATTAATTTACTTACTATAGAGAGTGTCCCATGTAAAACGGCACAAGATAACATTATTTGAATGTGAATCAAAATATTTTAAAAATCTACTTAATAAATCTCTAACACTGACTAACTGACTAACAGACAACGCACAGCCTAAACCGTTGGGCTTAGTAGAATGAAATTTTGCACAAAAGTTCTCTATATAATGTAGGTAGGGAATGAAAATTTATATGGGAATTCGTCATTTTTGAAGTTAGAGTATATACACCATGTTATACACCAAGTGTGAGTTTTAATCCCGAGTGTGAAGTTTGTTACCAGAGGGCCTGTAAAGGCCCGAGGGCAACAAATCACAGGAGGGATGAAGAAAAAAAACTTTAGTCCTGTGGTGTATATACTATTTTTTGCTATTTCGGATTATTTAAAATTATAAAAATTAAAAAAAAATTACTTAAATGTCATTTAAATTGTATGCAAAAATATTCCATCTAGTGTACTTTGGATAAATCAACCGAATTGTACAATATAAATGTCTGTATCTGTCTATAAGTTTGAATTTGTTTATTATTTTCAATTACCTAGCACCGCTATTTCATTTAAGTTATATTTCTGTAAATTGTGCTTGCTGATTGGTTTAAAAGCGGGAGCAAAATATTTTTTTAGTCCTTTGAGACTAAAAGTGAATTTAACTCCCTATTAAAGTGAATTTTACTCCCTATTATGAGGGACTAAATTATGTCTTTTAGTCCCGGAATTGCAAGAAAAATATATTACTATGGCTTGTAAAATAAATAATATCTTATTTAATAAATCTTTGACAGTGAACTGACATTCTGTGATGTTGCCGATGGTAAATCCCATCGGGTGAATATACAGCTAGTTTTAAAATAAGATGTGAAATAGGTAAAGTATTATATTTTGAAATATTACCTTGTTATGCTGCATTGAAGACATAAGAGTAGAATCATACGTATTTTCTTAAATCGCATAGACTGTATTTTATTAGTCAAATTACCTTTGAATTCCATATTTCGAAATTCTGTATAAAATCAATTCATTATACCTATAATTTCTTTCTGTTCCTCAGAGGACTCTAAAATTAATATTTCAGTAGCATATTTAATTTCAGACAATGCGCTATTTGATAATTTTTCAGAACGTAAGTATTTTAAATTGTTCATATATTTTAATTATAAATATAACATAAGAAAATTATTTTTTTGTCAGTTTATCGATAATACTCAAAAAATTCTTTCTTGCAATTGTGAATTAAAAAGTTAACTTTATCGTTACCTATAACAGTGTCAAAATGGCTTGCTTTTTGTCATGCGCAAGAAGTTCTTTATAGTACGTAAGGCAGCCTTGTATTTTCATTAGTAATTTTATATCGAATGAACTCTACTTTAAATATTAAATTAGAACTAATAATCATCAATATGGGTGGCAGTTGTGGCATCCACGGTGGACTTAAAGGGCGTGGCAAGTTTAATTTTGTGCTAATTTTTGACATTTAGAACTCTCCAATATTATCCATTGAATTTACATTACAAAAAAAATGTTATTTTAAATTTTAATTTCCATAGTTATGTTTGACTAAGGGGGTTCTCCCGTCTGACGGCCTGTTTTTTAAACATTTTTTGGAATTTTTTTTTTTGACGATCAATGAAAATATAGAACTTTGAGTTTTTTTATCATTTATTTATTACTATCTCAAAAGTATGTAGAACAAATTTCAAGTGAGTTGTATCACTCCGAAGACAACCGCCTCGAAAAAAGAACGCCTACTTCCTCCACGATTTGATTAGTTTAACTAAAAAAAAAAACGGCGTTCTAATCTGTAAGCCTGTATGCATCGAGTGAACTAGAATCATTTTAAAATATTAAAAATTGCGTTTTTGGCAGACTTCTGAAAAAAAAAGTTTCAAATTTTCTCTTTTTTCTTTTTAACTTTTCGTTACGAGACAAACAGAAATACTTGGAATTTTTGGATGATTCTAGTTCACTCCGTGCGTCAAACCGTTTTCGAGATATGATGGAGGAAAGTTTGTAAAACACAGTTTTGAGGAAATGCGCTTAAGGTTTCAAGTACGGCTATACGTGTGAAAATCTTGGTGCCGCGACTAGTGAACCGCAGACAGTTCAACCGCGACAGTTCAACCCCGACAGTCCAACCGACGACAAATCAACCTAACGAGAGATCAACCTAACGACAGATCAACCGACGACAGTTCAACCTAACGACATTTTAACTGAAGACAATTTAACCGTTGTACAATTTATTAACTAATAAGAACAAAATTATTTGAATTTTATCTAGGAATGAAATTGTTAGAAATTGTTAGCAATGAAATTTTATCTAGCAATGAAATTGTTTAGTCTCAAGTCCCTTGAGACTTGAGGCTAAATAAGTATTTATGTAGTTTCAAGTCTCAAGGGTGACTCTTTACACAATTAAGGGTACACTATTTGGTTGGGTTGTGTTGGATTTGGTTACCTTTCGTTGAATTCGATTAGTTTAGGTGTTGTCTGGTTAGGTTAATCTGTTAAGTTGTATTTGGTTACGTTAGGTAGGGTTTGTTTATAATTTGTTGAATTCGGTTAGTTTAGGCTGGTTTTGGTTAGGTTAAGTAGGATTTGTTTATAATTTGTTGAATTCGATTAGTTTAGGTTGGGTTTGGTTAGGTTAGGTTTGTTTATAATTTGTTGAGTTCGGTTAGTTTAGGCTAGTTTTGGTTAGGTTAAGTTGGGTTTGCTTATAATTTATTGAGTTCGGTTAGTTCAGGTTGGGTTTGGTTATGTTAGGTTGTTTTATATTAGGCTAAGATGAGTTTGCTTATAATTTGTTGAATTCAGTGAACTCAGGCTGGCTTTGGTTAGGTTAGGTTGGGTTTGTTTATAATTTACTGAGTTGTTTTACTTCAGGTTCGGTTTGGTTACGTTAGGTTGTATTAGGTTAGGTTATGATGGGTTTATTTATAATTTATTGAATTTAGTTAGTTTAGGTTAGGCTTGGTTAAGTCAAGTTTCATTTGGTTAAGTTGTGTATAGTTAGGTTAGGTTACTTTTACTTATGATTTGTTGAGTTTGATTAGTTTAGGTTCGGTTTGGTTAGATTACGTTAGATTTGTTTATAGTTTATTGAGTTGGGTTAGTTCAGGTTGGATTTAGTTAATTTATATATTAGTGTTAAGCAGTTAGAATGTTCTGTGGTTTAACTGTTCTACGGTTCAATTGTCGTTTGGTTTAACTGTCGTTAGGCTGAACTGTCGTGAAGTTGAATTGTCATTGGCTAATCTGTCGTTAGGTGGAATTGTCGTCGGTTGATCTGTCGTCAGGTTGAACTGTCGTCGGTTGAACTGTCGCGGTTTAACTGTCGCGGTTGAACTATCTTCGGTTTACTTGTTACAGAACCGAAAATCTTAACTTACCATCAATCTGCGATGCCTGGTCCATAGAGTACTCCTTCCTGTTCCCTTTGGAAATCTTCCAAACTGAATTATTTTCAAGTGGAAAAAAATTGTTTCTTAACCCATCACACGGGAGAACAATTAAAATAAGACAATTCACCATGTCTCTTCCACAACCTTGAGTTCATCTAGATGTGGTGATCCTAGATCGATTTCTAGATCCATGTTCAGTTCTACTTCCATTAGTCCTAAACAACCCCGTCGGCTAGGACTAATTAATGGGTGCCGTCATAGAGCCAAAGTTTCAACACAGACACCACTGTTGTCCCTTGACATTGTGATGACATTGCAATGAAAATTAAAATAAACTAGGTTAAGAAAAATTTGAAAATTAACACATCATATCAAGAAAAATAGTTTTAAATTTAGTTATCTAAAAAATTTTAAATGACAACATTTACAAATAAATATTACTCTAGCTTTTACATAATTATTTCGAACTGATTCATTGTGTTGCTTCGAACTCCTTTACGTATGTTCTCACCAGTTTAAAATTTATATTTTGGGATAATTTCTAATTATCGGAAGACAACAACGTATATAAAAATTAATAAATCACTTACATTGTCGACATGGTAAAATTCAATAATATTATCTCGAAAATACAGTGAACAGTTTAACCTAAAAAGAAAAATAAAATGACAAAAGGAAACGCAAAGTTCAATGACAACCAATTTTTTTTACGACAACAGATATTTCGTCTACGGAATTCTAATAAAACAATACGACCAAATAATCCCTATAAGTACGTATAAAAAATTCATAATGCTGTTATTAATGGCATTGTTTACAAACGATTTCACCGAAAACTAACTTGGCAAAAGAAAAGAAAAACAATAAGAAGGAAATGGTCCATGGACAACAGTATAGACTACCCCCCCAAACGAAATCAATTTATGCTCAAAATTATGTCTTTATTTCGCTTAAAGTTTATAATATAATAAAATGATAAGAGAAAACGGAAATTATGTCAACATTTTTGCTATGTAAATGCCAACGAACTTTAAAACTAAATTAATTTTTGTATATTTTTTCACAGTGGTACAGAGTCTTTATTTTTTAAGTTTCAACTTATACGACTAAAACTAGAAAAGACTTTCTATGACATGCTTCTAGACAGTCAGTTGCGAACAGTTGCGAATTTTACTGAATAGATCTTGTGGACAGTTTTAGGTTATAATAAATATGTATGCCAAAGTGGCTATTTTTCAAAATGTAATTTGCATTTTTTTTCTACACGTACTTATATATTTTTATAAATTACTAGCTGGGCCGCCCACGCGTTACTATGGCTCAGTAGTTATAATTAACCCCTTTAGCGGCTGTCCCGAGCACAGCTCGTCATATGAATTATACAACTTGAATGACTCTCCCGATCTGAACTCGCCTCGTGTTGGTAACTGTAAGATGCTGTCATCTGCTATCATAAAAGCATTACACAAGCAAAAAATATCGAATGGGTTGGCCATATAATTATGCAATTAAATTAAGTATTTTCAAAGATCATTTTCTTTGGTTAGCTTTACATGAGCCGCTAAAGGAGGGGTTAATTGAATTGATTTTTTCTTATCATTTCAAACGATACACTGCACAATTATAACACAATACACAGTATAATTATAAAAATCATTGACATCGTGATCATAAGCAAATATGACGTGGAATAGAATGTATAATCTAGAAATCGAAACACAGCGCCATTTACCGGGTGTCTACACAACCTGGATGTCAAACGATGTTAGATTAAATTATAGGTAAAATTTATAGATCAATTCAATCATATATTCCAAAATTCTGTGCAAAATCAATTATTTATAGCACTTGACCCTGCTCGCCCAATGACTCTAAAATAACTATCTTCATATTTTATTAGCATTGCTAATTTTCGCACCATAAGAACTTAGTATGGATACCTATACAAGCAGTTTTAGAATTGTTTCTATTCTATGCCCTTCAAGTCACCAAGGCCATGGGAAACTATTTTAACGTCACTTTCATCTTTCAAAGAGATCTCAACAGTAGGCAATTAAGCAAAAACTGTCAAATTTCCCCAGCTTTTTAATTTGCGCCCTATTTGGTGTAACTGACGGACAATGTGACCATAATTATGTCCATTTAAATTTGATATTCTGAAATTTTGTACAAAATCAGTTCCTTATGTGCTTCGCTTCGCTCGCTCGACTACTCTAAAGTACTATTCATATTTTCAAGTCATTCATATTTTTATAGCATATCTAATTTTCATATGTATGGAATTTGCTGAAAACAGCAGAAGTGCCAATTGATGATAACTGGACAATCTAGTTGTTTATTTCTTTATAGTATACAAATAGTATTTTGCACAGTAGAGTAGTATTTTTTTATAAATTTTTCCACAGATATCTGTATACAATAATAAAAAATTGATATTTTGTGGTTTTTCGTAAATTTCTACGGTTAGACTAAAAATTTGGCGATAAAACTATACGATCTTTTAAGTTGGACCAAATTATAGTTACCAAATTTGATCAGAATCGGTTCAGTAGTTTCGCACTATATCGTAGCCGTACATTGTGACAAGAGATTTATATATATATATATATATATATATATATATATATATATATATATATATATATATATATATTATGACACCAAATATTTTAAATAAAATTCGTCAAATGCTTGTCAAGTACACATTAAGCCAGGCTTCTTCTATGGTTAGTTTTTGACAACTTTGGGGATAAAATAAAAAGCAGAATATTTTTTATTATTGTTAGGTATGTAATTTAGCATTAAGTAACACATGTGCAAGTAACATCCTGTAGTAAAATCTATTATGCATCTATATTACTATATTTCAAATAAAAGAGACAAACAGCTTAATTAAAAATTAATTGTTGAGGAAAGACTGAAGAATGAAGACTGAAGAAAAAAAATGATTTGAGGAAAGACCTTGTACTGAAACGGAATATTTATTATGTATTCTTCCATATTTACTTATTTTCATATTGAAGCTATTATGAACCAAATTTTATAAAGAAATAAACAGATTTATTTTTATAAAAACGAGGACATTAAAAAGGCATAGAAAATATTAAAGAAAAATTTATCTCCTTTTGTTCTTTCTGCATTTTAATTTTTTTTTTTTTTTTGAAAGATTGAGGAAAATGAATTTATTATTATAATGCAAAAACTTTTTTGATAACATCATACGATTTTTTTATATATTAAATTTATTCTTTTGTTTAGAGAAAATTTTACAACATAAACAAATTTTAAATGCAAAATAAATTCTCAGTTATTACCGTTATTACCCATTTTTATTTTATTTTATTTTATTTATTTATTTATTTATTTTTTTTGGAATGGAAATGAAAGTGGTATCATGCCCTCTTCTCACTTGTCTCTTATTATGAGGGTCAATTACGTAATAATTTAGTTCCTTATATCTCTTCAAATATATATTTCTATATAAGGATACTTTTTTTAAGAAAATTGTATATTTGCACGAGTGAGTAAACAACACTAACCGTACTGTATGTCATTAAGCATCAGATAATCCCAGAAAATATGAAATAAACATAAACGAAAATTTTATTCATTTTCCAGTATTTCCTCTAATGATCTAAATATAATTTTCTGGGTGATGCTTTTTAATACTAAAACAACGTATATTTCCGGACAAAATCTTATTTACCAAGAACCATTTTCTGTTTTTATTTTTAATGTTTATTTATCTCTAGAAATTCAATGAAAAGTATCATAAAACTCAACTGACAGTAAACTTCGCTAGAGGTGAGAACCTTATTGCACTGGAATAAGTTTGTAGAAACTACCAAAGGGTTAAATTAGGTGTACCTATACAGTATACTTAGTGACGTTTAGTTCTTCGCGGTTTTTGAGGTTTAGCCCCGAAAAGAAAAATGAACACACCTCAACAGCATAAATATCATAATCTTAAAGCCTTTAATGTAATAGGGTATTGTTCAATTATTGTTATTTCTAGGGGTTAATATAATAAATCATTTAAATCTCTCCTTGGGACTGGCCGCTTTGATAGTGTTACTTGGATTAGTAGTGTAGTCTGTGTCTATATAGCCAGTGACATCTGTGAACTTTTTCATTTTAATCAAAAGTAGAAATTAACAGAAATAGAATAAAAATTGAAAAACATTTAAAAATATTTTTGTAATAAAAATAGTAATAATTTAAAAGATACAATAATCCCTTTTTTAAAATACGATAATTTTACGTCCCTTGTGTGATAAATACTTGAAGATCAGAACCTTAATTTGGAGCTACGTCTTAAGCGGGTTCTACACGATGCTACGAACGTTCCTTCCAACATTCGATCGAACGTTTGAGGCAATTAAGTTCGATAGTTGGTGCGACGAATGTATCTGCTACACGGTGAGTCGAATGTTTGATCCAATACGAATGATGAAGTGTTGGTACTCAGTCGACAACGCTGTTATCTGTCTGATGTTATCTCTAATGTTATACACTGATGTTGTCTCTCTTGTATAATGTGTTGGGACAAACGTGACGAAGATGTTATCTGTCTGATGTTATCTCTAATGTTATACACTGATGTTGTCTCTCTTCACATGAACGAGTCGTGCGCAACCAACGAACACAACCAACATTGACCTTCAAACGTTCGAAGCATCCCTTTGACTCGGTGCAAGAATACCGACATCGAACGGGACACGACCAAATGCGAATGTTTGACGCTCGACATTGGACACTCGTAGATTCGAACAACGGCTACACGATGCTATGAACCATCCAACGTCGAATGTTGGAAGGTGTTCGTAGCATCGTGTAGCAGCGGCATTACAAGTGCGTTCGTTATTAATATATGTGCGCACTCAACAAAAGTTTCACATAATGTGTGAAATATGCTAGCTCTGGTTAAATTTTAGGTCACGGGACGTCACCGCAGTATAGCTGGTAATGTTAGTATATATTCGTTAGACCGCTATTGATGATAAAGTTGTTATTAGTTATTAATTGTTGTAAATGTTTAATGTAAATGAGATTTCTATGTCTAAATAGTTTTAGGGCATCAAATTGAACTGCCTCATAATTAATTGTTAATAACGAATTACCATTCAACAATTAATACATGCAATGCTACATAATTAGCTTCTAGGTGTACAATTAGGTTTGTACAAACTGGATCAATTAATTATACTATGTAACAATAAGTATATTATCATCGTTATTTGTCTACTATGTACGTACAGTGCCTTTCATAAAGTTTGTTCTAAATGGGAAAATTTTTTCCTATTCGTCAACATATTATATTAGTTTACTATTTGGCGAGAAGCTGGGAAAATGAAAACTGAAAAATATGAAAAATCTTAATAGGTAAATTGGGAAGTATGGATTCGTTTTCCCTAAAATCTTGCCATCAAGCAAGTTTCAATTACCAAGTACAATATTTTATAAAAATAATGTTTAAAAGTTCATTTCTTTCAAAATATGACCTTGCACGACTCAAAATCCAAAATAACAATATGTTTACGAAAGTATCGTTAGTGTCGTTAAATATTTTTGTCATCGAAAATAGGATATATTTAAAGAAAAAAAATTGCTCACACGTATCATATAATGTTGTGTAGGCTCTTAAAGTGAAATTAACATTCCTTGGACGTTGGAGGTCTAAAAATCTTAGATGAGTTCATTAGCCAGACATGCCCGATGTTACGATCCGCAAAAAATTAGTCAATTCCTAAATTTGTTAAGGCCAGCTTACTCCAAAAAACGTAATTTTTTTCAATACATTTTATTTATAGTACAAAACATGTTGAGTACTCAGTTATTTTACATATGAAAGCACATATATCAAATTACTTAAAAAAATTTTTTTTTTTTTCAAAATGGCGGTCCAGAAAATGGCTGCTGAAACTCATCTGATTCGTTGATGGATGACATCATTTCTTGGAAAAGAATTATCTGAAAGCAAAAAACAAAACGGTTTCATGTTCTATATCGCATTGGCTATGGCCTCAAGCAGAATGAAACATTTTCAATGAAAAAAAAACAAAATGGCGGACTTTTGAATTTTTTTACGCTTTTTTTTCACTTTTAATTGTTTATAACTTTTTTAAATAATAATGAATATTTCTGGTTCTGCTTGAGGCCATAGCCAGACATCTAAAGAGTAAAATGCCGTTTGGTTCATATCGATAAGTGCAATAGTTTTGAAATGAGAGTGTCACTCATGCGAAAAAACGTGGTCCGGAGAAAAATCAGTTCAAAGTTTTTATTCGTGAAAAATTGTAAAAAAAGTGAATTTTACTCACATATCCATTCCAGCTTCATACACAACTCCCTCCGGGTCTTCGTAAGCATCATTCTGAAGAATTCTTGCATTTCTCAAAGCAGTTCTATGTTCCTTAGACAATTCAGTAGCTTCTAGCTCAGCTCGATCAACACGTCTGTTGTTGGCCCTATCAGCAAAGTGCCTTGCTTCCGGGCCGATTCTGACACCCATAACTTCCATTACTTTTAATATGGGTAAAAGCCCTTCATTGAAAATGCAAGCAGCACTGAGAGCAGCAATTTCAAGCGTTTTTTTCCCAACAAACTTATGTTTAGGGGCTATGTTCCAAACACATGAGTTGTAACTTTCGTTATTGTTTTGCGTGTTAGCCCCTAAACATCTCTCGAGCAACTTTCCGTCGGTTAGTTCTTCATAAATTGGCTGTAAAAGATCTTGAATTTCCTGATCGAAAGTTGGAGGATGGTTGTAACTCTGTTTTGTAGCTACTGCCTTTTGATAGGCGAACCATGAATCTGCTCCGGCTGGACAATACTGGTGTTGTGGCTTAGCATCGGTGGAACACTTGTGATACAATGAGGCTAGAATTGCATTCTTCATGTCTGGCACAGAATTGGGATGAGTAAGCACAGCTTTTTTAAAATAGCTAGATAAGAGCGACAGTTGCGCTTCAGTAAATTTTAAAGATTTTACGACAGATTGTTTGCTTTTTTGAGCCTTCTTTTTTTGGGTACTTCTTCACCTCTTTCTAGTGCCTCTCTTTTTTTTTGCGCTTCCAGAGCTTTCTTTATTTTTGCATGGTTTTTTTTGGCTTCTTTACCACGTCTATATATACTCTTGCCTACGTGTAAAACACATGCTTTTTTCTTTATTTTGACAGCCTCGCCGTACGGTTCAGATTCTTCGAGTCTCTTGAAAGTTTTAGAGTCACCGTCGCCGATATAATATTCATACATAACACCGTACTGCTCCACAGACCTCCGAAACATCTCTTCCACTCCTTCAACTTCTATAAGACCGGCACTACCATCATGATACCTTGTGCAATTGCCTGCTTCACAATGTTCGGTAAACCAAGCATCGAACTCTGGCGTATTTTCGGGGAATTTTTTTGAATAGTTATCGCATGCTTGGCAAATCTTCGATTTTACTATGACATCTATGACTTTGTTCGTATACTTGCCGATCAAACTAACAATACCGAGTAAAGCTGTGAATCCTCTTTTTGGCCAGGAACCATCGCCCGAAACAGTAAGCCTATCTTCGGGTAATCCTCTCTCTTTATTCTTTTCTTGCTCTTCTTTAGCAGCTTTTTTGAAAACCATTTCACTAACAGCCTTCAATGCAATATAAACTTGCTCTATGCATTTATAATAGCCAGTTATACTCAATGTAGTTGCTGAGATATCCATCACTCCACAAAAATTCAATAAGCCATAAAATTCAACTCCTAATAAGCGCATTGCATAAACTATTTTTCTGTTTACTTCATAACCATTTTTGATTTTTGGAGATGAAGGGGTTCACTCTCCTCACAATCACAGATAATTTGTAACTCAAAACCTAATCCTTTTTCGACACTTTTTGCAAATTCCACTTTTTTATTGCACTTTGCACAAACAACTCTCTGTTGCAATGTAGCAAATACAGACCACTGAACGATCACGTAAGTCAGCAACGGATGGATTTTCACTTCAACTTGAGGATCGGCGTTTTTCAGTTTTTTTGCAGCAACACTGGTTTGTTCTGTATCATCATTTGAAGTATGTTGATTACCCAAAAAACTTCCTTCTTCCTGATCTATGTGGGATACCACTTTTTCTTTTTTTGTCCATGGTAAATTTTGAGAGCACACAGACGAAAAATTTACCGACACGTGCGACGACTGTAGTAGTACTGCCGAGGCTTATCGTTCGAGCGGCCGGATTTACCGCAGCGCTCCTCAGTCTTTTATACCTGCTTCTCGGTCTTGCTGACCTTCGGGACTAATTCTATATTATTTCTACGAGTATACAGTAGCAATTTATGAAAAAAAAAATTTCGATTTTTCCAAAATTGTTTGGAGTAAGCTGGCCTTAAAATTCAAAAATTTTTAGAAATTTTTTAAACTTTCTACAAAGCCTCAAAAGGGGCAAACTTGTCTTATCATGAGGAGCCAAAGGGCGTTGGGGGTCAGAAGAAAAAATCCCATAAAATACTTTCTAGCACCATGATTATTCTATATTTTCGAGAAAAAGTAAGTTTTAACCGAAAATTCGCCATGTTGTATAGGATGCTGCGACAGGGGTATTACAGCCCAACCAACATAAGGTTGCCGGTCAGATGCGCAAATGAAAGAGTGCGACAACAAGAAGTAAACATAACATATATGCATAAAAGTGTGATAGAAATTGTGTTTGTCTACTGCGCGTACAACCTTCGGCGGCAACCTTATGTTGGTTGAGCTGTAGTTACTTTGACCTACACCATCCAGTACAATTGTCTGTGCATTGCACTAAATTTGGTTATATTGACGTGGACAAGCTTTCATTTCATGTAAGCGTTGCTTGACCTCATAAAGTTGTTGAAAGATGCCGAAAACATGTATATAATTGGAAATCCGTAACGTAATTAATTACATATTTTTTAAATAAAACACAATCTTCTAATTATATACAGAACAATCTATTATGCAATTGAAAATAACGTAGGAATATATGGGTAGTTATCTGGGTGCGCGGCAGTGCCCCCGCCAAAACGAGGCAAAGAAAACAAACAGGGCACTGCTGTATCTTTTTTTGAAGCAATTCAAACTATTTTTGTACCCTGATAACTTCGGTCTGGATAATACTTAACAGCTCAGATTATTAGGACAGAATGTAGTCACCAGCCTATTTCAATTTTATAGCTTTACTGCTTTAAATTTTATTAATACACAAAGGGCATAGCAGGGTAAGATAGGGAAAACGGCCCTTGACGCAAAATTGATTGTTTTTACAGGAAATAATACTTCTTAGCCCTAGATACGTACCGGCCAAATTTCAACCCTCCGAGACTAATAGTTTATGAATACACAAACAGACAAAAATTTTCAAAAAAAAAATTTTTTTACGAAATTACTGAACCGATTTATTTCAGTTTAATATATATTGTGTACCCACCTTAGACAAAGTAATGAAAAAAAAAATTAACGTTATATCTCTTTATTATACTAATTTTTTTAAATTTTTAAATTTAGGAAAATTTTTTTTTGGGACTTAGGCGTTAGCGACACCCACCATTTTTTGCTCAATAATTTGTCTCTAAAAGTACTCTATAACATATATTTTTATGGAAAAATTTTAGTTGGTAGAACATAGCAATATTTCAATTCAAATGCATGCCATGTTCGGTACTACATATATTACTTATGTATAAAAAGGACTATAAAGTAAAATATCTACCCTATTTCTAAAATAATATAATTACATACGTTCATAACTACGATAAACTAGTTTAAATTTAGAAAAGTCCAATACTATCTACCGTTTGTCTTTTTTTATCAATAAAACAAAAAAGAGATTGATTTCTCTTTTGTTAGAGTTTTTTCCTTTGTAAGACGTCAAGTGAAACTTTGTTAGCTCATATAGCACGTCTTACGATGTCAACAATTTCATACAAAGTTGATTAGCTGTCAAAATAGTATACCAGTTGGTCATTTCGTTATAATTCCCTATGACCCGTCATCGTGTTAACAAAATAAGACAGACGGCAGATAAAACTAGACGTTTGTCTAAGCTTGTTTGTCGTAGTTATGAACGTATGTAATTTTATTACAGAAAAAATCCACTTTCTGCACTTCCTTAAGAAGTGCAACAAAAACATCAAGTGAGAGAGACGAGCTACATATTTCGTACAATTGTACACTACTTTTTTCAAGTTAGTTATATGTACATGTAATAACTACAACAGGTTTTAGCCGGATTGTTGTTATTACTATACATTGTTGAAGTTTTTTGTTCCATTTTATTAAGTTAATGTTTATTATTATTAAAGCAATATAACATTTAAGACGTATTATTGTTATTATTAGTATCTTTATTTGAATAAAGTTTCTAAAACTTATAATTTTTGTTGAGTTAGATATAATTTTAATTAGTAAGTATGCTGAGATAATTTTATTGATTTCATTCAAATATTCAGATTCATGGTAAAATTAACCTTTAAATTTTTTTTAGCAAGTTAAAACATATTTTTTATAACAGCTCAAAATGCATATATTTTTTAGGCCACCACAGGAACTCTACGAACTGCAACTCAGGGGGGAAGAGAACATTTTATTGCACTGCGTAGAGTTCTACTGTGTTTTAGAAATAAGGCAGATGCTTTACTTTATGGTCCTTTTTATACATAAGTAATATATGTAGTACCGAACATGGCATGTATTTGTATTGAAATATTACTATGTTCTACCAACTAAAATTTTTCCATAAAAATATATGTTATAGAGTACTAAGGGACAAATTATTGAACAAAAAATGGTGGGTGTCGCTAACGCCTAAGTGCCAAAAAAAATTTTCTTAAATTTAAAAATTTTAAAAAATTAGTATAATAAAGGGATATAACGTTAATTTTTTTTTATTACTTCGCCTAAGGTGGTGTAGCAAAAATTAAAAATTAAAAATTTTAAATATATTATTATATTTATTGATTATTGATTAATTATTTATTGGTTGAGGGGTTAAATTTTGGGTGCTACTTTTCGGGTTGATTGGGGTTTCGATCAGCAGAGCATTTCTCCGGGTCTTATGGAGACAAGGGTGAGTGGCAGTGGAAGATTATGGTCGCAGATCGTTTTCCCAAAACCATGAGATCCCCAAATAACCTAAATTTTCTTTCGACTACCAAAGGGGTGGCTTTAAATTAGAAATACGAAAATTCATAAATAACAATTTTATTACAATGAAAGGTGACTAGAAACAATTTTTGAATTACAGCATTTGGAATCTTTGAATTTACAATAAATAATTACAAGATTGAAATAAATTTACATAATATATTTTAAAATAGAATTTGCATCTTAGTCTTTGGTGTGGTCATACTTTCCAAACCGAGACGCACGATATAAGCATATGGTGTGTACCGGCTATGGGAATGTACCACCACATCAGTTAGTAAATTTATACACTTTTGACTTAAATATAAATTTGAAGTTTCGAATTTTACGGAACGATTTTAAATATTGCTATAAAATATATTTTCTAAAGATATGTTATTAATTAAATTAAATTGATGTCACTATTTGAAATTTTATAATTGTGTTTTTAAAATTTATGACTAGAATAACCTGTATAAGTATTTTATAAGTATCAAATTTTATGAAATTGTAAATTAGTCGATATGACAAAAATAAAATTAGATTTAAATTAAAATGTTTTAGAAAGTTACGTTACGAGTTCTATTTCGCAAGTAAATTATACGATTTAAAGGATTATATCAGATATCGAAATATTAGTAAAGGTTACACGTGCTTTTAAAATTTTTTAAACCGGAAATATTACATAATTGAAGGGATATTAAATTATCAAGACAATATTTAAATATTTGAAAACTTACTTAATAATGAATTAAATAAATTTAAATTAACTTAACCTATACTGGCAGAACTGATGTTCGCCGCATCGACGTACGTGTCGGAAAATTAAATTTAAATTAACCTTAAACTATACTGGCTGAACTTTACGTTCGCCGCATCGACTTACATGTCGGAAACTAAACTTAGATTAACTTTAAACTATACTGGCTGAACTTTACGTTCGCCGCATCGACTTACATGTCGGAAAAACTAAATTATAACTTTATCAATTTTTAGTCGTAGACTTTTTTGCTAAATCCCCAGGAAATCTTTTAGAAATCTGGATGAATGCGAAAGTACAAACGACGTTCAATATTTAAATGTAAATTATTTTTACATGTTACATTTAATTATTTTATCTATCTAATATATATATAAATTATCTTTTATTTTAGTTTAAATAAATTTCCATAATATATTTATTTTAAATTAATTATACGATTTTTCAAAATTTAAAAAATTATCCTACATGCTACGTTTAATTATTTTCTAACCATTTTAAACATAAATTAATTTTTCGATTACGCTTAAGTAAATTTCCAAATATGTTACAGTAAAATAATACTTATCTTAACGGTGAAGAATTTGTAATTTTTCAACAATACACTTAAATAAACAATACTTAAACTAATTTTAAAATACACTTATTTTTTTTTTTTATTTTTGATGTGTGCAGCCCGAAGGCCACACGAGAAGAGAACTTCTCCCTAACTATCCTCTAACTCACTGTCTTGTGTGTCTTTTTAATTTGTATAAGTTATTTATTTAATTATGTAATTTGTTTTGTTAATTATATTTTTTTGAAAAATAAATGTTTAATTAAATAATGTACGCACTTGTTATAAATTTAAATTTCAGATTTCTGCAAACGTGTAATTAGTTTTTTACATTGTCCCTAGATATCAATTTGAAACTATAACGCTAGCTGTCGTTAATATATATACATATATAATTGATTTTTTTGAATTCTTTGAGATGACATATTGGACTGATATTAATTTCAAATATAAATGTTAGATGTCAGTATCTTTGACATTTTTACATATCGATTATTTATTAATTAGATTAAAGTTTTATTATCGATTTCCAAAGTAAATGTTGAATTGATTGATCACATGTAGCAATAATTATTGCTACATTTCACCCCGTTTGCAAAAAGCGGAACGCTACGTAAATTTATGTTGGTTCTAAATACCTTATATGACATATACTGATCGGAAGTATGTGGATCTTGCAAAATGGCGGTAGACGATGAAAGATGTTGCAGAATTTTCTTGTAGAGCCATTGATTTACTGCGAAATTCGATGTTGGTGGACGATTTGGTGTTGGATTTTTTAATACATTTATGTACTTTGTTATTGCATGTTGAACCTTTGTGGATCGGGTTTATCAGCTTGTAAGATTTATGATAATTCAGTATTTACGTTTATTGGAGTTAGTATCTGGCGGTTTAAGAATATTTGTGCTAGAGATGCATTTATTGGTGAAATATACGAATTGCCGATGGTGAAGATTGCGTACTTTAGAAAGGTATCCCAATTTGCGTGATTGATTGAATATTGTAAATCATTGTGGTTAATTTTAGTTTTATTTCTAATAGTACGTTCTGGTGCATTTGCCCTTGGATTATATGGAGCGGAGTAAATTTGGTGAATCGCTCTCTCGAAGCAGAAGTTGTTGTATCTTTCACTATGAAATACTGATTGGTAATTTGATGGTATTGTTGATCCGTATCCGAAATGTTGTAAATGTTATCTAGTGTACTTATGACGATTTTTGATGATGTTTTCCTTGTAGGTTTAGCAATGATCCAACCATTGAAGTAATCTGCAATCACAAGATATATTTGAAGTCTTTGTCCTCTGGGGGTCCACGAGTTCTTATAATTGGGTGTACGAAATCGATGAAAATTTTTTGAAATATTTTTTTTTTTTGGGGGGTAACTTTGGAAAGCGATATTACAATTTTGTTTACTAGTTTATACTCTGTATAAATATTACAATTGTTTACATATTCTTTTACAATTTTATATAAATTGGGATAATGAAATCTGTTAGCTATTTACGGTACGTACAAATAATTGCAACATAAGAAGAAAATATTGATCTATGAAAATAATCTAATACATACTGTAAGATTGATTTTGGTAAAACAATTTGTTTTTTGTTTGTCAAGAGATGTATCAACAAATCTTCCCGAATACGAAAATTATTAACGACATTTCCAGCTCGTATTCGCTGGAGTTCGGTTTTCGTAAATGGGTCGCTCTGTCGAGTGATCTCGGTAAACATATAATTATTTGGGTGAAATTTTATGTTATTTTATTAAATTCTGGATATTATCTAATTTTTGATTATTTATGTATAAATTATTTTCATTTGTATAGTATTTTTTGTAAGTTTATTTAATTATCTTTTGATTCTAAATTTTTGTATTGTTTGTTAATTATTTTCGATATTATTTATTATTTATATTTAGTATTTATATTTGGTCTAAGTTTTATTAATTTCGATATCTGTATGTTATTTGATTTTAAAAATTTGATGAGAGAATTATTTTTTTTTTTGAATGTGAAATTTGGCAAAGGTTTTGAGAATCGTTTGGGAATGTATTTTGATTGGTTTACTGATGGTTGTAGGATTTATGTATGTGGAATTTGTGTATAGATTTAGGAATATACTTATCTTGTTTATCTGTAGATTTGAGTATCTTGAATTGATTGAAATCCCAAATATGATATTTAAAGTTCCATATATAATCTTTTTTGGTATTGGCCGCTTGTGTCAAATTGCCTCAAATGGTTTGATACTTTTCCAACAATAAGGTATATATAAACTAAACTTCTTCTTGATATATTTCCTGTTACATAGATTGATATTTAAAATATATGTTAAATGTTAAAGATGGAAACCAAGATGCAAATTATAAATTAATAATAACAAGTTTGGGAAATTTTCTTAACTGCTACCATTAATGTAGCAAAAATTAAAAATTAAAAATTTTAAATATATTATTATATTTATTGATTATTGATTAATTATTTATTGGTTGAGGGGTTAAATTTTGGGTGCTACTTTTCGGGTTGATTGGGGTTTCGATCAGCAGAGCATTTCTCCGGGTCTTATGGAGACAAGGGTGAGTGGCAGTGGAAGATTATGGTCGCAGATCGTTTTCCCAAAACCATGAGATCCCCAAATAACCTAAATTTTCTTTCGACTACCAAAGGGGTGGCTTTAAATTAGAAATACGAAAATTCATAAATAACAATTTTATTACAATGAAAGGTGACTAGAAACAATTTTTGAATTACAGCATTTGGAATCTTTGAATTTACAATAAATAATTACAAGATTGAAATAAATTTACATAATATATTTTAAAATAGAATTTGCATCTTAGTCTTTGGTGTGGTCATACTTTCCAAACCGAGACGCACGATATAAGCATATGGTGTGTACCGGCTATGGGAATGTACCACCACATCAGTTAGTAAATTTATACACTTTTGACTTAAATATAAATTTGAAGTTTCGAATTTTACGGAACGATTTTAAATATTGCTATAAAATATATTTTCTAAAGATATGTTATTAATTAAATTAAATTGATGTCACTATTTGAAATTTTATAATTGTGTTTTTAAAATTTATGACTAGAATAACCTGTATAAGTATTTTATAAGTATCAAATTTTATGAAATTGTAAATTAGTCGATATGACAAAAATAAAATTAGATTTAAATTAAAATGTTTTAGAAAGTTACGTTACGAGTTCTATTTCGCAAGTAAATTATACGATTTAAAGGATTATATCAGATATCGAAATATTAGTAAAGGTTACACGTGCTTTTAAAATTTTTTAAACCGGAAATATTACATAATTGAAGGGATATTAAATTATCAAGACAATATTTAAATATTTGAAAACTTACTTAATAATGAATTAAATAAATTTAAATTAACTTAACCTATACTGGCAGAACTGATGTTCGCCGCATCGACGTACGTGTCGGAAAATTAAATTTAAATTAACCTTAAACTATACTGGCTGAACTTTACGTTCGCCGCATCGACTTACATGTCGGAAACTAAACTTAGATTAACTTTAAACTATACTGGCTGAACTTTACGTTCGCCGCATCGACTTACATGTCGGAAAAACTAAATTATAACTTTATCAATTTTTAGTCGTAGACTTTTTTGCTAAATCCCCAGGAAATCTTTTAGAAATCTGGATGAATGCGAAAGTACAAACGACGTTCAATATTTAAATGTAAATTATTTTTACATGTTACATTTAATTATTTTATCTATCTAATATATATATAAATTATCTTTTATTTTAGTTTAAATAAATTTCCATAATATATTTATTTTAAGTTAATTATACGATTTTTCAAAATTTAAAAAATTATCCTACATGCTACGTTTAATTATTTTCTAACCATTTTAAACATAAATTAATTTTTCGATTACGCTTAAGTAAATTTCCAAATATGTTACAGTAAAATAATACTTATCTTAACGGTGAAGAATTTGTAATTTTTCAACAATACACTTAAATAAACAATACTTAAACTAATTTTAAAATACACTTATTTTTTTTTTTTATTTTTGATGTGTGCAGCCCGAAGGCCACACGAGAAGAGAACTTCTCCCTAACTATCCTCTAACTCACTGTCTTGTGTGTCTTTTTAATTTGTATAAGTTATTTATTTAATTATGTAATTTGTTTTGTTAATTATATTTTTTTGAAAAATAAATGTTTAATTAAATAATGTACGCACTTGTTATAAATTTAAATTTCAGATTTCTGCAAACGTGTAATTAGTTTTTTACATTGTCCCTAGATATCAATTTGAAACTATAACGCTAGCTGTCGTTAATATATATACATATATAATTGATTTTTTTGAATTCTTTGAGATGACATATTGGACTGATATTAATTTCAAATATAAATGTTAGATGTCAGTATCTTTGACATTTTTACATATCGATTATTTATTAATTAGATTAAAGTTTTATTATCGATTTCCAAAGTAAATGTTGAATTGATTGATCACATGTAGCAATAATTATTGCTACAGTGGGTACACAATATATATTAAACTCAAATAAATCGGCTCAGTAATTTCGTCAAAAAAAATTTTTTTTTAAAATTTTTGTCAGTTTGTGTATTCATAAACTATTAGCCTCGGAAGGTTGAAATTTGGCAGGAATGTATCTGGGGCTAAGAAGTATTATTTGCTATAAAAACAATGAATTTTGCGTCAAGGCCGTTTTCCCTATCTTACCCGGCTATGTCCTTTCATTAAATTCGTCACTCATTCACTCTGATGATCGTCAAAATTATAAAATACTTCCCGAGGTCTTAGAAAGTCGAAATTTGGTATGTAGGCTGGGTTTAGCATACAACTAACGAGAAAATTAACAAATCCGTGATTTTCCCTCTTCAACTTCATATAAATAATAAAATATGTTGCAGGTACAATATAGCAAATCTGAGTTGACAATAAGGGCAATAAAATTTTACAAGTCAGTTTTACACTAGAACAAAATATTTAGTGAATATAGTTAAACATCGTTTTTAAAGTTCCAACGTGAGTACATGTAAGTAAGATAAAAAAAATTCGTCAAGTGCGTGTTTGACACGCACTAAGTAATGTTCCTCACAATCAGTGGTCATAACTAAAACTTCTTAACCCTAGAATCATACGTACACGTCAAAACGACGTACGAACTTCTCTACCTGCTCCAATACTACGACTTGTTGTTACTTGTTTGCTGTAAGATTTCTGTTATCTAACTTATTTGTTATTATAACACACCACATATATTTATTTTGTTTATAGTCATTGTCGTTCTGTTTGTATTGAAATAGTGTCCGTCAAAAGGACGTCGATGTATGATTAACGTATGCTTTTTTTGAAGATTTTGTACACTACGTATAAAAGTTTTCCTAATTTTTTTAAAACTTATTAAAGGTATGGATGTTATAATTAATTTATTCAATGATTATGATAATGTGAAAGATGATTACAGCTGTTTGACTTATAGAGACGACATAATACTGAAGTTTTAATATATTGAATCGAAAACTACAGAATGTATTTCGAATGACTTAATAAAAGATTAACAATTTATTTTGTGGAAAATATTTTAATTTTTATTATTTTTTGAGATCTTATTCGAAAAATTACTAACAAATTTTAGAAAATTTACAAATGTGCCTAATGGGGAAATAACTACATATCTATAGGAATATTTATGACTGAGAAATTTCACATTCTGTAAAGTCACACATGTCCACTGACTCATAATAGTTCATAAATTAATTATTACAATTGATGTATTTATCTATTTTTTAATTTTTATAATGAAAATATGCTTTGATAAAAAGATTAAAAAAATTAATAAATATTTACATTAAGAAATTTTTCCAAATCCAATTTTTTTAAATATTTTGTTCCCTTTTGTAGTATTGTTATGTCAAAAAAAATGTTTTTTGCAAATAAACTCTAAAACTCTCCGTAAAAAGTCCATCCGTCAAAACGATGTCGATGTATGATTAACGTTTCTCGTAGACCAACGTATGATTCTAGGGTTAAAATATAACAGTCCGGACACATACGTTCACGATGTGACACATACGAACACGATCGTTCTGAAATCAAAAAATAGGTTATACTTTAGGAATAAGATTTATTTATTAGGAAAAATATTGGGTGAACTGACTTCAAAATGGGGGAATGTAAAGTTTATTGCTATTTCCGACCTTTTTTGAAAATAATCTTTTTTTTTTTTTTGAAAAAGGTTTGTTTTATGGTCCTAGATACTTTATATTTGTATGTATATTGTACACTCTATTTCAAAAGAGATATACATATTTTCACATGCGGTCTCATAGAACAGAAAATTTTGAAAAAATTTTAATTTTTTTTTTTTTTTGTATCTAAATAAAATACAACCTTTTCACAAAAAAGAAAAAAATTTGAATTACATATATTGAATTATTTATATAATGCACTTGTAAAGAAACCTATATAACTGTAACCTCAGTTAAGGTAACTGCGGGTAATAAGGCCTGTCGGGTAATAAGGCCTAAAATTCATAACTCGTTCAAACATTCGTACAGGCGTACCAATGTTTGACGCATGCAAGCCTCAGACACCAATAAGTTGCAATATATGTTCCACTTGCCGCCATCCTGCGTATTGTCTCCAGTAACGAGCTATATATCATAAAGTGAGATTTTCGAGCTCGAATAATAAAATATCAACGAAAATTATCTCAAGTAATTATAATATTAATACTGCTAATTATTTTTCTGTTCACCTAATTTTGTTCTTCAGTTCTTCTTTTTGTTAATTCAGTGCATTAAATAATTTTACATCTGTCAAAATAATTAATTTTTTTTATTTACTTGGGTATCGGCGGCAAATAAGGGCTATCAAAATTACACATAAGCTTAAGAACAGAGTTTTCAAAAATGTTACATATTTTCTAATCCAATATTTTAATTCCTAATTTATATTTTTTTGTTGGTTGATTGACACTTTTGGAGTTTATTTATTAATAAAAAAGTTGATTATCTGCAGTATTTTTCATTTTATTTAAGATCTCCCTTAGCTAGGCCTTATTACCCGCAGTTACCTTATATATTTTATATTAACCCTTATCCAAATACTGGAATTTCCCAAATATTATTCAGTTTTTTTACAACAAAAACATGTTTTAAAAGAAAATTACAATTAATAATAATCAGAAAAAAATATTAAAACTGGTATTATCCCAATATATATGTAATTAGTATATTTTAACACTTGTAACACTTGACGACGAACGGAAACGGACGAACTATGACGAAACGAATAGGTATAAAATAAGCGAAAAAACGGACACTGAGAGCCATCTTACAGTTGGGGAGAAATACAATGATGAGCAATATGGCCCTATTTTTGATAGGATTCTATATGTATATAATTTTTTCTATGAATTATGTGGACTGGTCGGCAAGTATGTAATTATCACAAATACGTAAAGATGGCTCTCTGTGTATTAAAATAAGTTATTAGACAAAGATAACAATTTTTAGAATCTGTTCCATTATTAATAATTTTAAGAAAAAACAGCGAAAGAAAGAGATAAATATATACACGCTTCTATAAAATAGAAATAGAAAGAGAAATTTTTTTTATTGCAATTTTGTGTACAATCAAGTAAACTTGATTGTGCATTGGCCACCAAACCATAGAATTCACAGGTACATGAAATACATACAATACATAGTCCTCTTGCGTATATTCAATATATGAATGTAAAACTCTATTATTATTTACCATTTGTTCTCTGATTTACCACTTCTCTCAAATTTTCGGTTACTCACCAATCTTATAATGTTCCGAACTTACACGAAGGTAGTTCGGAACATAAAAAGTATGTACAAAATCATAATTGTGTACTTTCCCGTATTTTTTTTTTTTATAAAACTGAATGCGTAAACTCGAACACGAAACTTATGTATATCAAATTTCTATATAGGTGAAATAATTGTAAAATGCAGATAATTTATATAAGTAATAAACCTAATAATAAAATTGAGTTGTTGGTATGAATGGATGTTGCATGTTTTGTTTTTCTTTATATTGTGGTTTTCGATATGATAATGTGATCAATTAGCAAAAATAAAATGGGGTTTGTGTTGTCAGGTATTACTTTGTTCTTAACTGCTCTAAAATTACAGTTTATCTGTAATCAGTTTATATTAGAAAACGCCGTGAGCAGCGGGGCCCCATCACGGTAGTCGAATTTTTCCCTTCATCTTCGGTATTGAATTTCTACAAGCGAAATGTGATTGAAAGTCTACAAGCGATTTGTCATTTTGTTGGTTTCAAAACTGATGTTGAGTGTCTGGCTGATCGAGGCTTTAAACAAAGGTTTTAAGTATTTAAGGGCTGTATCTCAGTAAATTTCAATTTTGTGCCGACAGCAGGTAGCAGGAAAAAAACCAGCACAATTGGTACGATGGTATTCCTGCCCATGTTTATCCTCCAATTGCCTTTATGTTTTAGTTTTAAATATTAAAAAGTACCTTAAATACTAAACTGGAAGACCTTTATGAAGATATTTTTTCTTTCCAAAAAATCCAAAATTTCTATTTTATAAATAAAAATCCAAAATTCCCACTTTATAAATAAATAGTGATATTAATAACATTTTTAAATTACTTAATATTTATGTATTGCATGCATTTGTTAAAATAAAAATACCCCTGTCGCAGCATCTGCATAACATAGCGAATTTCCAATCATAAAAGTTACTTTTTTTCGAAAACCCGCTTACCTAGAATAATGGTTCAAAAGGTATTTTCTGTGATTTTCTTGGTTCTTTACCACAATGTAAAAAAAATTGGAAAAACTTTTAAATTTTGGCAAATTGTTTGCAAAAAACTCATTTTTTTGAGGTTTTTGGAATTGGACGTGTCTGACTGGAGAACTCATACAAAATTTTTGGACTTCCAACGTTTTATTGTTTTATTATATTTGCATCCCAAACTAGTATCTAGCATCCAAAATGAATTTCTCGGAAATATAGGCACTTAAATTTTCGAAATTTCTAAATTAATTTAAAAAAAAATAGAGTTAGTCTCCAGAAATTTTGTATTATGGTAAATTTAATTTAATAAATGACAAGTATATAAGTATAGTAATTATAAAGCATTCGCATAGAACAATAGTTTTAAGTATACATGTACATAAGCAAAATAATTTTTGAATTTTCCTGAAGGAAGGAAATATTTTCCCGTAATAAAAAGTATCCTAAATGTTGACGCAGGTAATAAGTTATCACTACACCAGATTTCATAAAAATCCGTTCAATAGTTTTCGCGTAATATGTGCACATGCTCAAAAAGTTTTTTTATTTTCCTGTGGGAATGAGCCACTTTCCCGAAATAAAAAGTATCTGAGATGCTGACTCAGGCAATAAGTTATCACCACACCAAATTGCATCAAAATCCGTTCAATAGTTTTTGCGTACTGTATGCACATGCTCAACATGGTTTTTCCATTTTCCCGTGGGAATGAGACATTTTCTCGAAGTAGAAAGTAGAAAGTATCTTAGATGTTGATCCGGGTAATAAGTTGTCAGGACACCAAATTTCATTAAAATTCATCCAGTAGTTTTTGTTTGATGCGTGAACAGACGAACAGACAGACAGACAGACAGACAGACAAAAATTTTAAAAATCGCTGTTTTGATATCTACATCGATAACTATTTACAGTATCTACACAATTTTTAAAAAATATTCTCTATACAGAAACGGTCTCGTTACATTTGTATTATATCTATAGATTACCTATTAATGGCTCTTTATATAAAATATTAATTTTTTTTTCAAAATAAATCGCCCCCTGTTCTAGGAAATATATATTTTTTAAATTTTTATAAAATTTCTTATGAAAGTGAGCTTCTTAGACAATTTTATTTTCAAGAAAATGTATTAAAACTTGAACATTTAAATGTTGGCAATTTCTGTATTGTGGCGCTATCAGTTGTCCGCGTGAGTTAACTACTTTTTTTAAAAGTTCGAATAAAATTCCAGTCATTTTAATTTTTAATTGTTCAGGAACTTCAGTATCATAGAAGCAAGCAAAATAATATTACAATTTATTTATGTGGATACATATATGATGGAAAGTTAAGAAAAGAAAATGTTTTTTTGGAAGTTCGTGCTTAAGGTAAAATTGAAAAAACTTGGAAAATTTAATTAGTAATTAATTTTTTAAAAATATTTTTAGGTTTGGTTGTAAATGAATCTACTGTTGATCTTTTAATATGATACTGAACTATTCATTATTTAAAATGAAAAATTGTGTACTTATTAGATGATGAAAATAAAAAATTAGTAGTTTGAAAAACCGGAACAAATTGAAGTATAAAGTCTGTCGGGACACCGGAGCTAGAAACGTGACAAATCCGGGAAAACCAAGACGTATGGACACTCTACACGGATTGTGAATGTTATAGACTTTAAGTTTTGATTTTTAAGCATATTATGAGTGAAATTGAAAATTAACAACGTGTGAAATTTGACATTTTAGTTAAAGTGCATATAAAATATAATACCTACATGTTTTTATAAAAATGCAAATATAAATAAATGTTTTCTGTGTTTTTTTTTATTTTAATTGTTATTAATTATTTGGCTTTTTTAATAATTTAGAATTTTTCTGTCAAATGAATAAATTCTGAAAATATGAATTTATGACATAATTTCAGTAAAAGTGAAAATGAAATTTTTCACCCACACTTTTGTAGTGCCAATGTACATCACTGGATCCCAATTTTCAAATGGATAGATAATTTCAGTAGCGTAGAAACTAATTATTAAAAAATTGCAAACCAATTGTGTTTATATGATAATACGTACTTATAAAAAAATGTTTATATACGTGTTCTTCCGAAAATCGTAAATAATTAACTTTCTCTCGATGAAGTTGGATTGACAAACATTTACATTAGGGATGTTATGGATATTCGTAACCGTAACTAAAACTACCGATATCCGAAATAATTAAATATCCGAAACCGAAAGCGTATACGAAAATGAAAGTTTATAAGTCTAGCAAGTACTTAACACATTAATATTTTTTGTATATATCAATATCTAAAAATATTTCAGTCCCTTTTTGACAATCTTGCCAGAAATTAAACACTTTTTTAAATATTTTTATTGTTAAAATCGAAACGTTATTTTGAAGCCGGTTAAAATTAATATATTTTACATAAAAATGTCAATACAATCACCCGCTAGTTAATTATCGCTAGATTTGATGCTAGAAAATTGAGAAAAAACAGGTCATATAGATTTTTTTTATTTAGATTTTGTTTGTAATGATTGAATTACAAAATTCAAAAGGATGTTAAAAAATGTGTGTATTCACTATGAGCTTTTGCCTGTAGTAAATCCAGCTGCTCAAAATCGGTTCCAATATATCAGTGTGTCAGGACGGCATTTGTACATAATTTTAATATTTTCTTTAAGAAATAGTATTTTTTTTTTAAATACTTGTTTGATTTTTTCAAGGCGAGTACTTTTTACGATGTGTGTTTACCAAATTCTACAAAATAATTAAAAAAAAAAAAACATTGTAACCCTACTATTTTGAAATTTTCAAAAAAATATCATGATAATTACCTCATATATGCTTTTTCTGAGTTAATTATTGAAAAATATTCTATTTTCCGAGATTTTTAAGGTAAAACGAGCAGATGTATGGTTTTCGTTAAACAAATTTCAGTTCTTTAATACATTTTTGGGTGCATTCCTAGTATACGTGCACAAAAAAAATTGTGAAAATTTCTAATTTTATATATTAAACATGACCCAAAACGAACGAAAATTAGTATTAAAATTGGCGCTCACATTTAGTTTTCGCAAAATTTAATATTAAAAATTTTATTCGTTCATATGTAAAATACGCTTAAAATTGTTTAAAAAACATGCATACACGAAAAGTTTTAAAAATTTCTAGCTTCGTATATTAAACATGAACCAAAACGAATGAAAATTAGTATGAAAATTGGCACTCACCTTTACTTTATAAACATCATTTATTTAATGTTCAAAATTTGATTACTAAAGTGTACGAAACACCGGGAAAGCACTTAAAATTTTGTTACATTCATACCCAATCACTTAATTTTAATAACACTATTTAGTTTTAAAAAAGATAATTTTAGCTTTATCAAACAAATTAATTAAAAAAATAACACAAAATATTAATTAACAACATAAAACCACATAATTAATAGCATAAAACAAATAAAATTTATTTCAGAAAATTTTTATTTTAGAGTATCGTAAGACATTTTTCAAAACAAAAAATGTTTATGATGACATGAAGATAGGTGCACGTATATGTGTATTGAGAATGGTATTTAAAGTGATAAATTTAGGAAGAAAATATTTTTTACACACACATACAATGTTTTTTAAATAAGTATTTGTTAATTTTAAAATAAAAATAAACTTTACATATCACTTTTGAACGAAAATTATCCAACTCATGAACTGTCATTTAAAATTTTCAACAATTAAAAGTAACCATTTTTTCCTTAAATTCAAATATTTGACGTCATTGTGACGCAGTAGAAAACTTAAAAGAAAAACGTATTTTAGGTTTGTTCCCTTACGAATAGGAAAGTGAATGTATTAAAAGAGAAAGTCGTTCCTGTACACCAAAATTTCACAGATCCTACTTTTTCCTTCTAACTGTGAAATTTAAATTTTTAAATTTATAAATAATATTTACGAAAATTATAGTACATAAATTTAAAAGAAATTAGTGATTTAAGTATTTTAAGTTAGTTTTGTTGTAGTTAGTTTTTGATGTGTAAAATTTAAAACTTCAAAGAGCAACGACTTTGTACAAATGTTGGTTGAGCAGTAAGGTGCCGCGATTAAATAACTGTGGACAAAATAACTGCGACAAAATAACACTGGACAAAATAACTGAACGACAAAATAACTGCACGACCAAATAACCGCACGACAAAATAACTGTGGACAAAATAATCGAACGATAAAGTAACTGTACGACAAAATAACCGAACAACAAAATAAACATCTTTAATTTTATTATTCTTTTGAGTTAGGGTACATGCGACCGTGATATGATTGTTTTGTTTTGCTTCCAACATATAAAAGATGGTTAAATTGCAACAGACCTTAGATGTTGGAATTTAAACTATTGCATTTAAAACCGGACGTTAATGGGTGAAAACTATTGTATTTAAAAAGCTAAGCTTGGGAAACATTAGTTTAAAAGATCAAATAGTGGATGATATAAGAACTAGGTAATAATGTTATATGTTAGTTAGGTTAAGATTATAAGTTTTTTTTTTTTTTTTTAAATTTTAGGTCGATGATATAAAAACTAGGTGGTGAGGTTAGTTAAGGTTAGGTTAGTTTAGTTAGTTTTGACAATATACTTAGACTTTTGTATAAAAACTAATTAGGTTAAGGTTATAGGTGGTGAGGTTAATTAAGGTTAGGTTAGTTTAGTTAGTTTTGAAAATGTACTTCGACTTTGGTATAAAAACTAATTAGGTTAAGGTTATAGGTGGTGAGGTTAATTATGGTTAGGTTAGTTTAGCTAGTTTTGAGAATATACTTCGACTTTGATATAAAAACTAATTAGGTTAAGGTTATAGGTGGTGAGGTTAGTTAAGGTTAGGTTAGTTTAGTTAGTTTTGTCAATATACTTTGAATTTAATATAAAAACTAATTAGGTAAAGGTTATTGGTGGTGAGGCTAGTTAAGGTTAGGTTAGTTTAGTTAGTTTTGACAATCTACTTCGACTTTGATATAAAAACTAATTAGGTTAAGGTTATAGGTGGTGAGGTTAGTTGAGGTTAGGTTGGATCAGTTAGTTTTGACAATATACTTCGACTTTGATATAAAAACAAGTTAGGTTAAGGTTACAGGTGGTGAGGTTAGTTAAGGTTAGGTTAGTTTAGTTAGTTTGATAATATACTTCGACTTTGATATAAAAACTAATTAGGTTAAGGTTATAGGTGGTGAGGCTAGTTAAGGTTAGGTTAGTTTAGTTAGTTTTGACAATCTACTTCGACTTTGATATAAAAACTAATTAGGTTAAGCTTATAGGTGGTGAGGTTAGTTGAGGTTAGGTTGGTTCAGTTAGTTTTGACAATATACTTCGACTTTGGTATAAAAACTAATTAGGTTAATGTTATAGGTGGTGAGGTTAGTTAAGGTTAGGTTAGTTTAGTTAGTTTTGGCAATATACTTCGACTTTGGTATAAATGCTAATTAGGCTAAGGTTACAGGTGGTGAGGTTAGTTAAGGTTAGGTTAATTTAGTTAGTTTTGACAATATACTTTGACTTTGGTATAAAAACTGATTAGGTTAAGGTTATAGATAGTGAGGTTAATTAAGGTTAGGTTAGTTTAGTTAGTTTTGAGAATATACTTCGACTTTGGTATAAAAACTAATTAGGTTAAGGTTATAGGTGGTGAGATTAGTTACTATTTTTATAAGAAAAATTTTTTTTAAAATAGTTTGAAATTTACCGCTTGTTATTGGTTTTATAACTAAATGTCAGGATTATTAGATTTATAAAACGGTTAGTTCCCGGACCAGTAGAAAAGTTAATGTATTAGAAGAAAAAACGCGAAACTCGTTCTTGTACATCGAAATTTCAATTAGTTCACGTTCTTTTCGGTAGGCAAATATATAAATTAGAAGTGACTTCAGAATTCCTACTTTTTCCTTCCAAGTCTCAAATTTAAATTTTTAAATTTATCAGTTATATTTACAAAAGTGATTGTACGTAAATTTAAAAAAAATTAATGATTTTGAATAATTTAAGATTGTATTTGGTGTCTGAAATTTAAAATATCAGAGATTAACCTCTTTAATTCAATAAGCAGAAGGAAGCTGTTTATTTATAGCCTATTCACATTATTACATAAGCAGATTAAAAGAAAGTACGGGAACAGACCTAAATATGTATTTAGTGCAGACAACTTCAGATGCTTCAGATTGTTTGATTTTTTTTAAAAATAAAAGATATAACAATAAAACGTCCACCTAAAAAAAATTTTATTTTAAATATTAATTTAACTTTAAATTAATATTTTTTATTTATTTTTATTTGTTTGGTGATATTATGGTTACGGTTTTTTAAAACTAAATAGTGTCATATCGTTAAAATTAAATGATTGTGAGTTTTGTGTTATATTTAATTGTAGTGCTGGCTTACATTTCAACTAAATCAAATTTTGAATGTTAAATTTTACAAAAATTAAAGGTAAATCGCAATTTTTATACTAATTTTCATTCGTTTTGGTTCATGTTTAATACACAAAGATAGAAATTTTTAATCCTTTTCGTGTAGATGTTTTGTGAAACGATTTTAAGTGTTTTTTTTCATATGAACAAATTAAATTTTGAATATTAAATTTTACGAAAACTAAACGTGAGCGCCAATTTTAATACTAATTTTCGTTCGTTTTGGGTCATGTTTAATATATGAAAATAGAAAGTTTCACAATTTTTCTTGTGCACGTATACTAGGAAATTGCCCATTTTTGCCTTAAAATATTTAATATTTTCAAAAATGTATGATACAACTTGTCAAAATTTAAAATTATTTGTTTTGTTGTCAAAAGAAAAAAAACTGAATGTGCAAATTTATTTACCACTAAAATGATGGGTTTATACATATAATTATAACGTAGTATTGTCATTTGGATAGAAAATTACGTAAAAATATTATTGTTTGAATATGATTTAACGTAATTTTTATACGATTGTAGCAAACTCTTATTAATTTTAGAAAGGTGTAAACATCATCTAAATTCTGATCATATCACATAAAACACTGCGCCGTGATTTTTTATCTAAAAAAAAATGGAATAGAGATACATTATAAAAACATTTAACTGACAAAGAAAAAGAAGATAGCCGAATCGTTAAATTGGATTAAAAAAATCATGACACGCTACTTATAAAGCGGTTTTTTTCGAATTTAGCTCGTAAAAAATGAGACAGAAAAAAAAAAGAATGCGAGTGCGAGTGAAATGGAGAACGACATATTTCCTAGTTTTTCTCGAAAAGTAAGTAATTTAGAGCAACGGTATAAAAACATTTTTTATGCATTTTACCTTTTACTATGGCTTGGTGTAAAAAAAAATTTGAAAAATTGCTTAATTCTGGCAAAAAACTCATTTTGTTGACAAAAAACGTCCGGAAAACCTACTTCTGGGCATCCGACGTGTCTGGCTAACGAACTCATCCAACGATTTGGAAAATCCAATTCGCACACAAAATTTCATAAGCATTAAACGTTTCGTTCGAGAGTTATCGCGCGGATACATATATATATATATATATATATATATATATATATATATATATATATATATATATATATATATATATATATATATATATATATATATATATATATATATAAATTTTAGTGAATATCATTTTCGTATTCTAGGGACCTCAAAACATATTTCTGATATGGTCCCGGGCTTAGGTCGCACCATGACACCTGGCGTAAAAGCTGAATTTCCAGTTTTGGAAATTCGCTAAAAGGAAGTTCATTTCTTTTTAGTCGAATTTTTCTTTGAAAAAATTAGACTTATACAGTCTATATGACAAGAACGGCGAGAGGCGAGAGTAGGGGCGCTATCCGTTTTCGGACCCGTAGAACTAGTGTTGGGTCGAAGCGACTCTTTTATGTGTGCTAGCACACATGACTCCGCACAGTGCAGTGTGCCGCACAGAGCGAGCGACTCTTTCGGAGCACACAGCACGCAAAGCACACTCACACACTCACACACTGTGTTATATGTGATTAAGTTTGAAACGAGAGTCACGACTCTTTTAGAGCTCACAGCACACTGTGTTAGTGCGGTATGTGCTGTCCTGTCGTTTACTTGTCCTTTCCTTTTTCCTTTTAAGTATAATAGTTTTGTAAATACATACTAAATTTAGTCCATATGGTATAACGTATAAATTCTAAAAATAAGAAATATGTGTATTGTTAATATAAAAAATTGAATTCAGAAGTGTACATTAAAAAACCAACTATTTTTTGAAATTTGTAAGGTTTGCAAACATTCATATTAGAGGAAAAATTACGTATTTTAGTAACACTATTTTTTTTTTCAGTTACAAAACTTAACTCGTCACTTTTTCTTAATTTTTTATCCATTACATATAAAAATTAATAGTACTTATAAATATAAAAAATAATCAATAAAGAAAGGTAACTAAATAAACACAATTACTCAAAGTAAATTAAATAAATAAAGTCAGTATTATTTCTGAAAATTCACAAAATTTAAAATAACGAGGCAGCAAATACAAGTAACAGGAATACTCAAAAAAAAATTACAGAATTGATTGGATAAAAGTAAGTAAGTAAGAATTGGAAGGAATAGGACATTAAATAAATAGAAAAAAATACGTAATATCTGGTATGTAACGTCAGTATCCATCTAAAAGAAACTGTTAAACAATTAGTTAATACAATACAATAATAGCACTAACAAACAAAATATACTTCTTTACCCTGCGGGGGTAGTTTCCTGTTCTAGTAGTACGTAAAAAAGTGATATTGTTCAATTCATACGAACATTATAAACTGAAAGGCAATTTGCCAAATGTTAACCCAACAACCCATAAATTACCTAATGCATATTGTATCTTCATTTTTGAAAAAGTTGAAATTCTTTTGTTTGTGCAATAATATGCAATATGCAGTTGATCCTTATGTCCAGTATTATATGTACAAATGTGTTCAGTAATGTGTGGTAATGGCGGACTGTGCTAGTCACTCCTTTTGTAAGAGTCACACAGCACACAGCACACTTAAAAGAGTCCCTCTTTCAGAGTGACTCGCACATGTGCGATCCAACACTACGTAGAACACGAGTATGTAGAAAAAATAATGTCTGATATATATATATATATATATATATATATATATATATATATATATATATATATATATATATATATATATATATATATATATATATTTATATATATATGTATATATATATGTATATATATATATTTTCCCGCTACCTTTTAATATGTGTAGGGCCCCCCTATGGAAGTTAAGAGCTCAAATTTGGTAAATGGGGCTCATTCCGATGCACAACAATACTATCAAAGTGGGGTCAAAGTTTGGGCAAATTTTGATCCGACCCAACCTTTAAGATGGTGGTGGGGGGCGGAAAAGCAATAAAATTTTCCAAACCGGCTGGAAATAATGTTTCGGTCAATTATCTACAACATATCCAAAATTTAGTTTCCTAGGATGATTTGGAGGGAGTAGGGGGGAAAAAACGATTTTCGCTGGATCTAACACGCCCCCAACCCTCCAGAATTAACGTAGAGGGTTGAAATTTGGTGTGTTGATATAGTTCATACCTAGGTTGTGCTTTTTGTAGGTTTTAATATTTTACCCCCACCCTCCTCATTTTTGAGCTACAATTTCATGCTTTTTTGACGTTTTCGAAGTTTGTACCACTCGCACAGGTCACCCGAATAAACCTAGAGGGCTGAAATTTTGTATTCAGATTGAGTTAGTATCAAGGGGGTGCCTTTTGGGGGTCTCGACTTTTAACCCCTACCCCCACAATTTTTATACCCAAAAGAATATGATTTTTCTTGTTTATTAACAGTTTCGTTCGGGTCAAAATCTCCCCAAATAAACCTAGAGGGCTGAAATTTTGTGTACAGGTTACCGCGAGTTACCGGTTACTTTTAACCCTTACCGCGACGATTTTTACGCCAATATTCCTTTAACTTTTTTGCTTGTTTTCTAACACGTCTAGAGACTCTATAAGGAAACCTAGAGGGCTGTAATTTTGTATGTGTATTCAGTTAGTATCCAGCTAATACCTTTTATGGAGTCCACATTACTTTTCCCCCCACTTCTCGCATTTTTACATCGGAATTGAATGCTATTATTAAATGTGTTTTAAATGCATTATTTTTATTCTAAATACAAGTAGGTGAATAGTAATTTTAAAAAATTTAAAAAAAAGTGAATTTACTTTTATGACAAATGAAATACATACATATTAAGTAATTTAAAAATATTATTAAAGTCACTGTTTATTTATAAATTAGGAATTTTGGATTTTTATTATTTATAAAATAATAATTTTGGATTTTTTTGGAAAGAAAAAATATCTTCATAAAAGCTTTTCAGTTTACTATTTAAGTTCCTTTTTTAATATTTAAAAATAAAACACAAAGGCAATTGGCGGATAAGCATGAGTAGGAATGCCCTCGTACGAATTGTGTTGGCTTTTTCCCTGCTAACTGCTATCGGCACAAAATTGAAATTTACTGAGATTCAGCCCTAAAAACCTTTTTTTAAAGCCCCGATCAACCGGATACTCATCATCAGTTTTGAAACCACCAAAATGACAAATCGCTCGTGGACTTTCAATTACATTTCGCTTGTAGACACTCAATACCGAAGATAAAAGGAAAAATTCGACTTCCGTGATGGGGCTCCGCTGCTCACGGCGTTTTTTTTTGATAATAAAAATCATTCTAAGGTATTTTATAAATATTTTAAAATAAATTTTAAACAAATATTAACCTGCTCATATGTTTTTAATTAAGTTTTCATACTTACATGATGAATATTGCACAGATCAAAATGAGTACTTTGTAACATAAACTGTTAGGAAACAACTAAAAAATAGTTTTACACACATTTTAAACTTAAAATTTTTTTTTATTTAGTTAATATATTCTAAACTTTTTAAATTGCTGTTCATTAGGCACAGAATAGATTACTTTAAATTAAGAATTTATTTTTTTTTCTTATTTAAAATATAGTTTTTTTATTAATTTTAATAAAGTTGAAAAGGTCAGAAACTGGGCCAAGGTCAATTACCGGGTCTTTTACCTTACCTATTTGAAAATTGTGATACTATTATACACTTCTTCAGTTTAAAAAGTTCACTAACAACATTTTCTTGATAACTTTAACTTCCGTTCAAAAAGTAAAACGAAAGGAAGGAAAAGCTGTATAACTTTTTTTTTCTATTTTAAATTGATATTATTTCTCACTTTTTAAATATCAAATATTTACTTATTCAAGCATTATACGTCTATAACTCATATTATGTAAATAACCATTATAATAAAACCTATAACTTTCTAGAAACAAAAACAAACGTGCTCCCACCACTAGACTAGCGAGTATTCAAGATGAAAACTAAGGTAAAGAACGATGGAAGAAATAGCTGATATAGAACATCTAATACATATATTATTATTTTTAAATAAAAACTTTTGCAAGATTAAAATGTAAATTTTTTATTTTCAATTTGCCATTTTTCCGCCGTTCAAAAAAGAATAAATACATACCTTCCTTCTATCGCTTTTCGCTATGTATTATTTAATTTTATTTCAACTTTCAAATATCAAACAATTTCATTTCATTTTCATAATAGCTATGAGTTTCTTTTTTATTTTCCTTTGTGTAGATTTCTATATTTACTATAAGTAAGTATGCTAAATTTTCTTTATAGAGGTATTATCAAAAATATGTATGAAAGGAATCAATGAATTTAATATTTCCAATGTTTTATCTAGTAGCACATTATCCATTATATTATGAAAAAATTTATAATTCAAAGTTACAAGAACCAGATTTTATTTCTCTTTAAAATTAAAAAAAAAAATAAAAATAAAATCTTTATCGGAAATGTATCAACATTTGAAGCGTGTAAGTTCCAACGGGTCTAAGTGCCAAAATTATTATTTCGAAATATACTTACATAAAAAACATCGTGAATTAAAAAATAAGAATTTGATGACTGCCGTATTATTTTAATAAGTTGTCAGAATTACATTAAATAATTTTACACAAAAAATTAGCAAGTATTCTTAAGAACAAATATGAAAAAAAAATCAAACTCATTACTTATTAGAAGGTGACTAAAGGCTTTATGTATATTACTTGAAAAGGGTCCATGTGCAAATAAAAAATGATCAGTTTTATCATTAAAATTACTTTTATCGGGTGTTGTACACAAAACCTTTAGAAACACATACATAATATTCCTTAATCGTGACAAAACTTTATATTGTCTGAGCTTTTGTTTTCTGTATAATATCCTTATAAGAACCTGAATATTCGACTGGAAGATACTCTAACGTAGCTTCAATATCTTTGAGTTTTTCTGTAGAAATTTTACTCTTGCATTCAAGTTGCGGTATTTCGAAGTCTCTGATGTCATTTAAATTAACACCCTTTTTTAACACTCGGCAACTGGTCCAAGGCTCTAAGTTATTGTGACTTTTTCTTGTTAGTACATATTCGGGTTTGTCGGATGATATTTTTATCCAGCATACTGAACTAATGTTAAGGGTTTTTGTGTTCAAAAACATATCACTAGCTTTCTGAAGATCTTTAAAATCAGTAGCTTCCATGAGATGAACGGTGTTAGGCTTCTCGTGACATGTTTCATTTATCATAGTCTTGAGTTGTTCAGGTACAAAAATTTTATTAATGCGTTTTCTTTTTTCTATTTGAGCAAAATCTCTGTCACAGGCTAAATAAGAATGCCTACTTACCAAATATTTATGCTCAATTTGATCGAATTTTTTATTTGTTACAAGGTAAATAAGCAAAAACAGTACCATACGGTTTTTATTTTGGCCTACGCAATTGTCCGACCAAATTGTAAGATTTCTTTTGAAAGAAAAATTTTCCATTTTTAAATTCTTTAGAAGTATACTTCATTGCCTCCTCTGCCTGTAATCGATTGATTCCAAAGACACATATGTGCAGTATTATTATCCGAAAAATGTATACCTAAGTTGTAGCATGCCAACTGTCTGCTATAAAACATTTGCGAATGTGTCAGTGTTGGAATATAAGGAACTTGTTGTAAAACTATCGAAATGACTGTGTCATTACTATCTGATTTTTGAGATTTTATATCATCTTCATTCATAACCATTCTAGCGCGTTCCACTTTCCTATGATGCAGTTCTAACTTCATAGTGTATCTCTTCTTTTCAATAGTGTTTTCTGAGACTTTAATTTTATTTTGATAGAAATCGCAAATGGAGCAAGTATCTGTCTTAGTTGGTCCAAAACGCAAATCAGGAAATCACTTTTTAAAAACATCCGAAAAGTATTTGTAAGTTGCAATAGTTTCCGGGTATTTTTTTTTGAACGCAATGTACAGACGGTTTATATTAAGATCTGGACTAAGAAAACTTTTGCTAGATTTTTGACAACTGTAATGGTTTTCTTCTATGGGAAATGACTGAATATGAGTACGTATTTGTTCTTGTAATTCCAAAGAAAATTTCCTTGATTTATTTGATTTTCCTCTCTTATCAGTATATACAGTTTCTCCATATTTCTGTTTTTCAACTATGAACATTTTTATGCGATAAACCAAATATAGCAGAAAGTGTGTTGCGGCAAACTTGAATGTGTTCCCTACTTCCGTTCGGTACTGTGTAATAAACTGTACATTGTCGAGAACTTTCAGAAGGATCTTTATAGTTACCATGGCGTCCTCTACGAATTTTTACAACTTGTATCAATCCCAATAAATATGTACCCTGTTTAATGTGATCCCTTATTTTGTAATAATCACGAAATAGCTGGTGTTTATGCTCAACAGATAATTCCTTACATTCGTAATGGCATTTACACCTTGTCTTGAAATTTAAAAATAATATACCAGTTAAGTTCAAAAAAAAAAATGTGGTTATGTTGAATTTACCGGTCCCGGTAGTAATTTCGCTTCTCTTACGGTGTTATTTCGTGAAACATATTCACATCCACTTAAACGTAATCTTTTTCTTTCATTTTTTGCACTCTCCGTACCTCTAATTCGCCTTTTAACAGATTTATTAATTTCAGAACATACATGAATATTAAATTACAAAGATGGCGACAAGATTGGCACTTAGATCCTTGTTACTTAGAATGGAATAGTGGACACTATAACCAGTGACATCTTTTAACGGCAGTTGTAATTGATATATACACTTCTGGTACTTGGACCTTTTATTAGATCATTGGGCTTGGTACATAGAACTATTTTCAATAAAAATACAATTTTCGTCAAAAATGCACTTAGACCCTCCCGAACATACACGCGTCATTTTATGTTCTGGTTGACATATTTACGAAAATACTTGTACCGAAAATTAAAACTATATATTGTTTAATTATCATATGTATTTAGTTACCATATGCTTACTCAAAAATTTTAAAATACATGCTCATATGCGTTCATAGAGATACATAGAGAGGCAACTTAAAAAATCGTTTAAAAAGTTAAATAGCCATTAAAGAAAAAGATGACAACAGTCATTTGTACTTCTAAACTATATTTTGTCTTTATCTAATGAATGGCAAAATATATTTGTTAAAGAAATGCTAATTTTGAGTCAGGAATAAACAAAGATACACAAACCTTTAATGTCTTGTTGTCACACTCTTATCAATTGTTTATATTGGAGTTTTTGTTGTCATAGATCCCAGTTGTGTACAACATACTTGCTTCAAAAATAGGTACATAGTTGGCCATCCATGTATATCACTGTATGCGTTACTTATTGCTTTTTGCTGTAGGTACTATGTAAAAAAGATGGGAACTTTTAGACTTGAACCTTCCTCAAATTAGAAAACTTCCACTGGTTATAGCTGTGTAATTGGTACTATATTTCTTAATTCTCAATTATTACGATTTCGTAGTTCTAACAACGAAATTACCCGCACTTGGCCACTTTGTAATAGTCAGTGCCGGATCGGATACAATTTAAAAGACAGAGTGGTTTTTAAAAAAACTATTGCTGAAATTTTTTAAACTCATATAAATAATAAAAGGTTTAGATAATCATATTACATATTAACAAATCAAATACTATTTTTAATATTAAATTAAAGCCAAAAATATTTTAACCTGACAATTATGAAAAATTTTAGCTACTGAACTACGAAATCCTGACTTAGTCGTGTTTAACATGCACTGGCCGAATTTTTTTTTTTAATATTTTAGACTAAAATAGAACGAAAGATCAACATAGCACCACTTTCTGTCGGTCTGTCAGTCAGTGCATCACAATAATTGTTTTCGGAAATTGATACGAGTAGATGTAAAAAGTTAAAATTTGGTAGTTACAAAAAATGTTCGCACAATTACGGATTCTAGTACAAAAACTTAGCTTTTGTTTTCAGGGATTGTCTCCAATGGTTTATTGGAATGTTAAGAAATAAAGCCACAACAATGTATTTTTGGGTACCAAATAAAAGCTTCTTGAGGCGTTAAATCACTTTGAAATGGTGGGAAAGAAGGTTTGGTAGGAGAAAATCTTAGGGGTTCGCGTCACGACATGCTAATTTTAACATGAGTGGTATGACGTGTACACCAACGCATTATATGTACTCAACTGTATGATGTGCGCGTAGGACGCTTTTTGGATGAGTAAAATATTGTGAGTTCGCATCACCAATATGCTGGAATAGCAGTATATATGTATAGGTAGTTGCAAAGTTTCTGAGCGACTAAAGTCCACTTCCAGTTTTACTACAGTACTCCGTTAAATAAATGAAAGTAAGGGTCTACACCATTAAAAAAATCGTATTTATAAATACCAAAATATGTTATTATTACTATGTAAGGGTATTTTTCATAAAAAATTTTCCTGTTAGTATTTAATATTTTAAAATTGGTAGCGTTAAGTCGTTTTGAAACATTAAATTTCTTATCATAGATATTTCTAGTTTTAATTATATTACATATTTCTTGTAGTTTAGAAACGTTTAATTTTTAGTATTTTATACTTTCTGAACAATTTACTAAATATTGCAAATAATAAAACGGTCTAGAATTTTCTCTTTTAAAGTCTGTACTTTTCAGTGGTTAATTAATTGAAATGTATTCAATTTTATTGAACTACCTGATACAGTCATAAAACCTGCATAAAACCTACCTTTGTAAATATTGCTATTATTATGAATTTTTCAATAAAATCTGTTTATTAGTTTTACAAAATTTGTATGTTTACAAATAAATTTGTAATTTTTAGAATCAGTACTTTTACTTAGCTTTGGCTAGTCAAGTGCTTTACCTGCGAGATACAATTTTCGATATTTTAACAACTTTTTTTTTTAACTTATCGTATTCTTGATTATTATTATACTTTTTTATGCCCTCTATTTTAATCGGGTTTTTATCTATTGATATTTAATTAATTTAAATATGGAAATGAATACGAGTACTAAAAATAAAATGTTAAGTCCACAAGCAAAACTTATCATTTTCAATGTGTTAGTGTTTATGAAAAGTGAAAGTGATATTGTGAAAATCCCATTAACTCAAGTTAAAAATTGTATTAGTGCAGCTACGGGTATATCGCTGGCAACTTTAACTAGAATAGCTAGTGAAGCAAAAAAAAAAAAAAAATGATGGATCGGAAGCTATTTTTGCTGAAAAAGAAAGAAAAAAACATGTAAAACATAAAACAGATCTGGACAGCTTCGATAAGGGAGTACTTAATAATATTATACAAAATATTTTTTACGACGGAAAAAATTGTTCCCATATTGAAAAACATTCATAGGAAATTTATTTAATTTAAAATTACTTATTTAAGTAGGTACATCATTGTATTACTATATAAATAAGCAAACTATTTCAAAATCGATTACTTTTTTTTTACAACGTAGTGTATTTTTATACATTGTATGTATCGTTCAATATTACCTGAGTGAGAGATATAACAACTAATAGGGGGAGTTTAGACATGATTACTCTATATCCATCTTTATTGCAAAAGTATTTTATCTTCTTAATATAATAAAATATGTATATTTCTTACTAAAAATACATCTTTCCTTTTTGTTGGATTTTGATAGCTCAAAAACTCTGCAGCTAGTTATAGCTATATAAACACGACTGGCATTTAACCGATTTTTTATGACGTATTTTGTGTTTTGAAAGTCGACCAGTCCATATTCATAATTATGTATACTGATATTTCAAAACTCTATACCCCGCTTGTTTTTATTATTTGTACAATTTCTGTAATTCATAGACCAGAATAGTAAAAGAGTATATGTACATAAGTAGATAGGCTATAAGAGAACGGGAGCACCGTAGAACCTCAATTATCCGGACTACTTTTTTGACCGTGTTAAGAACCGTGTAGTTTGGGGTCCTACTGTACCTAGTGCAAAACTTGACCTTTGACCCGGCACGTACCAGGTACATGTATTTAAAATTTGTTGTTGACATTTGACCCACACGCGCTCATACTGTTGGCCTTGAAACTCCAAAGACCTGAGTCATCACCAGCAACCAAATTAATTTATGTTAACCCATTATGCGCCATCACAATTTACTTATAACAATTTGGTTTTGTGTTAACCCATTACCCGCCAGCACTGACGTAGTTTTTGAATGCAAACCTAACGCATGCGCAGACTGAATTTAAGTACACGACGCATGCGCAGACTGAATTTTAGGCCACAATTTGATAGATGGGGCACACTACCGCGTCTAAAATGTGGGGAATACCCTAACTCGGGGGTGGTCCCAAACTTTTGACACCGTACTGTACTTAAATTTTTGGTACACTACCGTGTCAAAAGTGTGGACCCCCCTGGTCAAAAAGGTATCCGATCACTTTTTGAAACGTACTGTACGTGCAAACCTTGGCCCCAACACGCGCTTGCCTTAAGTACGTCATCTTAAACGAACTATCACGTCAAAAAATGTGGGGAATACCCTAACTCGGGGGTGGCCCCAAATTTTTGACGCCGTACTGTACTTAAATTTTTGGTACACTACCGTGTCAAAAGTGCGGGCCCCCCTGACCAAAAAGGTATCCGACCACTTTTTGAAGCGTACTGTACGTGCAAACCTTGACCCCAACACGCGCTTGCCTTAATTGCGTCATTTTAAACGAAAGGTACATTACCAAGTCAAAAATGTGGGGAATACCCTAACCCAAGGGGTGGCCGCTAAATTTTGTGGGGGGCACTGTACCAAGCGCTAGCCGCAATCATGACTTCAGACTCCAGATTTCAGACTCCGGGGTCCAGACTCCAAATTTCAGACCGCTACTGTACTGCCGGAAATTTTGGTGTCAATTGTACTTGAGGTTTTTTTTTGTATATGAGTCAAGTCTTTATAAGATTAATTTGTTTATTTAATAAAAACTCGTGACTTTATACGGTTTGTGTTTGTTTATTTAAGATTTTTTAGCTGACTTAGGATGATGTAATTTCATAATATGTTTGCATCATAGACAGAGGGGAATTTTATTTAAAAGCAAGTCACAACTTGTCAGTTCCAGGAATTTGTTTACATTAATGTCATCGTAAATCATTAATTTAACTATGTTTATTTAAGATTTTGCTGACTCATATTCAGATATTTTTTTAATTTGTTTATTTATATGTTTTAATTTAAAAAATGTTTATTTAAGATTTTGACAACACAGCAATTTCTTTGTTTGATTTCAAATACGAAATACTTTTCTCGGAATTTTTAATTTATGGCCTGATAATAATCGGGGGTTTTTTCAATTTGTTTATTTAAGGTTTAATTTTAAAAAATGTTTATTTAAAATTAGTCAGCAATTCTTTTATTACTTTTCAAATGCGAAATAAATTTCTCGGAATTTGACATTTGACCTTCGGTTATTTGCGTTGTAAAAATTCTGAGCCAGCATTTTTTGTGATTCCCCTCCAGAATTTTTCGAGCAGTTAAAATCGTATAAATTGAGGTCTGCGTGCCCCCTCAAATCACTTCTTCAGCAAACTTCAAGCAGTTAATATTGTTATTGTTGCAAGAATTTGTATCGAGATTTTTTTAAATTAAAATACAACGATGGCTTCATTAAACGACGTGGCAACTAGAATGGTGGAAAATGTACGAAACGCGCTATCATTACTGGAAATGGATACCCGGGATGCAGATGAATTGGAAAAATGGATGAAATATACAAATACCAACATACGACTAATCAACAAGGCTATACGTGGAGCGGAAAATTTGGGACAACGGAAACACTTCGAGTCATGTGCGGGAAAAATGAAAGGATTTCGAATCAGAATGAAGGCGCTACGAAAACATGGTAAGTTTTTTCAAATATAAATTTATTTTTTAATGATTTTTTTTATAATTTTGATATATCAACATGGTAAGTTTTTTAAATATAAATTTTTTTTTTAATGATTTTTTATAAATTTGATAAATAATTTTTTTTTTATGTTGATTGTTTCAGGTGCTGGCATGAATCGAAATCAACGTAAAAGATCTGATAGAATTCAATGGGCTGACGTGGAATCCGCATTTGCAAGTCGAATACGAACGGGAGTGGTTACCAACATAACACACATAGAGCCAAAGGACTTTTTAGACGACGCTACATCGATGTTCACTCGGCGAATACAAAATATATTAAAAAAATACTTAACGATAAAAGTCAACACAACGTTTTGCGGGTTATTTGTGAAAACTGATGGTGATGAGGATAAATACGACATGAAACATTTCAATACACCGAATATCATAATAGATCGTGGAACAAACTTAAAACAGTGCTACATGGAACATATACAGGAACCAATTCTAAGAAAATTGAGCGAGTTTACCGAGTCGGGAAGCGGATGGGCTTTATCAAGCATAATCAACCTAGCCGTGAACGTGAACAAATACACACCTTTCCGTGGATCAAGCTACATCGAATTGCCACAGGAAATAAAACGAAAACAAGCATGTATCAACATTGAAAACTTCAACGATGACGCCTGTTTCGCGTGGGCAGTGGTATCGGCACTTTATCCAGCAAAGCGAGGGTGTGTTAACAGAACATCAGCGTATCCACACTACTCAACGGTGCTAAATTTAGACGGGATACAGTTTCCAATGACGATCCAACAACTGAGCAAATTCGAGAAACAGAACCCAACAATATCAGTCAACGTGTTTATGTTAAAGAAACAAAATGGACATTTCGAAACCGTACCTGCTGCGCTAACGAGAGAGAAGAAAGAACATCACATAAACCTTTTAATGATCCAGAACGAGTATTACGAGGATGAAGACAACAAACAGGACAACGATCAAGATTTACGCTACCATTTCTGCTGGATTAAGGACTTATCGCGACTCGTGTCAAGACAACTATCAAATTGTAATGGAAAAAAATACATCTGCGATCGATGCCTGAATTACTTTTATACGGAAGACAAGCTGATCAAACATACCGAAGACTGCGTCAACATGAACAACTGTCGGGTGATAATGCCAGAAGGGAAAAGCAAATACATATCGTTCAAGAATTATAGCAACAAAAAACGTGTTCCATTTATAATTTACGCGGACGTCGAATCATTCCTGCAACCGGTAACGGAAAACGAAAATCGGAAAAACACTACAACGTATCAACAACATCGGGCATACAGTATCGGTTACTACTTTCACTGCTCCTACAACAACCAGTTAAGCTACTATAGATCATACCGCGGGCCGAATTGCGAAAAATGGTTCGCGAAAGAACTGGCAACGTTACGTGAAAATATCTTGGAACCCATATATGACAACATAATACCAATGAACGAGTTAACATCAGAGGAACAACAGCAACTTAAACAACGAAGTACCGGGTGCCACATCTGCGAGAAACCATTCAAACCTGAGGATATTGTGGTTCGTGATCATAACCACTTCACCGGCGAATACAATGGACCTGCGCACAAGGGATGCAACTTGAATTATAAGGATTTCCATATGATTCCTGTTGTATTCCACAACTTGAGTGGTTATGATGCACATTTCGTAATAAAGGATATAGCAACAGCATTCGAGGGACGTGTCGACTTACTACCAATCAACAAGGAACGATATATTGCATTCACTAAACATGTTACGGGCAGCGAAATTACATTTAGATTCATCGACTCTTTCCGATTTATGGCATCAAGTTTGGATAAATTATCTTCATATCTCAACGAGTTCAACATAGTTAAATCACAATTTCCGGATACCGACTACAAATTACTTACGCGCAAAGGTGTTTTTCCGTACGACTACATATCAGGCTGGGATAAATTGGAAGAAACATGTTTACCATCACGGGAGAAATTCTACAATCGACTCAACGACAACGATATCACCATGGATGATTATACACACGCACAAAAAGTTTGGGATACATTCAAAATACAGACGCTTGGAGAATACTCGGATTTATATATGAAAACGGACATACTATTACTCGCGGATGTTTTCGAGAATTTTCGGGATACGTGCATGCGCACACACGGATTGGATCCAGCTCATTATTACACGACGCCGGGACTTACGTGGGATGCAGCCTTAAAATATACAAAAGTAGAGTTAGAACTGATATCTGATGTGGACCAATTATTATTCATTGAACGTGGTATTCGAGGTGGATTGAGCCAGTGTAGTAACCGATACGCGACAGCAAACAATAAATATATGAACACCTACGATCCGGACGAGGAATCAAAATACCTGATGTACTATGACGTGAACAACTTATATGGATGGGCAATGTCACAATACTTACCAACGGGAAATTTCAAATGGATGGAAAATACTGACATAGATGTTCAACAAATACCCGATGATTCACCTACAGGATACATACTTGAAGTGGATTTGGAATACCCGAGAGAACTGCACGATAAACACAACGATTTACCATTATGTCCAGAAAGAATGTGTGCACCCGGTACTAAACAGGAAATGTTATTGGCAACGCTATACAACAAACAGAAATACGTGATACACTATCGGAACCTGAAACAATGTCTACAACACGGGATGAAATTAAAGAAAATACATAGAGTGCTACAATTCGATCAATCACCATGGCTTAAATCCTACATAGATTTAAACACAGCTCTAAGACAAACGGCGGGAAACGAATTCGAGAAAAATCTCTACAAGCTACTCAACAACGCGGTCTTCGGGAAAACGATGGAAAACGTACGGAAACACTCGATCGTGAAATTGTTAACGAAATGGTATGGACGATATGGTGCGGAAGTTATGATAGCGAAACCGAATTTCCACAGCCGCACCATATTTGACGAGAATCTTATCGCAGTCGAACTACGGAAAACGGAAGTGTTTATGAACAAACCAATATATGTCGGGCAAGCAATTCTGGATATTTCGAAAACATGTGTCTACGATTTTCATTACAACTACATACAGCCAACGTTCGGGAACAACAGCAAATTACTCTACACAGATACAGATTCGTTAATTTACGAGATAAAATGCCCAGATATTTACGAAATAATGAAACGAGATATTCAGTACTTTGATACGTCAGATTACAGCGCGGATAATCAATATAATATGCCAAGAGTCAATAAGAAAATACCCGGGTTAATGAAGGATGAGCTAAATGGACGAATATTTACAAAATTTGTGGGTTTAAGATCAAAAATGTATAGTTGTCAAGTGGACGGCGAGGATCACACGAAGAAAGCGAAAGGTGTAAAGAACTCTGTGGTTAAGAAAACGATAACTTTCAACGATTACGTGGACTGTCTAAAACACAATACAATCATAAACCGACAACAAAACCTGATACAATCGAAAAAACATAACGTGTATAGTGTAACTCAGAACAAGGTGGCGCTCAGCCCGTACGATACGAAACGATATATTGTGGAGGGGGAAACGGATACTTTAGCATGGGGACATTACTCGTTAAATTACTGAATATCAACAACGTTAAAATTAGTACGCAAGTGGAAATGGCATCGTCATCATCGGCTTACTGGAAACGGCTACAAATATTTTCAAGTGAACTGGATAAACTACGTAAACGGATTGATACTTACGAAAAAACAATTGATGCTATTGTAAAAATGCAAAATTTGAAATTGTCTGAACCGGAATCAATGGAGTGGGATAAAATGGATGTTTCAATTGGTGAATTTTTCGAACGTGAACCAATGCTACTGAACGAACTGACTTTGGAAACATTTCTTCAAATCTACAAGTGGATCAGTTTGAATGTGCTGAAAAGTTATGGTGCGAAAATCATACAACGCGCCTGGATTTGGTTACCATCCGATTATCGAGCCATGTTTCAAGAATGTGAACCATGTTTTGAACATTATAATCGACCCTGGCAACAAGATCATATTGATGGACCACCTGGTTTGAAAATTCGCTGTGAAATGTGCAAGAATGGTGTGAAAATGGAGGAAAACTTTCAACCGCCTGTTGGTGAACCATTGACATTTACAACACGGATTTCACACGTTGAAGACATATTTCTGACTCATCCTTATTTGTATACAAAAGTCAGAAATTTCGATATGTTATTATACTTAACAAAACAACTATTGAAATATGATATTTGGGTGCAACATCTGTATGCATATATGATACCCGAATATGCACAACGAATTTGTCAAGTATGGGATCAGTTACCTGAAAACATGAAACAATTACGTTAGGGTGTTATTGAATATATAAACAAATCATACAATTTTTAATATTTATTTATTGTAAAAAATATTTCATGTACATTTATTGTAAAAAAATATTTCATATACAAAACATTTATTGTAAAAAATATTACATATACATTTATTGTGAAAATATTTTGTATTCATACTTATATTTTAAAAATAAAGAACAATAATTATTTACATATATGTGTTATTTATTTGAAAAAAAAAAAACCTTTTTATCTTACAGGGTTAAAAAAATATAAAAATAAAATATACACTTCAATGAGGGATAACTGCTGCTTCTTATACGGTGGTGTTCTTCAAAATTCAGTAAATTCTTAGTGTGGATAATCAATTAATCATCATCATCATCATCATAATCGCTAGCATCTTCTTTATCAGTTTCATCCAGATAATCACCTAGTGGCTCAATAACATCAGCCTTTTGAAGTTCGCGAAGTATAGAGAATATTTCTCGACCAACAGTAGTTTCTTTTAAAGCATTTAACTCTTTGATTAAATCTTCTCGATCGTAAACGTTAAACAACAACATATTTTTATTTTCCTCTAAACTTCGAATAATATTGAGTATTTTTTCACCAGTCTCTGAAGTCTCGTATAAACGTTGTACTTCATCTATTAAAGTATTAGGATTATGCCAGTATTTTATTTTTTTCGATTGTATGTTAACATTTCTAGACTCTTTCAAGTTGTCTTGCTTAAAATGCTTAGCTAAGGCCCCGTTTTCGACATTTTCATTTGAAGCTATATGACGTTTTAAGCTTATTGGATTAACCTGATTGACAATTTTCGCTTCATTTTCCGAGTCAACGTTTCGAACCTCTTTTAACATTATAATATCTAAAGCAGTTCCTAAAAGTTTAGTTAGTTGTGAAGAGGAGGTTGTTTCATTGCAATTGTTATTAATTGCTGTTAAGTGATTTACTTGCTTACTTTCATTAGACCAACTATCTTTCTCGTTTTCAGATTGACGACGCACGGTTTTCTCCTCTTTTCAAAGAGTTAAATTTGGCTTGAATGGCTTCAGTTGCAGCAGCTATCCTTTTTTGGTCAAACGGATTCAAGATTGCTTCAGAGTAATCAATATCATGCTGTAGTTGAGATGTATTTTCATCATCATTATCATCAAACCTAGATATAGAGATATCATCAGGTGTTTTATTATTAGCATCATATGGTATGAATTTGCTTGATGAGTTATCATTCTTTCCAATCGTACAATCATTAATATTGCTTAACGAATTATGTTGAGCATTTAAGTGTCTAGAAAGATTAGACTTTCGCGTAAATGCTTTAGCACAAAAATCACAATTATACATCGTTCAGCGGGAGGTCTGAAGCGTTCGCTAGTAAATGAATAACTGTTCAAAGATTTATTGCTTCTCTACTTATATATACTTAGCTCATTTGCTTCACCGAGCGACTCATTTGACTCCAACGAGTGACTCACATGCTCCCGGAGTGTCTCATTTTGTTCCCGGAGTGACCCATTGGGCTCCCGGAGTGACTCATTTTGCTCCCAGAGTGACTCATTGGGCTCCCGGAGTGACTCGTTTTGCTCCCGGAGTGACTCATTTTGCTCCCGGAGTGACTCATTTTGCTCACGGGGTGACTCATTTTGCTCCCGGAGTGACTCATTTTGCTCCCGGAGTGACTCATTTTGCTCCCGGAGTAACTCATTTCGCTCCCAGAGTGACTCATTTTGCTCCCGGAGTGACTCATTTTGCTCCCGGAGGACTCATTTTGCCCCCGGATTGACTCATTTTGCTCCCGGAGTGACTCATTTTGCTCCCGGAGTGACTCATTTTGCTCCCGGAGGACTCATTTTGCTCCCGGATTGACTCATTTTGCTCCCGGAGTGACTCATTTTGCTCCCGGAGTAACTCATTTTGCTCCCGGAGTAAATCATACACCTTATCATCCTTAAAGAGCTCATACACCTTATCATGGTTAAAGAGCTCATACACCTTATCATGGTTAAAGAGCTCAGACACCTTATCGTGGTTAAAGAGCTCATACACCTTATCATGGTTAAAGGGCTCATACACATTATCATGGTTAAAGGGTATAAAATAGTTAAACTTACACAAAATATTGTCAATTTACCGGTGGTTGTCAAAGAGTTAACATCTCTTTCGCTGAAAAAACAATTTCGTGGTATAACAATTGTATTTCGAACCATGATAATTTACAATTCAGAGCAGTCCACCACTAGACAACCTAGCAAAGGACTTTCGAAACCTAAGATCATTAAACGTAAAACTTTTAAGCGACAACACATTTCACCCGAAAATTTAGCATTCCTTAAATCACTAGGTCTTAAAGTGAAAAGAACATGGTACTCAGTAATGTGCTAAATATTATTAACAGTTTGTAATTTGATGGTCAACTAGCAATAGCTATTAGTATCCATTTTCGGATACATCCCACAAATTAACTAACTATCCTCACCAATTTTAATTATTTTATATAAAGTTGTGGATTGTGTGAGTAAATTCAGTTCTACGGCGGCGATAAAAAATGGCGTTTCTTGATATACAAGGTTATCAAGGAGCTAACAGCCAATTTTATTTTAAAGAAGTTGGTATCGTTGCGGAAAATTCGGATGAAATATTACATCTTATATTCGATGCACCGTTTGATTTCAACGAGTTGCCGAAGAAATATGAACGGGTTGCTGCACGTTGGCTTTGCCGAAATTGGCATGGGATACCTTGGTCGTATGGATTTATTCCGTACAAAAAAAACTTCATACCATATTGAAACCTATATTAAAGAAGTTTGATGTCATATACGTCAAGGGCAGTGAAAAAGGAAATGGATTTCAAATTTGTTTGATGACACCGAACACCGGTCGTGGATTTTGAATTTGGAGGAAATATTTGATGTATCGAAGATTTCCAATCTGCGAGATGAATATTATTCAAGACGTTGTATGCTTCATTCATACAAAATTTGTTCATTAGAAAATTGTATTCTTTTAAAAAATTTTTATATGAAAAATAAATAGATTTTAAGTAATATATAGATTTAAGCAATTTAATTTTTTGTATACATATTCTATAAATAAAATTTAGAAAAAAAAATATGTGCGTTTTATTTAATTATTACCCTGAATTCCCCTATTTTTTACAGGAAGAAGTTACTTTCGTTAATCTATAAAAGTATTGACAAAAAATCTTATGAAATTTTTTTATTCTAATTGAAAAGCATATTATTTCATGATACACCCTGTATAAGAATACACTCATGCATACATGCATTTATACCTGCACCCATGTATACATGCATTTGTATATTATAATTATATTATGTATGTGTGATGTAAGTTTTAAGATGATATTCTATAAATTTTTTACCCCAAAACTACTAATTTATAAAAAAATCTAGCAAATCTTAATGCTGGTATAATTTTTATATTAAACAACATAGTTAAATTATAGTATACATATTAAGAAATAATCCAAGTATTTATTGTACAGTAATATATACGAATTTATTTGCAAACATATTACTTTTTTGCTAATTAAGCAAATATTTTTCCAATGCTGATAAAAGTGATAAATTATTTTAGTTAGATTTTGTTGACATAAAGACTACAATCATTTACTAGTATGTATTTATAAAATTAAAATTAAATAGCGATATACAGAGTGTATACATAACATATTCTTAATATACAACCGGTCAGAAATCTGGAGTCTGGACCCTGGAGTCTGAAATCTGGAGTCTGAAGTCATGATTGCGGCTAGCGCTTGGTACAGTGCCCCCCACAAAATTTAGCGGCCACCCCTTGGGTTAGGGTATTCCCCACATTTTTGACTTGGTAATGTACCTTTCGTTTAAAATGACGCAATTAAGGCAAGCGCGTGTTGGGGTCAAGGTTTGCACGTACAGTACGCTTCAAAAAGTGGTCGGATACCTTTTTGGTCAGGGGGGCCCGCACTTTTGACACGGTAGTGTACCAAAAATTTAAGTACAGTACGGCGTCAAAAATTTGGGGCCACCCCCGAGTTAGGGTATTCCCCACATTTTTTGACGTGATAGTTCGTTTAAGATGACGTACTTAAGGCAAGCGCGTGTTGGGGCCAAGGTTTGCACGTACAGTACGTTTCAAAAAGTGATCGGATACCTTTTTGACCAGGGGGGTCCACACTTTTGACACGGTAGTGTACCAAAAATTTAAGTACAGTACGGTGTCAAAAGTTTGGGACCACCCCCGAGTTAGGGTATTCCCCACATTTTAGACGCGGTAGTGTGCCCCATCTATCAAATTGTGGCCTAAAATTCAGTCTGCGCATGCGTCGTGTACTTAAATTCAGTCTGCGCATGCGTTAGGTTTGCATTCAAAAACTACGTCAGTGCTGGCGGGTAATGGGTTAACACAAAACCAAATTGTTATAAGTAAATTGTGATGGCGCATAATGGGTTAACATAAATTAATTTGGTTGCTGGTGATGACTCAGGTCTTTGGAGTTTCAAGGCCAACAGTATGAGCGCGTGTGGGTCAAATGTCAACAACAAATTTTAAATACATGTACCTGGTACGTGCCGGGTCAAAGGTCAAGTTTTGCACTAGGTACAGTAGGACCCCAAACTACACGGTTCTTAACACGGTCAAAAAAGTAGTCCGGATAATTGAGGTTCTACGGTGCTCCCGTTCTCTTATAGCCTATCTACTTACATATTATAGTAAGCGATATATATAGTGTTTATAACACATTGCAAGAAAGGATCAAGTGTGAAATGTCCTTCATTTATGTCACTATATTTGAACATACATATATACAAGCTGAGTTTTTCGAGAGTTGACATTTTGATCACAGCCAAACCGTTAATTTAATCGAAAAATTCTTCAAATAAAAGTTCTAGATATCGACGGGGGCTATAAATCAGGAGCTTTATAGCTCCTATGGTTTTCGAGTTATGATACAAACTTATAGATTCTTAAATGAAACTGTATGTTAATTTTTCGATAAAACTGATCTAATGCATCAATTAAAAGTATAAATAAAGAAAAAAAATTTTTTAACCAAGTTTATTTTTTGAATTTTTCTTTAATTTAGTAGTTAAGCGGTAAAAATATGCATACCTATTTGAGGCTACTTCAACCGAGAGTATTTTATTCGGTTAACGTTTTTATTACATCCAAGAAAACAACCTTATTCAGTATCATTTTCTGTAATACAAATTGTAGTAATCCAGATTTTGGAGTATAGATGTCGGGCTCTATTTCAAGTTTTAAATATTTTTGCACAATAAAATCAAATTACTTTAAAAGATTAGTATTTAAAGTAACATAATTCAAAAAGAATTTGAAATTATTCATTAATTTACTGAAAAACATATTTATTTTTTATTTATTTATAGAACGGCAGGTGGCAATAAAATAAATGTACATACCCAGTACAAACCAAATTGACATTGGCGTTTCTTAATAGTAGCAAAGTGAGGTTAACCGGCAACGAAAATACTATTAATAAGTGTACTCCAATAATGTAAAAATAAATGAAATTCGATAGTATTTTTTTTTATTAAAAATCAAATTAAAAAGAAATTCTTTCACAAAAAACTTTTAATTTCCTTTAAAAATACTTGCTACAAAAATATGTTTAGACGCCTATGTATCTGTCAAATAGTGACATTTCAGAAAAATAATTTTTTTATTTTTCAATGAATTAAAACTGAAATTTCATTTTCTTATGGTATTTAGTTATCATTTTTATATGATAATTTAATCTACTTAATAATTTTAAGGGCATAGCCGGGTAAGATAGGGAAAACGGCCCTTGACGCAAAATTGATTGTTTTTATAGGAAATAATACTCCTTAGCCCCAGATACATTCCTGCCAAATTTCAACCCTCTGAGGCTAATAGTTTATGAATTGACAAACAAACGAAATTACTGAGCCGATTTATTTGAGTTTAATATATATTGTGTACTCACCTTAGGCAAAATAATAAAAAAAAATTAACGTTATATGCCTTTATTAAACTAATTTTTTTAAATTTTAAAATTTAAGTAAATTTTCTTTGGCACTTACGCGCTGGCGTCACCCACCATTTTTTGTTCAATAATATGTCTCTTACTACTCTATAACATATATTTTTACGGAAAAATTTTAGTTGGTAGAACATAGTAACATTTCAATACAAATGCATGTCATGTTCGGTACTACATATATTACTTATGTATAAAAAGGACCATAAAGTGAAGCATCTGCCTGATTTTTAAAACACAGTAGAACTTTGAGGAGTGCAATAAAATGTTCTCTTCCCCCCTGAGTTGCAGTTCTCGGAGTTCCTGTGACGGTCTAAAAAAAATTATATTTTGACTTGTTATAAAAAATATGTTTTAACTTATTAAAAAATAATTTTCAAGGTTAATTTTACCATGAATCTGAATATTTGAATGAAATCAATAAAATTATCTCAGCATACTTACTAATTAAAATTACATCTAACTCAACAAAAATTATAAGTTTTAGAAACTTTATTTAAATAAAGATAATAATAATAACAATAATACGTCTTAAATGTTATATTGTTTTCGTAATAGTAAACATTAACTTAATTGATTGGGAAAAAAACTTCAACAATGTATAGTACTAACAACAGTCCGGCTAAAACTTGTTGTAGTTATAAAAATATATAGGTAAATTACATGTAGGTACATATAACTAACTTTAACAGACCCTCTCACATGATGTTTTTGTTGCACTTCTTAATGAGGTGCAGAAAGTGGAGTTTTTCTGTAATAAAATTACCCACGTTCATAACAACGACAAACAAGCTTAGACAATCGTCTAGCTTTATCTGCTGTTTGTCTTCTTTTGTTAACACGATGACGGGTCATGGGGAATTATAACGAAATGACCAACTGGTATACTATTTTGACAGCTAATAAACTTTGAATGAAATTGTTGACGTCGTAATACGTGGTGTATGAGCTAATAAAGTTTCACTTGACGTTTTACAAAGAAAACAACTCTGAAAAAAGAGGAATCAGTATCTATTTTGTTTTATTAATAAAAAAAGACAAACGGCAGACAACGTTGGACTTGAGTAAATTTAAACTAGTTTATCGTAGTTATGAACGTATGTAATTGTATTATTTTAGAAATAGGGTAGATATTTTACTTTATAGCCCTTTTTATACATAAGTAATATATGTAGTACCTAACATGGTATGCATTTGTATTGAAATATTACTATGTTCTACCAACTAAAATTTTTCCATAAAAATATATGTTATAGAGTACTAAGAGACATATTATTGAACAAAAAATGGTGGGTGTCGCTAACGCGTAAGTGCCAAAAAAAATTTACTTTAAAAATTTTAAAAAAATTAATATAAAAAATGGATATAACGTTAATTTTTTTTTTTTATTACTTCACCTAAGGTGGGTACACAATATATATTAAACTCAAATAAATCGGCTCAGTAATTTCGTAAAAAAAAATGTTTTTGGAAAATTTTTGTCTGTTTGTGTATTCATAAAATATTAGCCCCAGAGGGTTGAAATTTGGCAAGAATGTATCTGGGGCTATGCAGTATTATTTCCTATAAGAACAATCAATTTTGCATCAAGAGTCGTTTTCCCTATCTTACCCGGCTATGCCCTTTGCGATAGAAAACGTAATAATCGTTTTATTTTTCGTTACTACATTGTTAAAAATGGCAGCCATATTGAGCTAATATCTTTTTAAATTACGTAAAATCCTAATCGTTTGCAAGTACTTGAGTACGAAATTTAAAAGTGTCATTTGTAAAACGTAATTACTCAAAAATATTAGACAAAACAATGAAAATTTGAGTGTTACTGGTAATTTTGAACCATAAACAAATTTTTGAAAAACTTTTAAACATACGTTTCCATTTAAAAAACTATAAGTTTGTATCGTAACTCGAAAACCGTAAGAGCTATAAAGCTCCTGACTATATAGCAATAGGTTGCTCCCGCCGATATCTACAACTCTTATTTGAAGAATTTTTCGATTAAATCAATTGTTTAGCTGGAATCAAAATGGCAACTCTCGAAAAGCTTACTCTGTATATGAATTGGGGTTTAATTATAGGTTCAAAGCTACAATAGCATCAGGCTAACCATTATTTGATTGCACTTGCAGAAAAACCATTGAGAATTGAATTCACCGCTTTGTGCTCGTATCGTACAATATTTGATTTGTGTCCTGTCTAAAGGATTTCGAGTTGACCAGTGTATACCATTCAAATATTAAATATGTACATACATAGTATGTTTATATGTACTGTGTCAACAGTTGTAAGGAAAGTCATGCATAGAGTGTTGGGTAAATTTTCTGAACTCTACATAGACATACCGATGGTTAAACTAAAAACTTCGTAAAATTATTTTTTTAAATTTTTAATTGTTTTCTAGACTTTCACGATAATACTAGGCATCAACCCACAAAACCTTGTAAGCAACAGTCTACATTTACAGCTTCTGGGGCTTATTAAATGTATAAGACTGTGGTCATGATTACAACAACAACTGAGACTGTGGTCAAAAACTGATGCATTCTTTTCGTCTCCCCTAAAATTAAAAAAAAAAATCACTTACAACGTTTTGCACTTTAACTATCGATACTGTTTTGATTACTGGTGATTGAGCAAATAAATAATGATACCTTTTATAAACCTGCCAATTGGGCAAAAGCTTCTGCACTCAAGAACTTCCAGTGTTTTTTATTTTTAGCTCCCTAGTTCCATTGAACACCTGCATCTGCATTCATATTCTTAATCTTTTTAAGGATATTAGGGATATGTATACTAGAATTATAAATAAAAAGTAGGGATTCGGGAAAAAATGCATATTAAAGTCGAAATTTTGGTATGGAAGTTTAAGTTGAATTGTGTTAAACTGTGTAACAGACAATGTCAAAGATAAACGATTTCTTTAAAAAAAAATGTTTTAATTTTAAAAATACCTGATAATTTTAGTTAACTAAGTTTGATGGATTAATAGAAGAATATGAATTTAAATTACTCTGAGGTCAAACAAATTCAAATAAAAGTTTTTGTTCCTTTGTTGCAATGAGACTAAAACTAATTACTGATTAACTTACCTAATGCTGTATCTTTGGTAAGTCGGTTACAAATTCAATCTCGTATATACAGACGCTTCTATTTCGCTATAGTTTGCTGTCTAGTTTCTAGTAAACGGAAATGTAAACAATGATAATTGCTTCTCAAACAACATTCCTTCAGGATAATGCATAGGTACATATCAATGGTTATATATGTACATAAATAAATAATCTACGAATGCAGTACTGGTGCCATCCTTTTTGTTCTTATTGCAATAAAATGAGTCTTGCTCGTGTGACATAATGTTTTATTACTGTAACATTTTGATTCTAATTCTTAGTGAACAATATACCTACTGAACTATTGTATGTGTGTACATGCAGTTACTTATGTAGTTAAGATTAGCGGATTTGAGTAGTTTTACAAAAATTTAAAATATATATATTGAAGGTGCAAAATGTACCTACTAAAAAGCTTGGACAGCTACACTAGCTGCCAAAATTATAAAGATCAATTTTATTTGAGAATATATCTTCCGAATGAAACCTAAATTTTTTGATTAATGGTATATCAATTTGTACCAAAGGTTTAGTCAAGTCCGAGCTAGGTAAGTTTTCCATCAACGTTATTGGGAAATATTTTAAACAGTCAGTTATAACAAACTGAAAAACAATTTTTAAGCTTCTAATATCAACGTAAATCTAGATCTTGATTAAAAGTTGAAAAACTAACTTCTTCTATTTGGTCGAATATAACAACTACATGAAATATATTTCAATTAAGGAAAGTATAATGCTGGAGGTAAAAGGATTATAAAACTATCGTAAGGCTTATAATAAAAACCGTTTAACCGGTAAGTTCACTTCCGACAGCTTTCTTTACAAATTTTCAAAGAAATTTTGGAGGCGATTGAAATTATATGCACAGTTTTTTTAAAGTACTGAGAGAGTAACATCAAATTTTACTTAAACACATACATTATGATATTTCGATATTGTAATATTTCCATTAGACAAAATCATTTTAAAGCTTTTCTTTTCATAATAGTTTTAACCATAAATATTAGTTTTGATCTAACGACGTTTTACTTTTAGAAGGGTGAAGATTAATTTTAAAATTTAATTTCCTTGTACCTTTTATAACTTGCAGTGATCAGATAACATAATTTCTGATATTTGAATGGTTGTGTTGTAATACCCTAAAACTTGCATACATCTATTAAAACCCTTTCTTTTTTCTATATAAAAACAAATATTAAGAGTGGTTGGAAAAACATAAGGGTGGCTGGCAAGTTCTTATGTACTTGCGTATACCCTGTAGTTCATCAAAACATTTCAGATCCAACTTGTATGCAACGAAAAGAGACTTTATGAGGAAGTAGTTAGTAGTGCGTTGAATAATGTTAAGTATATATTTTACTAACGTTTACTCGCGTCTTCGTCCGTATGGTATTTGTATTATGACATCAAGTTTATATGGACATAGAGTATATTTTCATGATGTCACTATTGAGGGCTGTTATTTCTATTAAAAATACAAACACATTATCGATAATAACACTAGTTTTCGACTAATAAGTCAGCAGCACAAAATTAATCTTTCTGTTTAAATTTTTAGATTATTACATAAAAAAGGCTAATAATATTATTAATATTGTAACTACGGTTCTGGTCCATATTTACATAATTAACAATTTTTCTCTTAGGAATTTTCTTACAGGCATGAAATGTTTTCCCCGAGTAGAAAGTAGCCAGTAATTTTCTCTGTTCTCCAAGCTATCTCTGTGCAAAGTTTAAAGCCGATTGTTTAAGTAGTTGAGGCGTGAAAGAAAAACAAACAAACTAAATCACTTTCAGAATTATAATATTAGTTGGGTCAGCATTTATAATATTAGTTAATTATTACAGTGTAACAACAACACATATGCACCTGCTTAGTTGTTTGTTATTAATTTATTATTTAACTTGAGGATAGACTATAATTTTTTTCTGTTTGTTGCATTACACTGGATCCGAAATGCTTTGTTGAGCCGCACTGTGTATATGTATACGTATATGTGTAAAAATCTAACATATGACGCAAAATCATTAAGGGGTTCGTTGCATGATGTTTTTATTGGTATTTTTAATAACGCAACGTGACAGTGATTGAACGGTCGACCACAGAAATAACCACTAGCATTCGTGTTTTCTATTATACTGTTTGCTCCTATCAATTTTTCATAAATTATTTCCTATTCAATTCAAACTGACCTTGTATATTTCTAAGGAACTTATCCTCGAATTTATCACTAACGTAATTTACAAACTACAAATTTCTATTTTTAATTAGCAATATAACTTTACTACAGCTCACATCTATAGTAAGTTTTGTTTCCATTAATATCCTAGTTTGACGTATTTCACAAAATTACAATTTCGCTTAATTTTTTATAAGATTTACCAAAAACGATATCCATACATTTGTGTAATTTCCAAACGGTGGCTCCCTTGTTAACTCAAAACAAACTAACACTGAAGCGCCACTAACAATACACGTATTATAGAGTGACAGAAATAATTTCATTTTGGTCCTGTATTTTTCAAATTGCATTACTAAAAAGATTCCAACTGTTTGTGTTTTGTACATTTTATTTTTGACCTATTTTAGGAATAAGTAGATATTTGTTTTTAAAGTATAAAAAAAAATTGTTTTAGGTTTGCTTCGATTAAAAATTACAAATTAACCCGTATAGAGTTCGCTTCATAAATTAATATACCTAGCCAAGATTCGTAACCCTTTGGCTCTTAAAAAGTTGTGATATTTCATGTAGAAGCAAACTCCAAGTAAGTCTTATATCATGGTCAAAGCAAGCCATAAAACTTGGACGTTTGGCGAAACTATGGAAAATAAACAAAGCATCAACACATACCATAGTTCCGGAAACGAAAATGAGCCACTTGTGCTAGATATTTACGAAACGAGCAAACATAAGTTTGTGATCTTTAATCAAAATAGGCAAACAATAGTTGCTCTTTGTAACTTAAAAGCAAATATTTATTATTCCTAAAATAGGCCAAAAAGTAAATTGTACAAAACATAAGTTGAAATCTTTTTAGTGATGCATTTTGAACGCAGGATCACTCGATAATACGTGTACACATTAGTTTCGCTTCAGTGTCAGTTTGTTTTAACAAGAGAGTGAGTGACTAATTCAATGAAATTTGTGTGTTTATAAAATTTAAAGTAGTGAAGCCATAAGAATGATATACATATGTCTTATTGTAAAGACTGCATTCGATCCTGAAAATGTTAGCTCTCAGGTGTTATCCAGACAGAAGTTATGAGGGTTCAGAGATAGATTGAATCGCTTCGAGAAAAGATACAGCAGTGCACTGTACATTTGTTTATCCCCGTTTAGACTTTATCCCGTTTCTAAAATGCTAGTCTACGTAAAAGATAAAAAACACTTCACTACCACTACACTTATATATTTTAATTATCGTTTCCCTAACTGCTGGGAAAGGCGGCGGCCCCCTTTTGCCGCCGAGTATCGGCGCCCTTGTCTAGACGAGGGCACTATCGCGCCTCTAAATAGTTTTTTTTTTTTTTGACATTTAGTGCAATACTTCTTTTCTTTATTAGAGTTTTAGTTACACACTTCTAAAAAAGAAAGTGACCGAAACTTTCTTGAAACGAACTCTATGTATCGAAACTATACTTATATATATAAAAAAAAATATTTACGTTTCTTTCACGGTTCTGAATTGAAATTAGTTGAAACTAATTCGTTTATCAGATATTCTAATGAACTAATTATTCCTAGTATAGTTTCTTTATTTCATTTTCTTTACCTCGTATATTTGTTGCATGTTCTTCATTCGAAAAAAACATACATAATATATGTACTATACCTACTTTGTTATAATATGATTGTTTTTGTTTGAAATAATCAAGTCACTCAGGATTTATTTTTATTATATTTGTAACTTTTTAAATGATATGTATATTTATTTTTAATGGCAAAAGTATTTAAAATTTAAATAAACATTATAATACACATATGCAATTAAGAAATGGATTAAACTGTTATTTAACCAACTAATAGTCGCAATGAAAAATATAACCCGTGTGATTGCGTGTCTTATAATAAGCGCGAATAGAATTGTTTTAAGAATTAAAAGTAAATTTTTAAATCAACACAAATTAAACCTAATCTCAAATATATTTAATTTTTTTTAAGGAATAAAGGAAGGAATAATAATCAAATAAGGAATAAAATTCACACAATCTTCAATTGAAAAAATTTTTCCTTTATTATGATTTCTTAAATTTTTTTACCTATTCCAAGAGTTCATCAGTGGCCATGTAACAAAGTAATAAAAATATTACTTAAATATTATTTTCCAAACTTTTATACAATAAGTCTACAATTAACAAAATTGTTGTATAACTGTTAGGTGACAAAACCATATTAGGAAAATGAAAATTTCAAAAAGAAGCTTAATTTTGTGTTTCAGATAAGCCAATGACAACGATTATATTTATTCAGATGTACTAGGGATTAGTTTTAATTTGTAATTATTCTTATTTCAAGCCCTGAAAACAACATTCAGTTTTAAATGTTAATGTTCAAGTAGTTTAAGTTTCCTTTTAAAATAGTGTCGAAATTTAGGAATGAACACATTTATACTCAATCTATATTTTTAGTAGTAAAGCTTACAATTCCTTATTTTTTTCTGAACCGATGTAATTTTAGGTTTAGGGACCCAGAAACTTTGCTTTCTTCAAAACTAGGTTAATTTTCTAATTTCTGACCACCCGCTGAAGCTGTCTGCTGTGCACCGCAAAATATTTTTTTAAGCGCCAACTTTGACACTATATATAAAATGCATCGTCATCGGGAAAAAGGAAAATAATTTTTTTTTTAATACCTACTTAACATCCTCATTCCAAATACACTTTTAATATATATTTTCTTTTTTAAACTTGATTTCGACTATAGTAGACATTTAAAAGTTTCTGGGTTTACCAATGACAACCTAACTCATGAAACATTCTAAACGAATATCTTATTTCCCTCTCTGGACATTCGTAATAACATTTTAACCCTCATATATTAAAAATTGTGTATTATTTTATGTCGACTACAGTCGACGTTTGGAACGAGGAGGTTAAAGCAATGCCTGATAATGTGTAAAAATTTTCAGATAGTTTGGACATAAAGTTTCTCTAGAAAAAATTATTGAAAATGTATCTTTTTTTAGTTTCTAACCCTGAATAACCCCTTAATAAATTTTATTCAATTAGAAAATCTTATTTGTTTAATTATTTCAGTAACATCTCTGAAGCTTTCGTTACGTTGATGGTTCATTTGAAAACATTAGATACAATTGATACTTTACCTGTACCTATTAAAAATAATACTGTGCAAATATCCGGCAACAATTACCGCAGGGGCATATATTCATAATTTCCTTGAAATTTTTAGCAACCGCCGACATAATCAATCCCTAATTATTGAGTGGATTACGTATATTTAATTAGATCTAATAACACAATTTCTTTTATAATTATTATATTCTCGTTAAAAGAGCCTCAGCAAAACAAATTTGCTTTTTTCTATTATTAGAAAACCTTTTATTTAAAATGACTCGCCAAACCACCGTTTGTACATAATGATCGATAAGGCACCGACGTCTTGTATATGTAAATTAATGTGAACTGATTTTAATCAACACTTCAAAAATTCAACCAATATATTATTTCTGTAAATATTATACTGTTTCCCTCAAAATAATAAACGTGAATTTATACTGGACGAAAAATATTTTTTTTTACAAGAATTTATTCAACATAAATAAAATAAATTAAATTTTTTGTTGAGAATATTTGAGAAAACAGACTTTGTATGTGGTGGATGAATACTGGAGTGTAGGCGAAATAACGACGGCGTTTTCCCTGCGGTATATTAAAATTAAAATTGAAAACTCACAAGAAAGTAAAATGTAAACCTCAAATTTTTCATTCTATTGTTATTTCAAGAATTTGCTTTTGAATTGTTTTCAGATATTTTATTTTTAATATTATACGTAACTTCTATAGAAATTTCTTCTGTAGTCAAAATCTTACCCATATATAAGAGTAAGAATCCATAAGTATCTATTTAAATTTTTGTTTGTTTTCAGGTCATTTTCATAATGGAATCTGTTTACCGAATACCGAAACAAAGAAATTCCGTAGCTAGTCTGGGCGCAAATCCCAGTCGGCGACGATCGACACCAATACCTGTGTTACCACCGCGAATACCAACACCAATGCCCACAATCAACACCACAAATAACAACAATCCACAAACCAGGTAAGAAGATATTCTTAACAAATGTACATAATATAATATGTATATTTGGAACGACAAAATTGTTATTAACTTCAAGTTATTCCGTTCATTAAAGTTGTATAAATGTGGTTCATATACCGCTAGCATAAATAATATATTATCACTACCTGAATCTAATATTAACCGGTCAATGGTCATTGAGACTGTAGGGCGTCAAGTGAAATCTAACTACCACATACCGCTGTACCACGTCAACAATTCAGAGCTACAGTTGTTTATGCATTGATGTATTAGTTGTCAAAATAGTGCATTAGTTGGTTGTTTCGTCTTAATTCTGTATGGCTGTTAATGTAGCACAGCTTGTTCATTTTAACTTGGCGGGTCACAAAATCGGCGCAGAAACCTATTCGTGTAAGGGGTGTTGTAGTATTGTGGTAGTATTTGTGTACTTATACTCTGTAGATATGCTGATACACACTAACACATACAGATATGCGTGAGGTTCAAAGTCCAGCCGCCAAGTAGAAATGAACAAGCTGTACCTACTTATAAGACTTTTATGAGTATGTACTTTGATTTTATTATCTAATACTTGTATATTTGAGAAAAATGTTCTCTGATCAGCAAACACATTTAGTACTGAATATCAGGCTTGTCGAGACCGCGACAGTCACGTCTGAAACTGGTCAGTTGTAAGAATCTGAGTTGTCAGTGGAGTTTGAAAGGAAAAAAAGCATAAAAGTCATATAAAAATTAAAATTTTTTTGGTCGAGATCAATTACAGGCATAACTAAGGTGAACAAACGTCCCATTTTCAACGAGATAGCCCCGTTTTTCGGAAACATGTCTTGGTGCCCCAATTAAACTTCTCAGATGTAATTTTTAACTGCCTTTAAAATCCTTTACTTGGGTTCTTTCGTCGTAAACACCATGTAATCCTTTAAAGTACATTTGAAAAAAAGTAAGTTAGATTGCTGTAATTTCCAACAACGCCTTATCATTAGGGTAAGAAGATGTCTAATTGTATTAGTCATATTCTGATAATAAAATGAACTTGTTTATTATTCTGAATAAATTATTACCACTGGTGTAAGAGGTTTGGCTATGATTTCCTTGATAGTATCATTTTGTTTTTTTATCTTCCTACTCCCAACACAAGTTATTCTATCCAAATTATCGTTTCATTATAAAAGCTCTCATGCTATAGTGGTGGTGGAATCATCCGCTATCAAATTAATTTTATGGTAAAAAAAAAATTAGCACTGTAAATGACTTTAAAAACACCAATAGATAAATTTTCAAAAATTTTCCGGGGGGGCACCTTTTCTTGGGGGGGGGGGGGGGTACTCCGCACCCCCCAACCAAACCCCCCGGTAAAGTCGATTGTCCCGTTTTGACTCTTTACAAATCTGGTCACCTTAGGCATAACCCACATTATAGACAATTCAATTTATGTCCACTGTTTGTAGTTTCAATCAACTTATTGACAAAAGAATGCGTACATATGTATGTACCTATCCATTATCATTACGTACTTTATGATGTGATTCTGTTTCAAATTGAGACTCAAATGGGTACATATAAGTACGTAACGTCATATTTATATTAAATTAAAGTGACTCATATCAAATTTTGTCACAAATAAAACTTATTATTACTTCTACTACCCTTTTTAAATACATTAGATAGTAGATCTTGTGAGAAACAGCTATATTACGAGCTTGTCTGATACACAAATTTATGTGAATGAATCATTTTCAGTTAATATAAATCAGAGTATACATAAGTATGAGTTGCCATTGAGTCTATAACTGTCGCGGGACCTACCTTAACTTTCTACGGCCTGGAATATACCACGTTTCAAATATAAATGAGCATGAATTATCGTTAAAAAATTAAATAATTTTTATATTCGAAACAAATCAATCTTCTATTCGTTTCCAAAAACAAACTGAAAATTTGAGATTTACGTAAGTGCAAGTGAAAACGGAAATTATTTAAATTCATAAGTGATGAATCATGGTTAAATTTAAGTGAAATTGACCATACTTTTTGTAGCATAGTATGTAAAAATAACACATACAGCTCTACGACTCTGAATTAACCAGTTTATTTCATTATCTTAATATTAACCTTATTTACTTTATTTCTGATAAATATATTTCAAGTTTTCCATCGAAGTTTTTGCACCAAAAACTTGAATATTACTTATACTAGCTGTACTTGCGACGTCGTACGCGCGACGCATTGTTATGAAATCAATGAGAGTTATATAAGTGTAATAATCATACAGAACTAGCATAGCACAATAGTTTTTGCGTAATGCGTGCATATGGTTAAAATGGTTTTTCTATTTTCCCATGGAAATGGGATATTTTTCCGGAGTAAAAAATATCTTAGATGTTGATCCAGGTAATAAGTTATCACCATATCAAATTTCAACAAAATCTGTTCAATAGTTTTTGCTTAATGTGTGCACATGCTCAAAACGGGTTTTCTGTTTTCCCGTGGGAATAAGCCATTTTTTCGGAGTAAGAAGTATCTTAGATGTTGACCCAGTTAATAAGTTATCACTACACCAAATTTCATCAAATTCTGTTTAATAATTTTTGCATAACATGCTCAAAATGGGTTTTCTGTTTTCCCGTGGGACTGGGGCATTTTTCCGGAGTAAGAAATATCTTAGATGTTGACTCAGGTAATAAATTATCGCCATAATAAATTTCAACAAAATCAGACAGACAGACAAACAAAATTTTAAGAATAGCTGTTTTGGTATCTACATCGATAACTACTTGTAGTAGCAGTACAATTTTCACAAAATATTCCATGTACAAGAACGGTCTCGTTACAGTTTTATTATATATACCTATAGATATAACACGGTCTTTTACTCGTATCTAAGGAAGAATGCAAGGATCGTCTTTGGGGATTGAATTAACACGTAGACGGTCAAAACCTGTAATGACAAAATGCTCAACTGATACATTCTTTTGACAGATAATACACTTTTATGGAATTGTTGTCGTTGTACGACGTTGTGTGTGAGTTAATCAGGTTTTATTGTGTGTGGACGTTGTGTGTGAGTTATTCAGGAAAATATGAATAGGTAGAAATAGGAACGGGACCCTGTGGTGTTAATGCCTGCTCTACCCTCTCGGTCGAAGTTCCTCACCGGAGTACGCGCTGAAGTTGGCCGAGGCCCAGGTGGCTCACGACACGAACCATTAGATTAACCTTCTACATTCTCGTACTCGATCAGCTTCAGGCTTTGCGAGTAGTGTAGAGCAGGCATAACGAGTTATATTGGTAATCAACAGATGCATCTCCCAATACATACAATATGTAGATACATTTCTATATATGGTTTAATCTGTACATTGTAAATATTTAATAACAACAATACAACACGCATATACAGGTTTGAGTACCTACATACGAATACATTGAAATTTGTTATTTATATATACGTGTAACAAACAAACAAACAAACAATAGAGAATATTTTTAATTAATTAAAATTTATTGATTTTACATCGACCATAAATACAAGTGGAAGAATGATAGGTTATTTTTTTAAATTAATTATTATTATTATTATTATTATTGTTATTTTTTTTTTTTAAATAAAATTGGAGCACTGCTGCCTGTGGATGGCGCGGTCAGCAGTGTCCGGCGGCATCGCCAGCGGAGGGCATGCGCCGCCATACAAACGATAGTAAATAAAAAACATACACAAAATAGACAGGGACACATAAATGCACTAGACAACGGACAAACACAGACAATAAAAACAAACTAACAAGCAAACCTGCCATCCCAGGGTCTAGGGAAATGCTCTGTAAGGACAGGGCGAATAACGCCGAAACCAAGGAAGTGCCCTGCCTCAAATCGACATTATGAGATCTTTGCAACGCTGAATGGATGAACCCCCCAGCTATGCAGAGCAATTCCACATTCATATATATAATTTTACTCATTTATTTCAAAATTTTTAATTTTTTCTTTTTTTTCTTTTTCTTCTACAAGTGCCACTGGTGGCCTGAAGTCATTCAGTGGTATAATAAATACAGGCTTAAAAAAGAGAACAAACAGCAGTCAGACCAGCTGACTAGGTGCATTCTGTCTGAAAGTATAAAAACGAATTAAAACAATAATACCAGGGGTGTAAAGAGCCTCTCGTGGCATAACAAAGTTAAAAGAGACGAACACAAAGACACGAATGGTTAAAAAAAAGAAGCAACAACGCAAGACTTAGTTAAAAAAGACAAAACAAGAAAAGTCACAGCTCTGATTACATAAGTATCACAGCACAAAGAAACAAATAACTGCCCCGTGGCAAAATCCTGCTCTCCATACTCTCGACAATTCCGAAACGGCTTCGTCAACTCATAGGAACTCGTCCGTGTAAGGAATAAATGACGTCCGCTTACTAAGTGAATAACTTACAACCGTTCAGTCAGACGTCGGGGTTCAACTTACACGGGAGACTAGGCCACATTCGTCTGAGTCGAGGCTACAGAGAACAGGACAGTCCCACGGAGTATCACAGAAATTCCCATTTTATTCCCATCACACCGAGCGGGCGGAAGCGGCCACATCGACCCCATAGAACGCATCCATGTGAGGAACGACCGACGTTTCTGCTTACTAGGTGAGCATCCTCGAACCGTTCAGACAGATGTCGCTCACACAGGAGAACCAGTGCGTCGAGGGCTGCGCTCCTACCTATCAACATGATGAGAACAAAACACGGGTCTTTATCCCAGAAATGCACCACCGGTGTGCACCAACCGGTGGATCCAGAGTAAAAAGTTAAAATAAAAACACAGTTACAAGGCTATCACAGATGAGAATTCCACAAACCACAGACGATATCACCTTTTCAACTCCTCTGAATTCGAGTCACGATTTTGGGCATGCACACACATATGGATACTAAACACATTCGACGCTACAGCCAGACATCAGGGCGAGAATAACAAGCATCTAGCAGACGATGGTATTTCTCACATACGATGGAAACCTCTGTCGAACCTACGATGTTCATCCTCGTCGAAAATAATACCCGAGCCTCGTTGGCCTCCTCGCCGAAGCTAACAGTTGTCCGCCGGGCACGACGGGGACGTGAGGTTGGATTTATACCCAGCATTATTATTATTATTATTACATACGCAGTGGGAGTACCTGGCAGCTGCTTCGCTTTCTGTTTGCCTGAAAGCTCCTTACTTTATGGAGCTGGTATCCATGATTCTGTATAAATATAGAAGAAAATATTTGTTTATTGATGTTTAGTTTTTGATTTTCTAGTGTATAAAACTTAAAAACACGTTTTTTTTACCCTTAACGTATTGAGAGTCGGTGAACTCGGATCTTTTAATCAAAAGTCGATATTTTAACTTTTAAGTGTTACCGAAAATTAAAAAAAAATATTAAAAATTAAGCGTTGCTATCTTGAGAAACTTCTCAACTAACGAAATCTTTTTGATTTTTTGATTTCGGTGGTGAGTTATGCGGTTAACCGAAATGAACATAATAAGGAAATACAAAATGCCACAGGATGGCTCAGTATATATAGGCAACAAAAATCATAAATACTTCACTAGAAAACAAATTTGTAATAGCAACAGACTCCATCAGCAGTTTATTCTCCTTAAAAAACATATTTACATCCCATCCTATATGCCAAAAAAACCAAAACATCTTGAGCGAACTTTAAAACAAAGGAAAGGACATAAAATTTCTCTGGGTACCCTCACATCAAAGTATTAGAGGAAATAAAAATGCTAATACACAAACAAAAATCGCCAGCACAGATGATGATGCGCAACAATACAATAAAATTGCGCACAAAGATCTATTCACAAAGTCAAAGAGAGAATTGCTGAAGCAATGGGAAAAACAGTGGAACGAGGGACGAGACAACCATTTAAAACAAATTGAAATAACCGCCAAACCTTGGAAATATTCATACACAGACCGACAGACACAAATCATAATGATCAGACTAAGACTTGGACATACAAAACTGACACATAAACACATATACGACAAAGAGCTAAAACCAAACTACAACATCTGCAAAGAAGACATTACCATAAAACACATACTAGCGCACTGCCAAAAATACCTGACTCAAAGAAGAAAACATACATCGACACTTGACATAAAAAAATTACTCACACCAGAAAACAAAAAGCACAAGGACGTAACAAATTATATAAAAGACATAAAATTCATCATAAACGGACTCCACTGTACTTATCAATAAATAAAATCATAATCACAATTAACAAAAGCGCCGTGAGCAGCGGGGCCCCATCACGGAAGTCGAATTTTTCCCTTCATCTTCGGTATTGAAGGTCTACAAGCGAAATGTGATTGAAAGTCTGCAAGCGATTTGTCATTTTGGTGGTTTCAAAACTGATGATGAGTGTCCGGCTGATCGGCTTTAAAAAAAGGTTTTAAGTTTTTAAGGGCTGAATCTCGCAGAATTATCCAATGCTAGTTACGCGTATTTGAACTATCCTCGACGACTTGTTATAAAAGTACGTTCAATTTTTTCATTTAAATTTTTAAATTGACTATTCGCCTACTTGTCTTATAGTATAAATATAAAGCATCTTAAACACATTTAACAATACCATTGAATTCCGATGTAAAAATGGGAGAAGTGGGGGAGAAAAGTAATGTGGGATCCCTAAAGGGCACTAACTGGATACTAACTCAATACATGTGTAAAATTTCAGACCTCTATGTTTACTCAGAGAGTCTCTAGGCGTGTTAGAAAAATGGCAAAAAAATTAAGGAAATATTGGCATAAAAATCGTGGGGTTAAGGGTTAAAAGTTGAAACCTCCAAAAAGCAGTGGCTGGCTATTAACTTAAACTGTACACAAAATTTCAGCCCTGTAGGTTTATTTGGGGAGATTTTGATCCGAACGAAACTGTTAAAAAACAAGAATAATCATGTTCTTTTTGGTATAAAAGTGGTGAGGGTAAGGGTTAAAAGTTGAGACCCCCAAAAGGCACCTCCTTGGTACTAACTCAACCCGAATACAAAATTTCAGCCTTCTAGGTTTATTTGGGTGACCTGTGCGAGTAATACAAACTTCGAAAACGTTAAAAAAGCATGAAATTGTAGCTTAAAAATGGTGGGGGGGGGGGGGTAAAATATTAAAACCTCCAAAGAGCAGACCCTAGGTATGAACTCTATCAACATACGAAATTTCAACCCTCTAAGTTAATTCTGGGCGACTGTGGGCGCGTAAGATCCAGTAAAAATCATTTTTCCCCCTCTACTCCCTCCATATCATCCTAGGAAGCTGAATTTTGAATATGTTGTAGGTAATTGACCGAAACATTATTTCCAACCGGTTTCGAAAAGTTTTATTGTTTTGTTGCCCCCTACCCCCCTAAATATTGGGTCAGATCCAAAATCGGGCCCTACACATATTAAAAGGTAGCGGGAATATGTATATATTAGTTATTATATATTTATTATATATTAGTTAAATATATATATATATATATATATATATATATATATATATATATATATATATATATATATATATATAATAGAGTTATTTCCCTTACATATATATAGGGAAGGGAAATTATAATTATATATATATTTAACTAAAATATTGGTATATTTTATTTCAGTACTTATGACTTTTTTGATGGCAACAGATTAATTGTGTATTTTGATTATAATATTAATAAACTTAAATTTCAAGTTAGTAGATAGTTGAACTTAAAAATTAAGAGTGTAGTCTTGCAGTACTACATAAATAGTAGTCGTCTAACAAGTAAAGGTCCCGAGGCCGGACCTATCGATTTTGATGAAACTTAAATATGTTGTAGAACACTAAAAACTAAGGGACACGTATTTTTTTTTATCTGCGGAAAAACGGTTTGAAGGGGTGAAATCGCACTCCAAAAATTGGGGTAAAAATTTAATTTTTTAAATATCTCGAAAACGGTAAGAGATAGAGCAAAAGTTTAAATTGACGATATTACTCTTTTTTAAAGAGCTATCTATTGATATGCAATTTGTTCATATTACATCAACAGGGGTGGCTGGGGGTTAATTTTGCAAAAAGGGGGTGAAAAATAAACAATATAAAAATTTTGTTTACAGATTTGAAATCTACGTCAAAAAATCTAATTGACCTGTTTTTGCTTAATATCCTAATATTAAGTCTAGGGGTAGTTAACTAGAGGGTGACTATGTCGAATAATCGTACTATTTGGGTATTTCAAGAAGTTCTTCTTCATGGAAAATAGCTTAGGACAATTAAAATAACGTAGAAATGAAATTCTCGAATTCAAAATTGAGTTTGAGTAACATTGGAGAGGGGGTGAGTCACCCTCTTAAATTACATACTAGTTTATATACACTAATTGTTTAATTTAACACACTCATAGTGGGTAAAATAATGTCACAATAAGTGGTTCTGAAGTTGGACTATCATATGTAAGGTCTTTATTAGGTTTGTTTTTTAATGGATATTATAGTTTTCCTTATCGAAAATTATCGATACCGAAAATTACATAACCTAACCTAAAATAACGAAACCTAATAAAAGAACCATTCAGAACCATCTATTGTGACATTATTACCCCCTGTCAGTGTGTTAATTGCAAAAATTAGTGTATGTAAACTAGTATGTAATTCAAGAGGGTGACTCACCCCCTCTCCAATGTTGCTTAAAATCAATTTTGAATTCGAGAATTTCATTTTAGTCCAACTTCAGAACCACTTATTGTGACATTATTTTACCCACTATCAGTGTGTTAATAGCAAAAATTAGTTTATATAAACTAGTATGTAATTTAAGAGGGTGACTCACCCCCTCTCCAATGTTGCTCAAACTCAATTTTGAATTCCAGAATTTCATTTCTACGTTATTCTAATTGTCTTAAGCTATTTTCCACGAAGAAAAACTTCTTGAAATACCCAAATTGTACGACTATTCGACATAGTCACCCTGTAGTTAACTACCCCTAGACTTAATATTAGGACATTGAGCAAAAATAGGTCAATTAGATTTTTTGACGTAGATTTCAAATCTGTAAACAAAATTTTTGTATTGTTTATTTTTCACCCCCTTTTTGCAAAATTAACCCCCAAATTTTAACCCCCAACCACCCCTGTTAATGTAATATGAACAAATTGCATATCAATAGATAGCTCTTTAAAAAAGAGCAATATCGCCAATTTAAACTTTTGCTCTATCTCTTACTGTTTTCGAGATATTTGAAAAATTAAATTTTTACCCCAATTTTTGAAGGGCGATTTCACCCCTTCAAACCGTTTTTCCGCAGATAAAAAAAAATACGTGTCCCTTAGTTTTTAGTGTTCTACAATATATTTAAGTTTCATCGAAATCGATAGGTCCGGCCTCGGGACCTTTACTTGTAAGTACGTCCGTTTTCATAATGTACTGAGTGATACGGAAAAAACGGAAGAATATAGGAAAATTTTTTATTAGTTGTAGTTGGCTATGATTCTGTATTTTACATTAATTTTTAATTCTGAACAACTTTTCCCAGTAAAATTTTTGTCAAGTTTCAATAATTAGGGTACTTTACTCTTACGCCAATTTCACATTCTTAAGTCCATTCTGTATACAATAGAGTTTGTTCAAATTGTAATGGGTGCATTTTTAATTTAAGAACATGCCACCAACTTTTAGTAAGAATAAAATTTTCTGAGAAAATGACACTATATATATATATATATATATATATATATATATATATATATATATATATATATATATATGTATATATATATCAGACATTTCTTTTTCTATATATTTGTGTTCTGCGGCTACGAAAACGGATAGCGCCCCCTACTCTCGCCTCTCGCCGTTCTTATCGTATAGACTGTATAAGTCTAATTTTTTCAGTTGATGAATTCGACTAACAAAACACCCCACATTACTATTCATTCATTCAAACATATTGTACTCTATATACCAAAATTATGTAATATATTGTATCATATAACATAAAAACCATACCTTTGTAAATTGTACCGATGGTGCTAACAACTTAGACAGTTGATCCACCTTAATAAAGAAAAAAAAATTACCTGTTACCAAAACGTTAAAAAATCAATTTTTCAAAGAAATTCTGCGGTGTTACCTTGAGAAAGTTCTCAACTAACCAAATCTCTTTGATTTTTTGATTTCGGTGGTGAGTTATGCTGTTCACCGAAGTGTAACTCTTTCCTGAGGTGTTTGCAAAAATTTGACTCCGCTGGTTCATTTCGGCATATCTTTCAATGAAATTTTTACAGAGTATTCCTCATATGTCATTCTGTTATGTACCTACTAACTACGCAAATAAATTTATATTAACCTTTTCGTAAAAAAAAAAAAAAATTCTTGAAAATATACTTGTTTTATAGCGAATTAACCTTACCCTTCCCTTAATGTAAGATTATACAGACAGTTATCTTATTTAAATACTATACCTAAACTACTGGAATCAAAGCTAAGCTACTAATTTATTTAAAAGAATAGATTCTATTACGTTTTCTAACCGCCTAGTTTATGGAACCGTTTAGAAAATATTCGTAATTAACAATGGTGTTCTGAATTTAATATGTAGATACTAAGTTTTATAATCATAGTTTTAAAGTAATTATTATTACTCTTAAATACTAATTATAGCAGTATTCACCTTCCCTCATAAATCAGTTTGAAGAGCGTAGATATTGTCCATTATTTCCTACATATCGTGTGATAAGTGATTACAAATTATCTTCCCGTACACGGAGAGAAAAATCCTATAATTTTTGTAGAGAAAATTTCAGAAAAATTACCATGCTCCCCTATAATCCGTGCGCGATCGACGACCAAAATACAAAATATGTGCTAGCATGGTAAAATTTAATGTGGTGCTAACACAACGTTTATCACACTCTTATGCATATATATTATAGTTTAATTCTTGTTGTCGTACTCTTTCATTTGCGCATCTGACTCGCGACCTTATGTTGGTTGCACTGTACCTGTAAAAACATGTATACAAAAATGATTGCCAACAATATATTCTAATACATATACTAAAGATAGGTAAATAACAAAAAGATGAATTAAACGATGACATCGTCCTAAGAGAGTGTAAAAGAAACTGACTACTAGCTGTGCTAGCTGCTTGTAACACAGTCTGATAAATCAAGGTGCTTGGTGCGAACTGTCTGACAAAGTTTCTTCCACAGTCCACACCTCTGGTTCGCATGTAACTCGCTGTGTGAGGTACATTTCATTACAGCGTTCCCAACACAACCAACCTTCTTTCTGTTTTTTTTCTTTCTATTATTAGCATGTTAGCATGGTAATTTTTTTAATAAAAACAATTAAAAATTATTTTTTTGTCGGTAATGGAACTTTTTACTGTGCTGTTTTACAAATTTTACGGAGATAATATTACGAAAAGAACATTCCATCCTTTAAATTTTTTATGATTAATTATAATCTTTATATTTTTACCTTACAGAATTGAATATGTTCGCCTTTTACACGTCGATTGTAGTGCTGAGCACAGTAATTTTTATAGGAATTTTCTCTCTGTGTAATACTTATATTTCTTAATTGGAATAATAACCTTTATCCTCTAGGTATGTATATAATATACCTAATTGATAATTAATATATTTGAATATATAATGATTCTGTAATTGTATGTACGACAGAAAATAATAGAAGTATCATTTATATTAGTAGGATTAGACAAGTGAGATTATATATATTTAATACATAGAAATTTTTACCAGTGTGAATAGATAAAAAATTGGCGTATAAAAAAGCAATACAGAAAAGTTCTATCGGGTTCGTAGTTTTTGTATTTTAAAAAACATCTCTATTGAACTCGATATATTTGTACAAATATATTTATACATTCGGATACGGTATCCACTCATACGGTTATATAATCTCGATTCTTAAAAGATTAAATTTAGTTCGTCAATTTCATTGATTTTCTCTTTTTCTTAAAAGTTTCAGTATTCAGTAAGTGTTTCATTTTTCATTTCAACTGTTAATTTAATTTAAAATTTTAGTAGATTTCATTCATCTATAACGAACTCGGTCTCTGCGGGGAGAACTATATATCACTTATGTTTACGGAATTACATATACAATATGTTTTAGTAAATTGATTCAGGTATAACACAACTTCAATTATAATACCGATTTTGGAAATAAAATGATCATAATATACATATCCGACAAAAACAGATATTAGGGAATATCTGTAAAATCTGGTGCTAAAAATATTATGTATTTGTATTTAAGAAAAAAAAATAAAGCTTTAAAAAAATAATTGAAATCCATTACTATTCCAAAAACAGATGTAATTATAATAACTAAGCTTACGTACAGATGGTACTTAAAAAAATAATCTAAAAAAAAATTAATACTAATTTCCGGAATAAAAACTTGTACTTGGCTCAATATTTTTTTTTTGCTTTGTTTATTAATATCAAGTAAAATCTTGAGCCAAATATAACAAAAGTTTTTATTCCGGAAATTAGTATTAATTTTTTTGTATATATTTTAATATCAACAACGTGTTAAAAAATGGCTCCTAGAAAAAAAAACCTTAATCAGGCTCTGATTACCTATCTATTTTTTTCTTTGTTTTTTTGAATGTAAATTTTTTGGTCAACAAAATATTTTTACCTACTTGTTTACGGAATCTTTTGAAAATAATTATACAGTAGTGTCCATAAAAATTTTAACATAATTATTAATGAGACAATTTACGTCATATATCAAATAGATCGATTGCGTCAAATCTCATTAAATTATTTGGAATTTAACAAACAGCTGTAATCGATTTTAGTAATTGAAACATCACTGACTTACATCAACATTAATCAAATTTTTTAACACATTTAACACAAATTAAAACTACACATCCCCCAAAATGAAGATGGTGTTTAATAGTTAACTGAGTTTTTCTAATGACGAGACTGGTGAAATGAAAGTATCTTTTACACTATAAAATTTAGTTTAAGTTAAAAAAATAAAATAAATAAAAAAACATACTTTATTCTAGCATCTTGTAAAAGCTGAATAAAATCTTAAGTATTTACGAATTATGACACAACAATTAAATTTAAAAGATTTCTAAAATATACAATCGGTTATTATTCACCCGCATACACATACTTTTAATTTTAATAGTTTGATTTAAAGAAATTATTAATCGCTAAGTTATTTTGGACGCAGTTCTTTTACATATTTAATTCATGCAACACTAGTACAACACCAGACACATTTATTAATTCACATATACAGAAATGTCGGAGTCTAAACCAGTACCTCTATTGTTAAAAAAAAATCGTTCTTTTCGAAGTGCAAAATGTACTTTTTTATTATTAATACATAATACCAATCATATCCATACAACTATAAATACATATAAAATAAATAGGTTACTGGTGTTTCCAGAACACATAAATATATCCAGTTGACAATGACACATCATAAAATATTATGTTTATGTTTCTTAAAAAATAAAGAATGGTCCAAGAGCCCGCCGTATGCAAAACCTATGTATAAAATACATGAAGGATTTTTTGTAACTAGTACTACTCCAGACCTAAGGAAAGCCTTCTTTAGAATTGCAAAATTTTGCCCGCATGCCATCACTTTCGGTTATGGTTTTGTTACGCCAGCAAATACATTGATGATATTTACACCAACATGAAGGTTTCGAGGTGTAAAATAAATATATCTTGCGCTTCCAGATCTTAATAATTCGTAACACTGCGGCTGCCTTCATTGAAAGTTTTTTCTTCAGTGAAAGCAGCCTCAGTGTTGCGAATTACAAAGGCCTGACAGCCCTCAATATTTTTATTTTGCACCTAGAAACCTTCATTTTGGTGTAAATATTATCAACGTATTTAATGACATAACAAAACCATAACCGGAAGTGACGTTATATTTTTATCATACGGGCAAAATTTTGTAAGTCTAAAGAAAGCTCCCTTTAGGTCTGGGGTAATACTAACTACTTAAAAAAAAAGATTGTATCCCAAAGTGTGTCTGTAGTTGTTTATTTAAAAAAAAAAATGTTTTAACTCACTGGGAACGAAACACGAATGCTAGTACACTTGAAACTTCTGTACACTTGAACCTGCTTTTATACGGTCTTTTTTTGTGCGGTTTTTTCTTGTGCGATATTTTTATGCGGTTTGTAAAAAATGGCCATTAAAACGCATAATATGAATCAAAATCAAGAGATAGTAAGAAACCTAAACATTTACTATAATAACTTTCTTTGATAAAAGTACCTTTTAACGGCTTCTAAACATTTAATCAATACATTGCATAAGAACATACGTTATTGCATCATTTAATTTTTTTACAGATGTATGTTTCAAAATTATCATAATATTATAAAAATGAAATAAAATGTTCTTACGTGTAAATTAAGGCTTAATCTTGTTTAAAAAAGCAACATCTATTAAAATTTTGAGGTTTTGAGCGTTTTGAGTTGTGTATTTTCGATGAAACTTTTTTTATGCGAGGGATCGGGACCGTATAAAAAAAATTTCATCGAAAATACATAACTCAAAACGCTCGAATCTCACAATTTTAATAGATGTTACTTTGAAACTTTTTTTTATGTGGTCCCGATCCACGGCATAAAAAAGTTTTTTTTTTTTACAATCTGAACCGAACTAGTCTTTTTATAGCTATTTATGACATTTTTGAATATATTTTTTGTGAGTTTTTATGCGGTCCTTATCCATCATACAAAAAAAGGGTTAGCTGTATTCTGTACAAAAGATATTTATTAATTATTAGTATTACATCGTTTAAAAAAAGACTTAGCTTAGTTTTGTATTATATTTATGTATTTATCAATTTGAATGAATCAATACATAAGGTAAATGACCCAAAGTCAGACAGTGTCCTAAAATCAGACGTTTACATTATTTTACAGAATTAAAAAAAAATTCTGCTTTTAAAACGTTCGATTTGTATATCAGAGATATCTATGAACATTAGCTAATACTACCTTTTGTGTATTTCGATTTATTTTTAACAAATATTCTACTAAAATTAATGATCAATTAGTTATTTTGCGAAATATACAAAATAGTATTGATTTTTATATTAGCAAAACTTGAAAAAGTACATTATTAACTAATATGTGCGTGTAATAAATAAAGCAATTTTTCAGTAAATTATACTTAAATGCATCTGTATCAATTTTTTTTCCTTTTGCTTTAAGCTAAAACGTTTATAGTCAAAATTATGGACAACTGTTGAATTTAATAACACGAAAATAAGTTCAAAAAGGTATTGAATTTAGAGCTAAGTTCTTATGGTAGATGTCGAAATTATGTGCCATCTCAGTAGTACAAAAATTCTTTATTTTGTGTTTTGTCTTTCTAATTAAGTGATAATTGATCTAAAGTATAAATTTTGGTTTGGCTGTTGACAAAAGACTTTGAGCCTTTTAAAATTTTGAGAATTTTAAGTAATTCTAGGAGAAAATGTTTAGTTCTTCCTTAAAGTGTCGGAATTTGGGACATTTGCCTTGCTGTATATTTGCTTACATACACACATATATACAGTTTTTATTTATAATGGATATGCGTACATATAAATCAGACTATTATGTATGTTTATATGGTATCTCTTATTAAATGTATTTACATATGTTGTATTTTATTATTATTGGTACTCTTATTTTGTTGTGCGTCCCAGAGACATAAATTATTATTTAAATGTGTTTTGTTTCAGCTTGTTGTTATAATAGAACAAATTTGGTAAAAGAATTTTTCAATAATGATAATTAATGCCGAAGTTTGGAATTCTCTGTTACAGTTTTCCGCTAAAGTTACTCAGTTATGAATAAAAATTCACTTTTTAATCTGTGTTATGTACCAACAATTAACAACAACATTTTATAACAGTTAAAGGATAGTTTTTATTTTGGTTTGTTTGAAAATTCAAGTGTAATTTTTAATGTAATTTGTAGTTAAATTAATACTTGTAATTAAAGTAATGCAACTAAATATTTGTAATTAAAAAAATGCAACAATGATTTATACTAACACCAGAGTTACGGTTCTTGCAATATTCATAATGTCCTGTGAAATAAAAGCCTACAAAAATATTTCAGACATATTTTAACCAAAATTTATGAAAAATTATGTTCGCTTTTTTTGTACTATGCAGTACATATCAATTCAAAGTCAGCAGATGTTGCATATTGTGGTAAAATAAAAAAAAAATTATTTTTATTTTTAAAAAAAATATTTATTATACAGCGTGCGAATAATTTTAGTTTGATCAGAGGCGTATTTAGAGAAATTTATATTAAACGATGAGCTGGCTGGGATTTGGCAATTTTACACCGAAATAAATCATCTCTCAAAAGGATGAAAGTTATTTATTTTACACCCTGTATATGACTAGAATAGTGTAATTAAGTATTAACAATCGCCATTAGACGTATTTGATGTCAGCAATGCCGAAACAAACAATTTTTACATTATAATAAAATAGTTAAGTAATATGTTCGATAATAACACTAGATTAAAAAGTATGGCTACAAGACCAATACCAAGACTCAAGTGAGCAAGACTAAGACAAAAGCACGAATAAAGCAAGACTAACTAAATTATTTAAATAATTTGAAAGTATAATATTAATACTGAAACTTTTTAATAAGTAGGTATATTAAAAATTTTTTTCTTTAAAAATTCGAAGTTAATTAAATATTTGCAATCAAAATAGTGTAATGCTGTCATAAATCGGTATAATGCTTTCAACTATCTTCCAAATTTTTTGGTCGAATAGTAAGTGAAATATCGGCGTTTAATAGATTTTACCACTTTAATAATAATAATAGATTTTACCACGTTTATAGAAACTCATGCGGGATGAACTGAAGTTTTGAAAATTTTATCGAAATTAGTCGAATAGTTCCGAAGTTGCACGTTGCAAGGTTTTATGAATACTCAGGTGGACAGAGAGGCAGATACAGAACAAAAAATTTTCTAGGAACCGTAAAGAATGAATATTCTGATTTTGGAATGAAAAAATTCGCTAATAAGAAAATGCAGGAAAGTGCAAGATTTCTTACCAATACCAATACCAAGCCCAAGACGGCATTTTGCAGGAACGAAACCAAGACTCAAACTGCTCTAGCAAGACCAAAATTCTTAATGCAAGCACTAGACTTGGCCTTGCATTTGCTTATTACTAGTGCAGATACAGGAGATTGAATTTCAGCAGTAATTAGGCGGCCTAAGTGGTGAAAGATATGTAGATACAGAGCAAAAATAAATGAAATGCACATTATGTATGTTGCGTACTTAAATAACCTTTAGGTTCATCTATGTTTTAGGTAAATTTTACGCATTACAAAACAAAATTTCTTGATGTTTAGAAACTTTTTTTTTCTGAATACAAATTGGTTTCACTTATTTTAAAAATATTTTTTTCTTAACCACAATTTTCTTATATACTTAACCTAACGATAATTCTTCTAGACTAGTGGCTACGTACGTATTCTGAACGTGGTATGAAACTGATATTTCCTTGTCAATTAAATGTTAGCATAAAATAGAAGGAGGAATGTTTCGCGTCAAGGAGCTGAACACATTACACATACGTAATAGGTATATATTTTAGGCTTAGACAATGAAAACGCTCATTGAGCGAAAAAATCGAAAGTCAGAATGAACACAAACTTAGTGGTATTTAAATGGAACGTGTCATTTGACAAAGAACAATGTGCCAAATGCGTTATGGTTTTCCTTAGTGACCACGTCAGGTGGTGCTGAAGATTACAAAAACTGGGAAAAATGGTTCATAGAAACCATCTAAAATAGAAAATGGTTTCCAAAAACGCATTTGTATTACAAAATAGAAAATAGTCTTGCTGAACATATTTGAAATATAAAATGGAAAATACCTATTTAAAATTGATTATAAAATGCAAAATGCTTTTGTTTTACTTTTCTTATAATTCTATAAATTTTTTATCGGTATTTAATGTAAAATCCCCTATACCGGAACGCAATCATATGTCTGAACAGTTTTGACCTTTATATATTAATGAAGTTAATTAAAATTGACATAGTGTTTGAAAAATTACCAAACTGGATCGGCTGGGACTCGAACCCGGATCTCTTGGTTACCAGCCAAGCGTTGGCTGGTAACCAAGAGATCCGGGTTCGAGTCCCAGCCGATCCAGTTTGGTAATTTTTCAAACACTATGTCAATTTTAATTAACATAATGAATTGGCCATTTGCCAAAGTACATCGAGTGTTCAAGTATCAGCCAAAGCTGGTCATTGAGTGAACATATGAATATTGGTGTATGTTTAAATACGGATAAAAATCCGCCATACACTAATAATGTTTCACAGGCACTCGATAACATTTGAAATTAAAATTAATGAAGTTATTTCTGTAAGAAACCTCTGATAACAAAAATTATTATTATTAGACTGGTTATTTTTCCAATTTAAATTCACCTCGCATTTAATGTTTCCATACTTAGTCAAAGAAATACATACATACATATATATATATATATATATATATATATATATATATATATATATATATATATATATATATATATATATATATATATATATATATGTGTATATTAAACAGTTTTTGCTGGATTTGTCTTTTTGCTTTCGATCAATGCTTGTTAATAGAAACACATGCCTTATAAATTTCAACATTTTCCAGTCAATTTTTCAAGTTAGCACAATAAAAATATACAAAAAAATTTTATTAATCCAATTAATAGATTAGAACAGGTAAATCACCTTTTTATTTTGTTTCAGTATTTTTTACAGACTTGTTTTAGTACTCGTTACAATTATTCACCATGTTTTTAATGTATTATAAATATTTAGATATCCATATTGCATTTACTTTTGATTTTGATAGACTTGAGCGTTACTTTATGGTATTCCATTTTAAAATTAAAAGACAATTTTTACTTGGCTAATACCACTTTGTAATAAAGCGGTATTAGCCAAGTAAAAATTGTCTTTTAATTTACTTTTGCTTCTAAAACACTTAGTTCATGCCGAAACATATAATCATTGATAAATCAAATATATTGATTTAAAACTTCAAATTTTTATTATGAAACGAAAATAGTAGCCATCTTAAGTTTAGAGTGATTTCTAAGTGAACTACTTAAAAATTCACTATGGTTTATGGTTCAGTTAGAAAATACACGATGTTTTTTAAAAGATCACTAGATGGCAAAAGCCCTTATTTCATTTTATTATGTAGAATAAGTATTGTACTTATGCTTGACTCAAATCATTATACATATTTATTTACGTCAAAAGATGTCACTGTGTATTTCAACATTTTAAGAATTTATTTCTTAATTAAATACCCGTTCGGCGAAGGAGGGTCTGTCTCACGTTTCCCTAATGGTGTTAATATTTTCTGTCCGTTTTTTTTTTTTTATAGATGTCAACATATGGTAAAAGAAAAACATTAATAAATAAAAATTTTTGGGTTATACTTTTTTAAAAACATATTCATTGGATTAAAAAAAACTTTCTTTCATGCTTATTAAGAAAGATGGATGTTTAATTTATTTGTCAATTTTTATAAGCCAATTTAATTATACACCTAAAAATGGTGTTCCGGTATAGGGGCTTTTACGTTATATTAATAAAAAAAGAGTCGAAAAAGTCAAAGGTGCTGAAATTAAATAAGGTCAGCCTTTCAAAAAAATTTATAAAGTTTGCATTATATAAAGACGAAATTTAACTCTTGAAATATTGTTAGTCGAAAATTTTGTAAAATTTAATTCAGCCTTGACATAAGCAAACCTTGACTATGCTACGACTGCGACTTCTAAATTATAAAAATCATCTATTTGAAAATACCAAAACATGTTTTATCGACGTGTCTTAAAAATAATAGCACACAATTTGAATCAAAAAGTTTGACTTGAAAGAACTGCTCTAGTAGCAAATTTAACTCAAGTGACATTACAACTTGAGTTATGAAAAATTTGAGTCAATTGAATCAATCTGCATTTAACTTAAAATTAATTAGACTGTGTTCAATTCGAATTTTATGATTAATATAAGTCATAAATGACATACATTAACAGATAAATTTGAGTATACATGCATTTTCATTTTAAAAACAGAATGGAAAATGGTTTGACCGAACTTATTTAAAATAGAAAATGCAAAATGCCACTTTGTATTATAAGTAAATATTTAAAATGAAACCATTTTAAATAGTTCCCAGCCCTGACGAAAACCATGATGCGAATTTCAGATTGTGATTTTTTTGAGTTGGTCACAACACGTGTGGCTGTTTTTAGAAGTACTACAACGCGTACTTCAGGTTATGGATGATAATAGTGAGAAATTACAACGCTTTGTAGCTGATTTTTTCGTTCAATGAGCGTTTTAGTTCTTTGGACATTACATTTATTATATACATTACTCTAGCTTGCTAGAGTAACGTAGCACGGGGTGTAAATCAGTATAATCAAACCTACATTTTGAATGTTGTCTGTTTCACTATAAATGTACATGTATGTATCTATACACATATTATATATTCGTAAGTTGTAAGAGGATACCCATATAGATATAAAATATACAGCAAAATAAACCAGTTTACCTGTGTTGCAGATTGTTATAAAGGTAGCGTAACTAGCATTCTTAACAAGTGGGGCACAACTACAAAAAAACATCCAAAATTTATAAATCTAGAAAATAAAATTGACGTAGGGACTGGTCCGACATTAATATAAAATCACTTCACTATGTGGGATGTTCTACCGTGCCTGTTAGGCCAGTCCCGTATATATTCTCCCTTTTTTGGAAATATGAAACTCGGTATTCTTCATTTTGTAAAATTATTTGTAGCTCGATTTCGACTCTTTTTCCTCTGAAAATATTATATGCAGCAGTATGTACAACTAAATAAATTTTTAGCAGCTCCACAGTCATTGACGTCGTAAGACGCTAAGTGAAACATTTCTAACTCACACACGACGTTGTAAGACGTCAGCAATTCTATATAAAATGTATTAGCTATTCAAAAAAGTGTACCAGTTGTGCCTTTTGTCATTATAGTTTATAACTGTCAAGGTGTTAATTAAATCGTTAAGGTGAGCAGTTATCTTTGTTTTCATGCAGTTGCTCAAATACCTATAAAATAACTTAAATAATGGATTACGTCACCTAAGTTCGTTATGTGATCGTTTCATGTATACTAAAGAAATTACCTAAGAAATAAAACAGCAGTTTGTATTATTCCAATCCCTACGATGCTAAATTTTTCATCCGTGATATGAAATTTTAATGATTTTAGTAAAGAAAAATAAGCAAAAGTGGTCTTCCAATAGCTGCATAGAATCTACAGTTATCTATCAATTTTCATTCGGTAAAACATTAGCAGTATGTAAATAATTTGATATACCTAACATTGAATTTTATTTAACCCCAATTCAGAAAATACTATTATACCTAACGACAAATCGATAACTACTTTTCTCTTATTAGAGTGACATTATCGTATGTAAATTTTTCTCGTCTCTTTTCTTTCTAAAAAAACATTTTCTAGAACGATCCCCTGCGATTCTATTACGCCAATGAATGCTTGATTTGGAAATTTATAAATAACCAATGTGAAACTATTTTATTCTTAAAGTAAGTTCGTCTCAATTGTAATTGTATTCATCCAATGATTATAATATATATGGGACCGATTCTGATACACTACACAAGCGCATCTTGATTACATTTGTACAGATATCAACATTAAAACTTAAAGCGGTATTAATGATAAGTAGGAAAGTTCTAATGCAAACATTTTTACTCGCAATTCTTTTATATCTCATAAAATTCTAGTTTTGAAAATGCCTATTTCATGAGCTACTCAGCGTCAGACGACACTGGATAGAGGTAAAATCCATCGGTCGTGACCAAGAGATGAATTTTTTCACTTTTTGGTTTTTATTGTTTCCTATCGTCTCATTGTCCAGTATTGGTATAATTATATAGAACGGGAATGTTCCATATAAATTGGAACACCTTATTATTTAGCTATTATGTAAAAAAAAATAGCAAACAAAAAGAAAACAAAATAAACAATAAAGGATATTTTTAAAGAATTTATCACTCTTGACGCTTGCTGACACTGATGCGCTCCTTATTTGTTTGCCTCATTTACCGCTCTACAAGCAGCGACAGCTATGGGATTGAGTACAGTTTGGAGATATTTTGATGAAGTCAAGTTTTAAAATGCCGTAGTGTAATATTCGTGTAAAAATACACCCTCGAAAAGGACAAAAAATTTTCTGAGCAATTAGTACTTTTTTAAAAATCCACATTCGCATTCGTACCTGCAGATATTGCTTTTAAAAATTCTGAATCCGTATTCGTATCTGTAGATGTCTTTAAATATATCACATACGCGCGGTACCTAATTCTGGTCTACACATCATGTTGGAAATATTTTTAACATACTGGTCACCGACAAAAACGTATTCAAAGTTATCAAATGCATGTGGACTGGTCATCGGTCAAATGTTAGTTAGATATATAAAATGAATATACAGCAATCCCCCGAAGAACACGATTAATTGGTTCCGTGTTCTTTGAAACCGTGTAGTTCGAGACCACCAAAAGATAGGCATTTTTTATTACAAGTGTGAAAATAAAAAAATATAAAAAAAAAACATTACGTTTAATTTGCAAGTTGTGGGTATTCCAAACATATTGCGACTGTTAAAACCTACAATACTTTTCGTTATCGAAAATTATCGATAACGGACTACTTATCATAAATTGGTTATAATTGTTTAATTTAAGCTCTATTAGTCCCTCTGATTTGGTTACCAATAGAATATTTTCGAAAAAATTAGTTTTCGATACTTTTCGTAAAGTTACGAAAAATATCGAAAACTAATTTTTTCGAAAATATGCTATTGGTGACTAAATCAATGGAGCTAACAGAGCCTAAAGCAACCAGTTATAACCAGTCGATGATAAGTTACGTGGTATCGATAATTTTCGATAAAGAAAAGTAGGTTTTGACAGTCTCAATATGTTCGGAATACCCATAACTTGCTTCGCTTAAGCCTTCAAAAATTTCGTTATTTTTTCGCTACGACGCACCGTTTACGAGATATTTACGATCAAAAGTTTACGGAGACGTAAACTTTTGATCGTAAATATTTACGTAGACGTCAACTTTACGTAGTCGTAAACTTACAGTTTACGTAGTCGTAAACTTACAGTTTACGTAGTCGTAAACTTACAGTTTACGTAGTCGTAAACTTACAGTTTACGTAGACGTCGTAAACTTAAAATTTTCGTCGTATACTTAAAGTTTACGTACACGTAAACTTTTGATTGTAAATATCTCGTAAACGGTGCGTCGTAGCGAAAAAATAACGAATTTTTTGAAGGCATCAGCGAAGCAAGTTATGGGTATTCCGAACATATTGAGACTGTCAAAACCTACTTTTCGTTATCAAAAAATTATCGATGTCGAAAATAACATTTTCAAAATGTAAATTTCTACATATTCTTTATCATTTCTATTATAAAATTCTCAAAAATTTTAGTAGTTTTTATTTCCAACATTTTTCTTTTATAATGACAGATTCAATTACCACTATTTTTATTCGTGTAAATCGAATCCACATGTGATATACATATTCGTGTACATTGAGGACTGATGTAACTTTATATCAAATGTATAATATGTAGTTAAAATCGTGTTGTTTGAAACCGTGTAATTCGGGGGAAGGGTACCCGTGTTCTTTGAGACCCGTGTTCTTCGAGTACCCTGTTCTTCGGGGGATGCCTGTAATTCAAGTTGTTTGCCTAAAATGGCATTAAGTCCAGATTAATATTTTTCCTGCAATACTTTTAGACATTATCAATGAACTGTTGGATTTCTTTTTCACATACTTGTACATTAAAAAGTCCAATATGTATTCGAAAGCATTCGATTCGTTTTAAGATGTTTGTTTAGTCTATGAATTTTAACAAATATTTATGGTAAATTTCCAAATACGATGTTCATCTTCTTTTGCTCGTTTTAAATTTAATGTTAATACATACATTACTGGATAGTACAGTTTTTTATATTGAAAAACTGCTGCATCTAATTGCATTTCTCATGTTACCGTATGTTTAAACTTGTACTAAAATATATTTTTAAATTTTATGTGACAGTGCGGTGGGGAAATGCATGACACAGAGACCAAAAAATATTCAAATTTTATACCCGGTTCATTATGTATCTAACTTTCAAAGAATACTGACTCACACATTGCATATTAGAACTTAAGTAGAATCTGTTTCTTAAATATACACTTCTAAGTAGAACCGACAGTAATAAGACCACATCATGCCTATAAGAAATTGTGTCGATATGGCCCTGTTATTGCAGAAATCCGATATATACCTATTACCTAATAAGTATATTTATTAGTATCAATCTCACTCAATATTATCGAAAATAATTCTAACAGTATGAAAAGCTTTCTGTTCAAATTCTCCTATTATTATCGGATTGATTAATATTGGTTAATAAAACTGAATATTTCGCTGATTCAGGTTTCATACAGAATAATGTAAATTTTAATATATTTTTTAGATGCGATTGGGAAAGACCTGTCATATTTTCATCTACGAATGTGAAATTCCCTTATTAGATCCTGATCTGGCTCTGACAACCAGTGGCTGATGAACTTGTGACTTTATAAAACATTCTTAATAATTCACCCCTCCCAATATAAAATTGTTTAAAATATTATAGTTTGCACTACCTGTAGTTATGAATTAGATATACCCAAGATTATGTTGAAAGTACTGCCGTTATTACTGAATGGACAACTAACAGTTATTCTCGGTTTCTGGTCAAACAATAAAATTGAAATAAGCAACGGAAATGTATGAAAGTAGTAAGAATATTGGCATTCTAGATCTTTCTTCTCTCCTGCCGATTTTTTGAGCGACCTCGGGAGGAGGTAGCGCTACCGGGGCGGTTCTAGAAACCTCCGGCGGTGGGTGGAGTAATGTGAACGAAAATTTTTTCTAACCTAATGAAACCCAACGGAATTTGACCTAACCTAACCTAACCTAACTTAACCTAACTTAACCTAACCTAGCCTAGCCTAGCCTTTTAAAATCGATTGAGTAATTAATTTTTGGCCTTTTTAGTTCCCGAAAACCTTGACCGATCTCACATAAAATACCTTAGGGGGGTATTCTAGTGTAGAGGCATGAATTTCGTCCGGTTTTTGAAGCGCTGTACAAAGGAAACAAAAAATATATTTACTATCCTTTTTTTAATCATTTGTTTATTGATGTTTTATTATTACATACAAAAATTAATCAAAAAAAAAAATTAAAATTGACAAAGTTATGAGCAGTCAAAGTGGGGGGTCCCCAAAAAAGAGGGTGTCCTGGTGTGCATTATTTCAACCCTCCAGGTGATCTGAAAAATAAAAAACAGACGGATTCTTAGTCATTATAGATGCCGCTATCGTATGACCCTTGGACAAGTTAAAAAATTTTTTTTTACAAAATGGCGGCTACTTAAAAAAAATATTTTGCATATTTTTTTAACAATTCCGAATTTTTAAAAAATACTAAATGAAAAGTTATAGTTTTGAGCAAGGTTCATACGATAAAGGCATTTATAAAGAACATCCTCCCCAAATTTGAAGTAAATCGGTCCATTAAAACTTGAGATATCCTTACCGCTAGTTCGAAAAAAGTAGTTTCGAGTAATTTATATTAAAAATTTGAATTTAACATTGAAAAGATACACAGTATACAGGGAAAAAATAACCATAACTCCGAAAATAGTTCGAATTTCCGTAAATCCTTTTAGAGGTTTATTTTTGAAAGTCTGAACTTAAAAATATAAAAAAAAAAAAAATAAAACAGATTTTTTCGAATTTCTAGACTAGAATACTGCCTTAAATCCATTTAGAATTGTTTAACTTTCTAACATTAATAATAATTAGTGAAAAAATTTTCAAAATCGATTCATTTAAAATTTTTTTCCGTGCATACATATGTACAATGTACATATTATATTGTTTTGTTTCATATTTAATAATATTATATCCTAACATAATGTTCAATTTCTTGTTTATCTAAAATTCAATAAAAAAAATCTTCATTACATAAGCTTAGGAAATCTGCTTAATTTTCATTTTTCAACTTGAGACCGAACTATGCTAATTATAATGCAATAAATGAGAAACAAAACTTTCTTTATTATAATACATGTATGTGGATAGATTTCACTTGTTCTCACAAAATTCTTAAAAAAAAATGAAATATTTTTATATTTCATAAAGAACTGAGACATAAATATAAATTACTTATTAGACTAACAAAGAGAGAAAATTAATACAAATGTGAAAATTTACATTTTCTCGAAGAATACTTTAAATAGAAAGAAAATTATAAGTATATTTTCTTCATAATTTTTTTTTTTTTTTGACTTTTCAACGATTGAAAAATCGAACTGTCTAATTATAGGATCGAATGTTAAAAAATGATAAAAAATAGTCAGAAAACCTACTTCTGGGCATCTGACGTGTCTGGCTGACGAACGTGGCCGAGCTACTCCGGATTTTCGGTCGCACACAAAATTTCATAAGCACTAAACGTTTCGTTTGAAACTTATCGTGGCGACACACACACATATATATATATATATATATATATATATATATATATATATATATATATATATATATATATATATATATATATATATATATCTATATATATATATATATATATATATATATATATATATATATATATATATATATATATATATATATAAATCTTAGTGAACATCATTTTCGTATTCTAGGAACCTCAAGACATATTTCTGCCATAACCCCGGGCTCAAATTGCGTCGTGAGACCTACTGTAATTGCTGAATTTCGAGTTTTCGAAATTCGCTAAAATGGGACAGAGATACGGTATTATAATACATAGATTTTGAATAACTATCATTTGTTTTACTTAAAAAAATGAAATTTTTCTATATTTTATAAGGAACTGAGACAGAAATATAAATTACTTATTACACTGACAAAGAGAGCAAAGTGAGACAAAAGTGAAAAATTACGATTTTCTCGAAAACTACCTACTACGAAAACTACCTATTACTACTACGAAAAACATAGAAAGAAAATTGTAATAATATTTTTTTCATAATTTGTTTTCGTCATTTCAACGGTGTAAAAATCGAACTGTCTTATGATAGGATCGAATGATAAAAAATGGCCAGAAAACCTACCTCTGGGCATCCGACGTGTCTGGCTAACGAACTTAGCCGAGTCAAACCAGATTCCAGTTCACACACCAAATTTCATGTGCATTAAACGTTTCGTTCGAGAGTTATCGTGGGAACTCAAAATTTTTGAACCACGGAATACGAAAGCTCATAAATAGCTTCTAATTATACGCTATTTGTTTTTTCAGTTCTAAAAGGTGGCGGGGGGCTTGGTCTAGTGGGGCGTTGTATAATTCTTGTTGATACGAACATAGTATGTGCTATATTTCCGTAAGAGAGTTTAAAGTCCCGACTTGTTCAGTCTCGTTTAATTACTTTATATAATATTTTATATAATTAATATTCGGGCAATAGTAAGACGCCCGTAGTGGACGAATCGAGCCTTTAAAAGTTCTTGGGAATATTTAATACGATCAAATTTTATCACTTAATAACTGTACCAACCATGGGCGCCCATATGATGGATTCCAGGGAGCGGCCCGAAGGGTGGAAAGTGAACTTCCGGAGAAAATCTTGGATTTTTTTTATCTTTTTTATATTTTTCTTCGTAAATTCCCCCTCCCCCTTCAAAATTAGCCAGGCGACCTTTTTTTTGCTTTTTTTTCCCTTTTTTCGTATAAAGCACGGTTGTCGATTAGGGGCGACCACGATTCTGAAATACTATATATTTATAACCTACAAAAAACACCATTAACAACGTCGTTTTGCTTTCTTCAACTCCTTTTTTCTAATTTTCTTCCAATCCTGGCTAGCTAGAGGGGGGCCATGGCCCCTCCCTGCCCATAGGGATGGGCGCCCATGGTACCAACCTCACTAACAAACAACAATATGAAATAGAGTAACACATCAGTTTTAGCAGACATTAACTATTGTATAATAATGGTATTTAGATATTGACTAAAATTAAAATTCAATTTTTAATTAATTAAATAATTTACATTAATTAACTAATTAAGATGGCATTGTTAAACTTGACTTGTTCACACGATAACATATAATTTTATAATTTTTCTCTTCTACTAGAATATTTTATTACATAATAATTATCGACAAAGAAAAAATTACGGAGCGACAGTTTTAATGGTATATGAGTGTAGGTTGTAGAACGACTTCACTCTCTGTATCTGTCTGTATCCAATTAAATGTCATAGCGCGTAATTTCCATTCTACAATTAAGATGATGGAACACTCACTCACCGCACACTATCTACTATAGAGCTAGAGCTAGAGCTAGATAGCTAGCGATCGTCGTTACATACAGGCAAAAGTAGTTAGTGAACGATGAACGAATAAACTGCCGGCGTGCCGCGCCGCGCCGCACCTTGTCACTACCTCCAACTAAAGCAGTCTGTAAAAAATAATAAAAAATACGTTTTCAAATTAAAATTCATTCATATTTTCTGAGTGCCTTATATATGTATATATGTATGTTGTATACACACTGAAAGAGACTTGAGACTTATAGATGCTGACATTCATTGGGTTTGTTTAAATCCAAACTACAAGTAACATCGAGACTTATTTGTTCTATATTAGAAAAAAAAATTATATGCATAAATAATATATACAGGAGATTACTGAAGCGTAGTATAATTTCAGAAAAACCATGACAGATTATTATAACATTGCAAATGTAAACGTGTTACAATTAATAGATACGTCTGAAGTTTCCGAAGTTTTTATGTAAGTGAGAATCTTCATTTTACTTATGTAACTCATATATACTCTATTTCAACTACAATTGATCATGAGTTAAAGTTAAAAAATTAAGTAATTCTTATAGTCAAAATAAATCAATCTTCTCAATTGCAGTTTGTTTTTAGAAACTGCAATTTTAAAATTTACGTAAGTGCAATAATAAAAGAGATAAAGCCAAGGAAACGGAAATTATTTAAATTCAAAAGTGATGAAGCATGGTTAAATTTAACTGAAATGGAACATAGTACTGTTTATTAGTTTATATCGCACCTCGGCATATGGCCCTGTTGTTGCCGAGGTGCGATATAAGTGCACAATAAATACAATAAATTAAGTCATGGCATTATCCAATGACAAAATAAAACTTTTTGGGTTTATACTACATTCTATGGTATATAATAAATTCTTATTAATCAAAGAGTATGTATAGTGTATTAACATTTACCCGCAGGTTCCCCCGCGGGCCGTTTGAAATTATGACATCTAATTAAAACGTATAAAGTGTATTTTCTTCGTGTCACTCTTTTCTCAAAGAAATCAAATGTTTTCTTTGGGTAAAAATTAACCTATAAGAATTTTTAACAATATACAAAGTTTGAATGAAGTCAGTGATTCTTCTTTATATCGTTTTAAGTATATTTTCCTACGGGAATAAGACTTCCAACAGGATACAGATATTTTCTCGGGATAAAAATAACCTAGTTTATTTCCGATCTTTCTGTTAACAATATGCTAGGTTCGAACCAACTCAAAGAAACTTTTTTTGGTTTCGTTTAAAATATATTTTTCCACAGAAATAAGAATTCCCACGGAAGTACGATATTTTACCGGGTTAAAAAGTGGCCTGTGTCCTTTTTTGTCCCTTCTGTTAACAATAATATTATACAGTTTGAAATTAATTCTCTGTTTTTTAATAGTCAGCTGTTGTAATTTAATACATTTTCTCTCGGATATGTAATATTTTACCGGGTTAACAAGTGCCGTATAATCGTCTTTGTCCTCCAAATTATGTTTGTGGAAAGTTTCAAGTTGATTTGTTAAGATGTTGGGGCGTGAAAGTAAATCAAACAAACAAACAAACTCACATTCTCATTTATAATATTAGTTAGGATTAGGTAAAATGTAATATTTTTATTAAAAAGTCATATTTTCTTACAAAAATCTTTTTTTTTTTATTAAAAAAAGGAATCATCAAAATAAATAGTTCCTAGAAAAAAATAAGTACGTTTAAGATTTTAAGTGTAATTTTTCATAAGTAAAAAGGTATTGAAATTTGTTAATTTAAACAGAATATCAATGCCAGTCATACCTAAAAGAAGTGATAAAATAAAAGTGCTTAATTACAGCTGAATAAAAAAAAATTTGGTAATCAGAGAATTTATTTTATAATCAGGCTATGTACGTACTTTACGGAACTTTTTGCGATAGGTACATACGTACGAAATATGCCTCAGTTCGAATACTCGAAGTTGATTATACACGTTATACATGTATACAAAATTATTATTGGATGTAAATATATATTATACTCGTTTGTATGAATCTGTGGTGTGCTGTTATAAAGTTGTATACTGTAAATTTGATATACTTCTATCAAAATTATTACTTATTATTACTTTAGATAAAGGTTCGTTTGTGGTTCTTTATTGTTTACAGCGGCAGTTGCTTTAGTTTCGTACACAGTTTCAAAACTACTACTATTAATCTAAGCTCTAAGGAGAATTATCTTTTCCCTCTATACTATTATTACATGATTTCATTGTGATGATGATTTCAGTTAGAATTTCAATAAAATACAAATACAGTTAGATTTTTATTAAAACTTGGCAACAGATACTACTCGGGCAATATAACTTACAAGGAAAGGGCAAGAAGTCGAAAATTCAAAAAAATCTGAAACTTTGTCAGTATGTAGAGAGTGGCTAGCTAATAACATAAAAAATATCAGTTGCTGCTAAAAAACGTTTTTAAGGGGTGAAACATTCCCTCCAAGTTGGAACTCAAAAATTTAAAAATCGATGAAATTTTGTTTACACGTACCTTAAAAAGTTCTAGTAACAAATATAACATTATTTTTTGCATCTACAAATTTTTAGGGGTTGAAACCACCCCTTCAAGTGTGTGCTAAGAAAATTTAAAATTGACGAAATTTTATTTATATATACTATAAAGAATTTTAGTAATAAATATAATATTATTTTTTATACCTACACATTTTTAAGGGGGTGAAATCACCCCTTCAGCTGTCGAAAGTTTAAAAATTCCGAGATTTTATTCACATAATATCATCACATAAAAATGGATTAATAATTGTGTTTTTGCTTTCATACATTTATAGTGGTTAAATATCCTTTCCAAAGTGGAAAATAGAAGCAAAAATTGACGAAATTTTGTTTACATGTACTACACTGTAGTCTAATATACACTATTTAAAAGCTATCTGTATTGCTAATTTTACACATTATTATTATTTTTATTGTAAAATTGTTGTGTTTGTTGTATATGTAAACAAAATTTTGTCAGTCTTGAAATTTTTAGTTTACAACTTCGAGGGGGTGTTTCACTCCCTAGAACTGTATAAAATAATATATTTATAATATATTCATCGTTAGGTCTCTATGTAATATATGTAAACACAATATCGCCAATTTTTAAATTTTTAGGTACGCACTTGAAGGGGTGGTTTGAAAATTTGTAGATGCAAAAAATAATGTTATATTTATTACTAGAGTTCTGTATAGTATATGTAGGCAAAATATCATAAATTTATAAATTTTTAAGTACACTTATTCAGGGGTAATTTCAACCCTTAAAAATTTATCGATGCAAAAAATAATGTTATATTTTTATTACTAGAGCGGCTATATAGTATATATAAACAAAATATCATCAATTTATAAATTTTTAAGTACACATTTGAAGTGGCGGTTTCAACCCTTAAATATTTGTAGATGCAAAGAATAATGTTATATTTATTATTAGAGCTCTGTATAGTATATATAAACAAAATATCACCAATTTTTAAATTTTTAAGTACACAGTTGAGGGGTGGTTTCAACCCTTAAAAATATGTAATTAAAAAAAAATTTATATTTGTTACTAGAACTTTTTAAGGTACCTATAAACAAAATTTCATCGATTTTTAAATTTTTGAGTTCCAACTTTGAGAGGATGTTTCACCCCTTAAAAACGTTTTTTAGCAGCAACTGATATTTTTTATGTTATTAGGTAGCCACCCTCTATATACTGACAAAGTTTCAGATTTTTTTGCATTTTCGACTTCTTGCCCTTTCCTTGTTAGTAAAGAACTACGCGACAAAGTTCGAGTTATCGTTTACGCCATTTAAACAAGTCTAACGGTGTGAGGAGTCAAAAATTTTTAAAAATTTGTGTTTGCTTTAATATAATCATTATTTTTGAGTCAGGCGTCCTAGGCGAAAAAAAAATAGAAGTTATTTTTTTCTTATAAATTTTCAATACTAAGCAGATAGACAAATGTGTACTCAATATTATTTGTACTGAATATAAAATACATAACATTAGTGGATTTAATGCTAGACATATGTTGCGGACGCGACAAAAGGTACTTTTTTGTCACGTCCGTAACACAAACTTTATTGGCTCTAGCATTAAAACTAATAATGTTATGTATTTTATATTCAGTACAAATATTGTGTATACATTTGTCTATCTGCTTAGTATCGAAAAATTATAAGAAAAATATAACTTCTATTTTTTTTCTTATGAGAAGGCGTGTAAAGTGCGAGAAAATGTCATGTCCGTAACAAAAGAATGGCTGATATGGAGAAAGGAAAAACAATGGTAAGATTATTTTGTGGTATTCTTTTCTTAATTTTAAATGCGACAATTATCTCATTTACATATCAATTTTCAAAACAGTTGTACTATGTATATGGAAAATATAATTTGTTTATTTGTGCTTGCAAATAAAATGTCAACATTTTAAAACAAAATGAAAATAAAAATGTGAAGAACAGAAAAGTAAACAAGTTAGTGACACGTTTTATGGTTTTTGAATTTTAAGTGCTACTTAAATCATTTTAATTATCTTTAAAAACAAGAATTTAATATGCATATTCTGGATAATTATGTATGTTACATGAAAAGAGATCGACTACGTCATTTCGACTAAAACGTTTTTTACGTAGCATTAAAATGCTTCATATAGAGTTTGAAGTATTTTCCAGACTTAAATCTGTGAGTAGAAATCAAGTAAAGCTTGGTCGGTGTAATACAATTATCATTACAAATCTTATTTCTTTATCTTTACCAATGAGAAAATATTTTTAAAATTAATTTCATTTAAGAAAAATTACAAGATTTATGCTTTTAGTACTAGCACATTATGTAGGTATGTATATAACTGAAGGATATTTTTTACAATAAAACCGCTGGAGTTTTCTACTTTATAATTCTAAAACAAAGAAATCATTCTGCATTTTAAGGATTTTTTTAAAACGTTTTTTTTTTTTGTTACATAATTAAAAATTAGCACAAAAATTTTGATATTAAAAAATCCAAGTTTTACTTAAAAAATTTTTTTGCAATTGTAAATTAAAAAGATAAAAATTTGTTTCAAAATTAAAAAACGCGTTGTTATATTTTTTATTTTGGAATTATGTACGTATAGAAACTTATTTTTATTATAAAATACCAGGCTGCATGGTGGTTAAATCCATCTTTTTCTCTTCTTTCCAATGAAATGGTATATAAAAATGATATACAACTATGCCCAAATTTTTTTTATTATTTAGACGCGCAACAACTAATTGAAAGATCATATGCATTATATGACTAGTAATTTTTAGTATAATAATTAACGTAAAGGCCCCTAGACTCGAACGCGATTCAATACTTGAACAGTTTTGATATTTATTGGTTTCTTTCAGAAATAACTTCATTAGTATGTAAAATATCAAAATTGTTCGAGTATTGAATCGCGGTCGAGTATAGGGGCTTTTACCCTACCTAGTGATAATTAAATTGAGATGCGGTAGGTAATGTTTGTGACAATATGTACCTCCCTCCCTGGCTAAAAACAATAAATTTGAATTGTTTTATTTTTTGCAACTCTGCAATTTTGCATGGATTATTTCAATATTATTGTCGTATTTTAGTCCTGTAATGTTTAGAAATGTGTAATTGGTCAAGCTGAGCTGAATCCTTTTGGTTACATAATAACTCTACTTCTTACTAGCTACTTGCCGCATATTTATAATCTTGTAAATTTGTTAGTGAATCGAACAGTTCATGTCTGGCTGACCGAATATGAAAAGGCGGCATCAATATTGGACTGATTTTGGCCTGCCGGGCACCAGAAAGTTGCATAACAAGCTTTGTAGTAACAAAAGGCAAACTTCAAAAGTATTTTATATGTACAGTCAGCCACACTCGTATTCGTACAGCAGCATATTTACTCATATGGCAAAATTTACACCAAATGGATTCCGATAATTTCCCATAAAATTGAACTTCTTTGTTTATAATATGATTGTTTGGATCTTCTACTTCCTATATAAGTTAAAAAAATTTCATTAATAGTTTTTAAAAAAATATTCTCTAAGAAAAATGTTATGCATGCAATTTGTATCAGCATGTCCAAAGCCACATTCGTATTCGTACACCTTAAAAACCTTTGTTTTGTATGTACCTTTATTTTAAATAAACATAAAACTTAATAATCCTTAAGGTCAATTTTTTCATATATTTATTTGAAAATTAAAGGAATTTCAATGGAGTCCAAGAAATCAATTATTGATTTATGCTACCAAAATAAATTCTATAGAAAGTGCTTAAACTGTAAGTAGGCTACTATTTAACATTTAATATATCATAAAGGACAACAAACAGGATAATAAATTAGAAAATAACTTCAAATATAGATAAAAAATACTGACGTCTTATTCTAAATTGTCATCTTTTAATGAATAAATTAACAAAAATCCACCAAAGAGCCCTAAAATGGTTACGATAAGGTGACAGGATTGCATAGTGAAGTATTTTCGTATAGAAAGAATTTCTCGCGTTATTTAAACACGTGATATATACCGTGGGAAAAAGTGTATGTAAATAACATATATAAACAAAGATAGATAGATTGTTCTAGAAACTACGTAATAAGGATTCTGAATCTCGATGTAACAAAATATTCCCAGATAAACGTAAAATTAAGATTTTCATCATTGACCTTGTCCTTAAATCCTTATTTTCCTACATTTTAGAGCAATATAAGTTTTTTTATTTATTTATGTTACTTACCACGTACATTCCCACGGTATATATCACGTCTTTCAATAACTCGAGAAATTCTTCCAGAACAAAAACACTTTGTTAAGTAATCTTTTCACTTAATCCTGACCATTCTATCGCTTTTTTGTGGATTTTTGTTAATTTTTTTATTAAAAAATGACAATTTAGAATAAGATGTAATATTTTTTATCCATATTTCAAGAGTTATTTTCTAATTTATTATCCTGTTGGTTATCCTTTATGACAAATTAAATGTGAATTAGTCCTTTACTTATTATTTAAGAGGTTTAAGGACTTTCTGTAGGAATTTATTTTAGTACCATAGATCAATAATCCATTTTTTGAACTCTATTAACATTTTTTTATTTTTTTTTGTTTAAATTAATCAAAAAATCGACCTTAAGGATTATTAAATTTGATGTTTATTTAAAATAAAGGTACATACCTTCGTAAATGTACTTCTAAATTTGAAAATAAAACAATTCATTTTTGAAACATATAAAAATATTTATCAAATTTTAAGGTGTACGAATACGAATGTGGCTTTGGACATGTTGATACAAATTGCATGCATAACATTTTTCTTAGAGAATATTTTTTTAAAAACTATTAATGAAATTTTTTTAACTTATATAGGAAGTAGAAGATTCAAATAATCATATTATAAACAAAAAAGTTCAATTTTATGGGAAATTATCGGAATCCATTTGGTTTAAATTTTGCGATATGTGTAAATATGCTGCTGTACGAATACGAGTGTGGCTGACTGTATATTACATGCATTTTATTTATTACAATGCAATACATGTATTTTATTTTATTAAAGTAATTTAAGTTGAAGCAAAAAAGAATATCTGTATCAGTTTAACATATCTTGTTAACTGTTAAATAATAAATCTTGTAGATATAAAAAATTCATCATTTCCACATCTCCGAAGTACATCCACATGTGTACAAATACAAATAAAAAGATGAAACTAAAAATATTCAAGTATTCTACACGCATTTATGTGTGTTCATAAGGGTGTGCTAATTTTTAAATAAAAAAGTAAGCCGTTCAACGCTTAGTTAAACAAACAACTAATTCACTATTTTATTTGAAATACCAAGAACTACACACATACATATGTACCTATTATACACACAAAATATTGCAACGGAAATAAAAAAACCCAAACAAGTTTACTGTATTCATGAGTGTTCTCTTGCATTCGGTTCGTTCGTGACGTTCGTCAGTGAAATACTTAGAAGACAATGATTGGGACCGCGCAAGATGATCTGGTGGTCTGATCTAGCATCTTTAGAACAAAATAATACTGTTTGTTTTGCTTCTTGAGATCAACTTCATCAATATCAAATGAACAGTAAAGCAAGTATCAAAAGACAACCAACGCGTATGCTGCTCGCGCTTACTGCAGGCGACATTATCTATTGCCTATTATCAACTAGGCGACGATCAAACGACCGAATGCGAATTTAAATTGCAGACAGTTCACTAGAATGACGATGATGTTATAAATAATATGGAAAATACAGTAACGTACACAAATACATATTTGAATGATTTTGGAACTAGGTACCTAGAGCAGCTTCCACATTCTCGCCGAAGTTGGACGAAGTAGTTCCTCGCGAGGTTGGCCGAGGCATAAGAATAGCATTGAAACACCAACCGCGAAGCACAACGAAATGACCTTCTACATTCTCGACTCGTCCAACCTCGGCGAGAATGTGGAAGCTGCTTAGAATTTCAAAAAAAGTGACTATAATAGTTACTTAATCTTTTGAATTTAACAGTAAAACATACTAAGCCCTTCCTAAATTATACCTATCCCTGCCAAGAGCGATCAGTTGGACTAATTGAACGAGCGGAACGAGCACTATGAGGAACTAATTTTGTATAGAATTTTAGAATATTTGATTCAAAAGTAAAGTGAATTCAAAATTGTCTTCCAAAACGTGTCGAATAGGTCTTAGATTAAACAGTTGGACGGGTCTTGACAAAATTTTTAGAAAATTAGATGTGCTATGGAATACGAATGCTTTAGATTCGTTAGGAAAGCAGCGTAAAACAATAAAAATAATTGATTTTGTACAAAATTTCGGATTGCCAAATTCAAATATTATTGAAATCCCGAAAAAAAGTGAGAGTGAGATTAAAATTGTCCCCTGGAAGAAGAGTCTAAAATGTAAATAGGTACTGCAAAAAATATTGGTACAGATTTTTATACAGAGGTTTTTAGGCGTAAAACGGAAGCAAGCGCTGTAAATAACAAGTAAAATAATTGGTCTCAAAACTGAAAAACTACTTAGGCACAATCACTGTAAAAATAATTTCACTACTGGATAACCTACATCTCATTGTTAGTTGAACTTCTGACCCTGTTCTTTAATGTTCAATTGTTTCTTCTAGAAATCTAGGATAGAACGAGTGTCCCAGTAAAACTTCTTAAACTGAGTTTGAGTCAACTAACTGGTATAGAGTAAGGTCTTTAAAATTTTAGGTTGGTGGTAGGTTAGCCATAGTTTTTAATTATGGCTGGATTGTGTATAAAATATTATTGATGAAACTTAATTGTAAAAATAATTTCATAATAACTGAATAATTTGCGACACTACTGTACAAATTATTTTTATCAAAAAAGTTCAAAGAATATGTAGAATACAAAAAAGTAAAAAAATTAAATGTACGTATGGGTGCATGCAAATATATCTTGTTCACATTATATCAATATTGAGCCATTGAATACGCCATTAAAATTAAATTTAAAATAAAATAGTCGTTTAAAGTAATATACGGCGAATTGCATGGTAATCAATTAGCTATTCTGATCACAAATTTTCACATATGTACATATATGTGGCATGAATTCTAATATATGTACAAGGAATATGAAATTGTAAAAGTTTGCAAAGAAAGAATTTTCTGTATTATTTACTTTTTATCTACAAGTCAGTAAAAATTTACTGTAACAATTGCAGAAATTAAATTACTGACATTGGCTTATGGAATAGTATTTGTTTGAATTTTTTTTGTTTTTCATTCTTTTTATTTAAATGACATAATAGTGTATTAATTCGCAAAGGCCGTAATAGTAGATTACTTAGCATTTACTCGGATGCAGTTGGATAATCCAAGGCTGAACGCCGAACATGTACTTACATGCGTTGTAATTGTCATGATTACACATTACAATTGTGGTCAGTGGCGTAGTGAACATAACCGACGCCCGGGGCACGACACTTTATTAGCGCCCCTCAGAGCCGGACCTAACCTAAGTAGGTTAGCCGGACCTAACCGAGGTAGAGTCAAAAAATGCCGCCCCTGCAGAAAAAATATTGCCTTTTTCCTCCCAAAAAACAAGTGACGAGCAAAGAAAACCTCACATACCTCATTTTTTGGCGCCCCCCAGACCTGCCACCCTTTGGGGCACATTTGACACTCCTCTTTGACGCACATTTGGCGCCCCTCTACGAGTGGCGCCCGGTGCATGATAGACCCCCTTGCACCCCCGTCGCTACGCCTCTGATTGTGGTATTGTACAGAATAATATAAAAATTTAAATTATAAATGCCATGAGTTTAAAACATTTCTACAATCTACAATCATAGTAAAAAGAAGGTTTTTGCGCTCTGTGAAGTAAGCGTAAAACATTTGATTGTCGAAGACTGTTACTTTTCGTTTTAAAGCGAAAAGTAGTACTTTGTCGATCGTTCAAAATATATAATTACAAATCGGGTAGGCGTTATTTGTACTTTCTATGGCAACAAATAAACAGAATCTATCTAAACTTCATATTATTTTTATAGCGAACAAGTGAAATATCAATTTTATTAAATTTCAAAATAACTAATATTAATTAAAAATAATAGGAGTAAATAATTATAAATAACAATAAATAATAAGTGAATGAATAATTTAAATACCCCTCATCCAAAACATGGTTTAATTTTAAAATTAATCTATATTAAATCCAATTTAATAGTAAATCGTTCACGTGCCAGCAAAATTTTCGTATATGTCGTCTCTGGCACGCGTGCCATAGGTTCGCCGGACTTACAGTGTAAAACTGGAACTGGTAAAAGAAACCTCAACTTCACTTTAAGAGTTCTTTCTAACGATATCCAAGACGATATGGCATGTGAGAAAAAAGTTCCATCTCCACTTTCTTTCAGTGTATCGCTTAAAATGATACGAAAAAATTAATTCAATCAGTTATACAATAACTACTGAGCCACCGCAACGCGTGGCCGGGTCAGCTAGTATATTATATTATTATACCTATTATATTGTGATAATTTACAAACAGTATACGCGAAGCATACTTTATCGTAAAAATAAACATATTTTCCAATTTTTGCCGAAAACTCGTTTATAATGTATCAGTGATCGGAAAACGTATCTTATGCGTTTTTTCTCGCTTTTTACCATGGTATAAAAAATTTGAAAACTCTTGTATGTCAAATTCCTTATCCAATAGTTTAAGGATTTGAAGGTTTTCATCAAATTTCATAAATACTGAGTGTTTCGCTCGAGAGTTATCGCGCCTATACATAAATATATATATATATATATATATATATATATATATATATATATATATATATATATATAAAATACAAAATGGCATTTTGCATTTTCTATTTTAAATAAGTTCGGTAAAACCATTTTCCATTTTGTATTGAAAATGAAAATTTGAATCCATTTTTCATTTAAAATGAAAATGCATGCATAGGTACTCAAATTTATGTGTATATTTACGACACTTACGACTCTATTAACCATAGAATTCGAACTGAACGCAATTTAACAAATTGTAAATTAAATGTAAGTTGATTCAATCGACCCAAACTTTTTATAACTCGAGTTGTACCTAATGTTACTTGGGTTAAATTTGTTACTAGTCCTCTTTTTAAACTTTTCTGACTCAACTTGTGTGCTATTCTCTTTAAGACAAGTTGATAAGAAACGTTTCTGTATTTCAAGTAGATTATTTTCCTAGTTTTGAAGTCGTAGTTGTAGCGTAGTCAAGGCTGAATTAAATTTTACAATATTTTTGAGTAACAATATTTCAAGAGTAAAATTTCGTTTTCATATCACGCAAATTTTATAAAATTTTCTCAAAAGACTGCTCTTATTTAATTTCAGTACGTTTCACATTTTCTTAACTTTTAGCGAATTTCGAAAACTCGAAATTCAGCTATTACGGCTATTATATATATATATATATATATATATATATATATATATATATATATATATATATATATATATATATATATATATATATATATATATATATATATATATATATATATATAGATGTTCTCACGATTACTTTCGAAAGAAATGTTTAATGCTTATGATTCCGGATTCCGGATTGGCTCGGCTAAGTTCGTTAGCCAGACACGTCGCACAGTGGTCTGAAAAATCATTCTAGCACGACATAAATCAAAAAATTTTTTGTCGCGAATTAATATTCCGTTGGATAGGATGGTGGTATCTATTTATTGTTAATATTGGTACATTCTTAGAGTATTATGATGTGCATTTGGTTTATTTTAACAGTTAGGATAATTGGCAGCTCGTTGAAGATTTGTTATTTTTTCATTTTAAAAAAACAAAGAAAGTGATTTTTATATAAGCTTTTAAAAAGTGTTTTAAGAGATTTGAAGTTCTAGTTTTGATTAACTTATTCCTTATAGCATAATTAAAGAGGTGAATTAAGTTTTATATCCGTCGGTGTCCGTCCGTAAATTTCACAACTTATGTTACTGACCGATGCCGCGAAAGGAAACTGTTAAAAAAACGGAGAAAAACGTAAAGCTAAAATTAAAATGAATTACAATTTAATTGTATTATAAATATATACTTGTGTTGGAAGTATATACATATATGTACTGCGCGCCCGTCTCTTCCATGGTTAGGCTAGGAGGTCCTTCCAGGTAGGCTGGGAAAAATTGTGGAAAATTTTCAAATGAGTAGTTATTAGTCTATGATTTTCAGACGTTTTTGAAATTATTTCCTCAAAAACTTGAGTACGTAATTCGTAAAATTTTTTCTTATATTTTTCCCAATTACTAAGATAAAAAAAAGCTATTAACCAAGAAAAAAAATTTTGTCGCCCTAAAAAAATTTTTCATACCGCTGTGCGTCGAATGCCTAGAAGTATATTTTTTGGCCATTTTTTATCATTCGATCCTATCATAAGACCATTCGATTTTTATACCGCTGAAAAGGAAAAAAAAGTTATGATGAAAATGTTCTTATGAGAAAATCGTAAATTTTCACTTTTGCATCACTTTACTCTCTTTGTCAGTGTAATAAGTAATTTATATTTCTGTCTCAATACCTTATAAAATATAGAAAAATTTCATTTTTTTAACGTAAAACAAATGGTAGTTATTCAAAATCTATGTATTATAATAGTATATCTCTGTCTCAGTTTTGGCGAATTTCCAAAAGTGATACTGGAAATACGCTATTACAGCAGGTGTCATGACGGGACCTAAGCCCGGGATCATAATAGAAATGTGTTTTGAGGTCCCTAGAATACGAAAATGATATTCACTAAAATTTATATATATATATATATATATATATATATATATATATATATATATATATATATATATGTATGTGTGTTATAACACATGTATGTGAATAGACTTCACTTGTTCTCACAAAATTCTTTAATAAAAAAGTGAAATATTTTTATACTTCATAAAGAACTGAGATATAAATATAAATTACTTATTAGACTAACAACGAAAGAAAACTAATATAATGGTGAAAATTTACATTTTCTCGAAAAATACTTAAAATAGAAAGAAAATTATAAGAATATTTTCTTCATAATTTTTTTTTTCCTTTTCAACGATGTAAAAATCGAACTGTCTTATGATAGGATCCAATGATAAAAAATGGCCAGAAAACCTACTTCTGGGCATCCGACGTGTCTGGCTAACGAACTTAGCCGAGCCAATTCGGAATCCAGTCCGCACACAAAATTTCATAAGCATTAGACGTTTCGTTCGAGAGTTATCGTGGCGACACACACATATATATATATATATATATATATATATATATATATATATATATATATATATATATATATATATATATATATATATATGTGTGTGTCGCCACGATAACTCTCGAACGAAACGTCTAATGCTTATGAAATTTTGTGTGCGGACTGGATTCCGAATTGGCTCGGCTAAGTTCGTTAGCCAGACACGTCGGATGCCCAGAAGTAGGTTTTCTGGCCATTTTTTATCATTGGATCCTATCATAAGACAGTTCGATTTTTACATCGTTGAAAAGGAAAAAAAAAATTATGAAGAAAATATTCTTATAATTTTCTTTCTATTTTAAGTATTTTTCGAGAAAATGTAAATTTTCACCATTATATTAGTTTTCTTTCGTTGTTAGTCTAATAAGTAATTTATATTTATATCTCAGTTCTTTATGAAGTATAAAAATATTTCACTTTTTTATTAAAGAATTTTGTGAGAACAAGTGAAGTCTATTCACATACATGTGTTATAACACACATACATGTATAGAGTTTTGTTTCTCATTTATTGCATTATAATAAACATGGTTCTATCTCAAGTTGAAAAATGAAAATAACAGATTTTCTAAGCTAATGTAATGAAGAATTTTTTTTTTTTTTTTATTGAATTTTTAAGTAAACAAGAAATTGAAGATTATGTTATGATATAATATTATTAAATATGAAACAAAACAAAATATGTACAATGTACACATGTACGCACGGAAAAATATTTTGAATCGATTTTGAAAATTTTTTCACTAATAATTAATAATGTTAAAAAATTAAACCATTTCAAATGGATTTAAGGTATTTTATGTGAGGTCAAGGTTTTCGGGACCTAAAAAGGCCAGAAATAAATTAACCAATCGATTTTAAAAATTTTTTCACAGTTAGTAAGTTAAAGTATTTGAATTAATTAATTAAATGATGTCCGCAAGAAGCTTACGGACTGCCATAAGTTATATGAGATCCTTAGAACCCTTTTCTTACTGTTAGAGTACTAGACTTGTATGAGTTTCGCCAGGATGTACTGAACCTATAATTGTAAAAAATAAACTAAACGACCAATTTTAAAAATTTCTTCACTGCTACAGATAATGGAGTCGGATAAACAAAGCATAAGGAACTGTTTCCCCCCTCAAATTTTTTTTTTGTAGCATGTTAATCACATCGAAGACTATACGAAATGAACATTTTCTACCACTTGCAACCGCCGCTACGAAAGTTATCGGCCATTATGTAAAAAATCGACCATTTTAGTCGTACTTTCTAAATATAGATGAATATATCTCGGTATGTGTAGGTCTAAAAAAAAACGAAAAAAATTGAGGCTATTCACTACGATATAGTCTACCAGCGGTTACTGTATGAAATTTTTATCTGCACACATAACCTTAAAAAAAAATCAAAACTGGAGATACTGCTAGATTTTGGTTTTTTGGTTTTAACTTGGGATGTTTTAAGTGAAGTGTGATGAAATTTTCAGAAAATATACTTTATAACGTGGACAATAACTGGTTAAAATTTCAAATCAAAATATGTAACGAAAGCCCCGAAAATTAACGTCAAATTTGAAAATTGATTGGCCAATGGTTTTTGTGCATTGTATCGTATGAGGTTCTTTTTCCTTTTAAAGTGTAGGTTTTTTATGCACTTTATGATGATGGAGAAGAAAAAATTTTTAAGCCTGGAAAAAAGCGAAAAAAATCGATTAAAAATTCGAAATCGTCACCTATGAACAATATTTGAAAAATAATTTAAATCAAGTAAACTGCCGTAATTTAAATATCAGTTTGAATAATTTGTGCCATACAAGGGTTACAGGCTTCCATATGAGGATTACAGGAATCGTACGTGACTAAAAAACCAAGTTTGGAGAAATTAAGGTTCAATTATTTTCAAAAATACGCAACATCAAAAGTGTACTACTACAAAAAATTAAGGGAGCAAAGAAAAATTGTTAATTTTTGAGTGATTTTTGAAGGGCTGTATTTACGTGAAAAACAGTCGTATCCAGATTATTAAAAAAGCATTTTGAAGCTACAAGATTCTAGGTTTGAAATATTTCGTCCAAAAATGTTTAGGAGTAGGTAGCAGTCAGAGGCGAAGCGACGGGGGTGCAAGGGGGTCTATCATGCACCGGGCGCCACTCGTATAGAGGCGCCAAATGTGCGACAAAGAGGGGTGTCAAATGTGCCCCAAAGAGTGGCAGGTCTTTGGGGGCGCCAAAAAAATGAGGTATGTGAGGTTTTTTTTGCTCGTCATTTGTTATTTGGGAGGAAAAAGGCAATATTTTCTCTACAGGGGCGCCATTTTTTGACTCTGCCTCGGGCGCTACTTAGGCTAGGTTCGGCTCTGAGGGGCGCTAATAAAGTGTCGTGCCCCGGGCGCCGGTTATGTTCACTACGCCACTGGTAGCAGTTATCGACAAATTCTAAGGAATAAGAAAAAAAAATTTTGAAAATTTTTTGCTCTTTTTTTCGGTCTACGGGCTTGTTTTATTTTTTTTTTACAGTAAAGTCATGGTATTGACTTGATAAGCCTGCTTATTCAGTTTCAGTTTCCCTTCTTAAATTTTTCTCTGCGTTGAATTGTTCCGGAGATATCCAACTTTGAATGCAAAAGGATCCTTTTTGCTTTAACCAGCGATACTCTGTAATCAGTGATCGAACAGAAAATTGAAGGGCAGTTTTTCAATCTGGAATAAATTTCTGACATGGTTGTGCCGCGTACTTTAGGAAAAAAAGATTTTTCATCCTTAAATTTAACCTGAAACTTGTGAAAAAGGGATTTTTTTCCTTGTTGCGAAAAATTGTCCGCATCCTTGCGAATGTTGTTGGAGAATCTAATCTTTGTACGAATTTTTATACCTCACTGTACCCCCAATAAATCTGTAAATCAGCAGATCGATCTATTGAATTGTTTTCCTAAACTGTTTGTTCAAAATTTTAGAAAAAAATTAAAGTAGCAAAATTGAATGAGCAAAATTAAATGGAAAATTCAATTTTTTTTCAACTTTTCTCACAATTAGGCGTCTTTTATCCATTAACGCCTTTAGTACCGCCATATATTCCAATTTTTTAGATAAAAAATTTAATATCTCTATAAGTATAATTGCAAGTTTGGTACATTTTGCTTAATTTATTTACAATGTGACCGTCCTTTACTATACAGCCTCCAGTTACCAATATAAGACAATGCACACTCGTCAGTTGAATTTTTTCTAAAAATCTGTATGACGAGCTCAGCTCGTCATTAGTCCTAAAGGCGTTAAGTTTAAAAATTAAAAAAAAATTTTTTTGTCAGAATTTTTTTAAAAAATTGAAACGAATTATTATTTTTTTTTTAATTTAATTTTAATTTTTTAATTTTTTTGAAATTAAAAAAACTTGAAAAAAAAATTTTTTTCTTTTTTTGTTCCCTTAATTTTTTATAGCAGTACATATACGCTCCCACCCACCTCACAAGCTACAAATTCAACAGCAGCTGCAATAATTTAAATCAAGTAAACTACCATAATTTAAATATTATGAGTTATAATAATTTCTCCTATACAAGGGTTACAAGCTTCCAAATGAGGATTACACGAATCGAACCCAATTAAAAAAACAACTTTGGAAAAATTAAGTCCATAGTTCGTTGAAAGGCTCATAGGTGTTAAGCCACTTAGTTTGTTAATACACTCTTAAAGAATGTTGAATTTGCAGCTTGTGGATGGATGGGACCTTTTAGCTTATATACTTTTGATGTTGTGCATTTTTGAAAACAATTGAACCTTAGTTTCTCAAACTTAATTTTTTTAATTGGGTTCGATTAGTGTAACCCTTACATGGAACCTTGTGACCCTTCTATGGAACTAATTACTACTTAAATTTTTAAATTATAGCGGTTTACTTGATTTAAATTATTTTTTAAATATTGTTCATAGCTGACGATTTTGAATTTTTAATCGATTTTTTCGCTTTTTTTCAAGCTTAAAAATTTTTTCTTATCCATCATCATAAAGTGCATAAAAAAACCTACATTTTAAAAGAAAAAAGAACCTCATACGATACAATGCACAAAAACCATTGGCCAATCAATTTTCAAAATTGAAGTTAATTTTCGGGGCTTTCGTTACATATTTTGATTTGAAATTTTAACCAGTTATTGTCCACGTTATAAAGTATATTTTCTGAAAATTTCATCACACTTCACTTAAAACATCCCAAGTTAAAACCAAAAAAACAAAATCTAGCAGTATCTCAAGTTGTGATTTTTTTTTAAGGTTATGTGTGCAGATAAAAATTTCATACAGTAACCGCTGGTAGACTATATCATAGTGAATAGCCTCAATTTTTTTCGTTTTTTTTAGACCTACACATACCGAGATATATTCATCTATATTTAGAAAGTACGACTAAAATGATCGATTTTTCACAAAATGGCCGATAACTTTCGTAGCGGCGGTTGCAAGTGGTAGAAAATGTTCATTTCGTATAGTCTTTGATGTAATTAACATGCTACAAAAAAAAAAAATTTGAGGGGGGAAACAGTTCCTTATTCACTAAAATTTGGAGCTTATCCGACTCTGCTAAGAGCTAAACTATTTTAGATAGATTTAGAATACATTATGTAAGGTCCGCCAGGGTCCACAGGACCCAAAAGTGTCAAAAATAAAATAACTGACCGATTTTGAAAATTTTTTCACTGTTACAGCGCTAAACTATTTTAGATAAATATCGATTACGTTATGTAAGGTCCGCCTGGGTCCATAGGACCCAAAAGTGTCAAAAATAAACTGCCTGATCGATTTTGAAAATTTTTTCACTGTTACAGAGCTAAACTGTTTTAGATAAATATAGATTCCGTTATGTAAGGTCTGCCAGGGTCCATAGGATCGAGAAGTGTCAAAAATAAACTAACTGACCGATTTTGAAAATTTTTTCACTGTTACAGAGCTAAACTATTTTAGATAAATATAAATTACGTTATGTAAGGTCCACCAAGGTCCATAGAACCCAAAAGTGTCAAAAAAAAACTAACTGACCGATTTTGAAAATTTTTTCACTGTTACAGAGCTAAACTATTTTATATAAATATAGATTACGTTATGTAAGGTCTGCCAGGGTCCATGGGATCCAAAAGTGTCAAAAATAAACTAACCGACCGATTTTGAAAATTTTTTCACTGTTACAGAGCTAAACTATTTTAGATAAATATAGATTACGTTATGTAATGTCTGCCAGGGTCCATGGGATCCAAAAGTGTCAAAAATAAACTAACCGACCGATTTTGAAAATTTTTTCACTGTTGGGGAACTAAGCTATTTTAGATAGACATACATTACGTTATTTAGGGTCCCCCAGGGTCCATGGGACCCAAAAGTGTCAAAAATAAACTAACCGACCATTTTGACGATTTTTTCACTGTTACAGAGCTAAGCTATTTTAGATAGATGTAGATTATGTGTTGTAAGGTCCGCCAGGGTCTACGGGACGTAAAAGTATCAAAAATACAATAACCGACCCATTTTAAAAATTTTTTCGCTGTTAGAGAGCTAAACTATTTTAGGTAGATATAGATTACATTATGTAAGATCCGACAGAGTGCATCGGACCCAGAAGTGTCAAAAATAATATAACTGATCGATTTTTAAAATTTTCTCACTATTGCAGACGTAAACTATTTTAGAAAAGTACAAGTTATGTTATCTGAGATCCACAACTGTCGTGCGGACACAACCAGTTTTAAAAATACTTTTACTGTTAGATAGATAAAATATCCTATATATGTATATATATATATATATATATATATATATATATATATATATATATATATATATATATACACATATATATATATATATATATATATATATATATATATATATACACATATATACATATATATATATATATATACATATATATATATATACATATATATATATATATGTATATATATATATGTATGTATATATATATATATATATATATATATATATATATATATATATATATATATATATATATATATATGTATACACCACAAATCCAATTTTACGTAGTGGTCAGTGCAAATTTAAGGGGAAGTACGTAAAATCGGAAGATCAGGGGCGTCGGTAAACATTTGTTTCGGGGGATTGTCGGGGGACAATTTACACCTAAAATTTTGTTGTCTAGACAAAGGAAATCGAATATACTAATTGGATATGAGTGACGACTTTTAAAAAACTGTCGAAAAATCAACTTCGCTATCGCATTCATCGGCGTAAAAGACGCCAAATAGCGGAAGCTGACAAAAATTCTAAAATATTCTACCCATGAACTAGCAAAGATACCAAAAAACAAACTTCACTATTGAATTGGGCACTAAAAATTAGATTAAGCAGCGCATTTTGACGAAAATTCTAGAATGTTCTATTCGTCAACTAACAAAGATATCGAAAATTCGATTACACCATTTAATTGGTCATCGAATAGAAAACCGAATAGCACATTTTGATAAATGTTCTAGAATATTCTATTCGTCAAATAGCAAAAATTGTTTGTCAAAATCGGATATTTGGTGTACATTAGTTTAATTTCCGTTGAACAATTAAGTGGTGCCTTATATTTCCCAATATCTTTGTTAGTTGACAAATAGAATATTCTAGAGCATTTCTCAAAATGTGTAATTTGGTCTCCCTTTTGGTAGCCAATTCAATGGCGACGTCTGTTCTTGAATGTCTTTGCTAGTTGACGAATAAAATATTCCAAAACGTTGATATCTCTCATTTTTTTGATATCTCTTCTAGCTGACGATTAGAATATTCTAGAATTTTACGTTACTCATTTTGCATATTACGTATACAGAATATGTTCATGTATATCTGCAGTGAAGTTTTAAAATTTTTGAAGGCTACGAGACCCTCAGACAGTATTACCTACGGCCCTGACTCTGGCTTGGAACATAAATTTTCACCATCACAGACAAACAACAACGTATCTGTGAGAGGAGAACCCCACTAAATCGCTGACGTCACTACGTAAAATCGGAGTATGTACCATTGGATGGCCACTGTATGTATATATATATATATATATATATATATATATATATATATATATATATATATATATATATATATATATATATATATATATATATATATATATATATATATACATATATATATATATATATATATATACATATATATATATATATATATACATATATATATATATATATATATATATATATATATATATATATAGATATATATATATATATAGACTGTACCGAGTATAATAAATTTATATCAATTTTTATTTTACTTATATTATTTACTATTATACCAACCACAAACATGTCATGATTTACTTATAATAGAAGATTTTTTTCAGAATGTTAAAAAATAATTTAGGCACTGCTATTATTTTGCAGACAGGTGTATATATATATATATATATATATATATATATATATATATATATATAAAAAATAGTAAAACAAATTTTCAGAATAAAAATTTTTGTTTTACTTGGCACAAATTTTCTCTTGCTATTAGTGAAAAATTAGAAAGGTTTCGTTTAATATTAATCAAAAGTTAAAAATTTGCGCCAAGTAAAACAAAAATTTTTATTCTGAAAATTTGTTTTACTATTTTTTTCAAGATTATATTACTAAAATAACACCTGTATTAAACGTAGTTATTATAATTATATTTGTACTTGGCGTAACAATAGATTTCAATTATTTTTGTTTTTAAAAAATTAAAATATCAATCAACGCAAAATACTTGGCGCCATTTTTGCAGATATCGTCAGATATCTGTTTTTGTCGGATTTCATTTATTTTTGTTTTCTGTTAGACAAAAAAGTACATCTAGGTAATTCTACTATTATACGACTGATTGAATTCCGGACAATGCATTTAAAAAATATGTTGTAGGTATTTATTTATAGAAAATTAGCGAAGCGATTCTGAAATCGGTCTATCATGCAGGCACCGCGGAAGTATTCCATGACAGGGGACAAACATTTTTGGTTACGCCATTCTTTCAATCTCCGGCACGACTTCCTCCGGTCAATTTACTGCAGTTAAAATACGAAACGGGGATGACTAGATCAATCAAATTATCAGTCAAATTATAAAAATATCTTACTTATTACAGGGTTAGGCCTCTCCAGAATTTTCGAAAAATAGATTTTTTCTTTTTTCAGTGGCCCCTAGGACCTCAAAAATGATATCCCAATAGATTATGGCCGGGAAAAATCTTTAAGTACTCGGTTTTCGAATGTTAGTACAAGGCTCAAAACTTCAAACGTTTTTAACTCAAAACTGCACTTTTTAAGGGGAACAAATTAAACGAGCATCTATTTAAACAAAATGCGAAATAACTAAGAGCATTTGAAAAACTATTGTAAAACAAAAGTACCAATAAATAAACTAAATGATCACTATTCTTTATTTTCCAGCAATAGTCTATATAAACTAGAATTAATATAATAGATTTTGTGCATTTATTAAAATAAATGTTACATAGATAATGAATTCTTGCTCTTAAAAAAATAAATAAGCATTACATGTGTTACATAAAATAAACATCCGTATATTTAAAAAATATTTTGTGCAATAAAAAATTTACAAATGCACTTTTATAACTTTACTACCATTATTTTATTCAAAATGATCCTTAAGAAAAACCACTTGCCCCATAAAATGACTAAATGAGCATTAGATTCTACAAATACGTATTGTTTAGGTATATACATTGTACGCACTGTACTGTGACAGAATAAGTGGAATAAGATCTAAGAGTAAACAAAATAATGTGAATTTTATTTTGGTCGTTTCCATAGATACATATACAAAAAATTAATGAAATTAGAGATAGATTAAAAATTTTGTTCTTTTAATTTAAAATTTATATTCAATTTTATTTAAATCAGAAAAGAAAAAAGTCGTAGAAAAAATAGCGTATTCAACTCGCTTGCAATGGCTATTACTCACTCAGATGCATTACGACACTCGCCTCGCAAGCTCGGCTCGTGTCGCAATTTCATCTTCGTGAGTAATAGCTATCATTACCAGCTTGTTGAATAATATACTATTTTTTTAAATTACAGTATTTATTACGGTTAGTTCACTTTTTTCTAAGTTAACCTTGCCTACTTATATTAGTATTAAAATAATGCACGCCTACTTGTATTTAGAATAAAAATAATGCATTTAAAACACATTTAACAATACCACTGAATTCCGATGTAAAAATGGGAGAAGTGGGGGAAAAAGTAATGTGGAATCCATACAAGGCAATAGTTGGATACCAACTCAATACATGTACAAAATTTCAGCCCTCTAGGTTTACTCAGAGAGCCTCTAAGCGTGTTAAAAAAAAACACAAAAATCAAGGAAATATTGGCGTAAAAATCGTTGGGGCAAGGGTTAAAAGTTGAAACCTCTAAAAAGCAGTGGCTGGCTATTAATTTAATCTATACACAAAATTTCAGCCCTCTAGGTTTATTTGAGGAGATTTTGACTACACGGAGAGAAAAATCCTATAATTTTTGTAGAGAAAATTTCAGAAAAATTACTATGCTCCCCTATAATACGTGCGCGATCGACGACCAAAATAAAAAATATGTGCTAGCATGGTAAAATTTAATGTGGTGCTAACACAACTTTTATCACATTCTTATGCATGTATATTATAGTTTAATTCTTGTTGTCGTACTCTTTCATTTGCGCACCTGACTCGCGACCTTATATTGGTTGCACATAACCTGTAAAAACATGTATACAAAAATGATGGCCAACAATATAATTCTAATACATATACTAAAGATGGGTAAATAACAAAAATATGAATTAAACGATAACATCATCCTAAGAGAGTGTAAAAGCAACTGACAAGTGACAATAGCTGCATCAAGGTGCCTGATGCGAGCTGTCTGACAAAGTTTCTTCCACAGCCCACACCTATATGGTGCGCATGTAACCCATGACTCGCTGATTGAGGTACATTTCATTAGAGCGATCCCAACACAACCAACCGTTTTTTTTCTTTCTATTATTAACATGTTAGCATGGAAATTTTTTTAATAAACACAATTAAAAATTATTTTTTTGTCGGTAATGGAACTTTTTACTGTGCTGTTTTACAAATTTTACGGAGATAATATTACGAAAAGAACATTCCAACCTTTAAATTTTTTATGATTAATTATAATCTTTATATTTTTACCTTACAGAATTTAATATGTTCGTCCTTTACACGTCGATTGTAGTGCTGAGCACAATAATTTTTATAGGAATTTTCTCTCCGTGTAGAACGAAACTGTTAAAAAACAAGAAAAATCTTGTTCTTTTTGGTATAAAAATGGTGGGGGTAAGGGTTAAAAGTTCAGACCCCCAAGAGGCATCCCCTTGGTACCAACTCAATCCGAATACAAAGTTTCAGCGCTCTAGGTTTATTTGGGTGACCTGTGCGAGCGGTACAAACTTCGAAAACGTCGAAAAAGCATGATTGTAGCTTAAAAATGGTGGGGCTGGGGGTAAAATACTAAAACGTCCAAAAAGCAGACCCTAGGTACGAACTCTATCAACGTACCGAATTTCAACCCTCTACGTTAATTCTAAGGGCTGTGGGCGTGTTAGATCAAGCCAAACAAAGGGGCAAAACTACTGTTATCATAGTATTCCAAGTGTAGCAGAAAAGTGATGTAAAATCCTCCCCACTTCGCATTGCTATGTTGTTTAGGTACACAGTGTTTGTAGTGGTGTTGGTTTGATGTTTGCTTCTGTGTGCGTATTCACACACACAACTACAAAACACAAAGTATTATCACACAGATCAACGTGTAGCTCAAGCAATAATGGTCTTACAACACATAACAATCGTAGTGTATTCGGTGACCTATACCTACTGACTAAATGCTTTAAGCTGTGACCGACCAACAAATGACACCAAGCGAGCTACACCTTTTTATTTTAGTTAGCTTCTAGTGTTCTATGCAGTCAAAACACTTTTTCCCTCTCTACTCCCTCCAAATCACGCTAAGAAGCTGAATTTTGGATATGTTGTAGATAATTGACCGAAACATTATTTCCAACCGGTTTGGAAAAGTTTTATTGTTTTGTTACCCCCACCACTCCCTTAAAGGTTGAGTCGGATCCAAAATTTGCCCAAAATTTGACCCCACTTTGATAGTATTGTTCTGCATCGGAATGAGCCCCACATACCAAATTTCAGCTCCCATAGGGGGGGGGGGCTACACATATCAACATATCAACAGGTAGCGGGGATATATATATATATATATATATATATATATATATATATATATATATATATATATATATATATATATATATATAATCAGACATTTTTCTTCTCCATGAGCGTGTTCTACGGGTCCGAAAACGGATAGCGCCCCTAGTCTCGCCTCGTCCCGTTCTTATCGTATAGGCTGTATAGGTCTAATTTTTTTGAAAGAAAAATTCGACTAAAAGCTATATGCTGTGGATCGGGATCGTATAAAAAAAAATTTCATCGAAAATACATAACTCAAAAGCTTAAAACTTTACGATTTCCTTAGAAGTTGCTTTTCTAAACAAGATAAAGCATTAATTTACACGTGGGAACATTTTATTTCATTTTTATAATATTATAAAATTAACTATTGCCCAACTTACACCTATGTTCAACTAGCCCCGCTCTACCCTATATAAAATAATGAATAAACTGTATGCATCATGCATGCATGCATGCATTTGTAACCAACTACAGTTTTAAAAGTTCATAATCTAGTTTGCATTTTGAAATTTTCAACAAGTTCTAGTAGTCAAAGTAAGCAATTTAGTAAACATTTCAAAGATCTATGATTTTTTGCTGTTAATATAATTAAATAATATTGAATCCCACAGGAACATTTAATCGGGCTAAGATTACCCAGTGAACACAGTTTTGTAACAATAACGTTAAAATTACAGAATCCAAAATAACACGTTATGTAATCTGAAAGTCACAGAAAACGCACATGTAACTTACAATTTCCCACTCAGTTACGTAACATTGTGACGTAACATTGTTACGTCTAGATTACAGAATTAAAAAATAGAATTTACTCAGAGATTCCATTTACCAGTCCTTTGAATCTTACACCTTCTTTTGTGAAATACATATTCAAAATTCCCTTTTTTGTTTCTTATTAACATTACATACACATATTACAAACTTATTGTCATATACACCTAAATTATTATTGATTTTTTTTTATTACTTCGTTGACTGTTGCGGGATTCGATCGATTAACCAAGCTGAGTGCTGAAGCATCTTTGAAATTATCGACAGTCTTAACCACTAGACCAAACTCATTTGGTTATAATCATCGTTATACAGTAATACATATCACAAAATACTAAATAAAGACTAACAAGAATTTTTACAACCGTTTTATTTTTAAATCAATAACAAAAAATTCTTTTTAATTTTAAGACGAAAACTCATTTAAGCGTTGAAAGTATTAAAATTAATGGTGAATTTTCTGAAAATTTTAGATGTAGGTAATCATCATAAGTACATTAGGGTAGTATTATAAAAATTGAAAGTAAAATAAAAAACGCCGTGAGCAGCGGGGCCCCATCACGGTAGTCGAATTTTCCCCTTCATCTTCGGTATTGAATGTTTACAAGCGAAATGTGATTGAAAGTCTACAACTGAATTGTCATTTTGTTGGTTTCAAAACTGGTGATGAGTGTTTGGCTGATCGAGGCTTTAAAAAAAGGTTTTAAGTATTTAAGGGCTGTATCTCAGTAAATTTCAATTTTGTGCCGAAAACAGGTAGCAGAAAAAAAACCAACACAATTCGTACGAGGGCATTCCTGCCCATGTTTATCCGCTAATTGCCTTTATGTTTTAGTTTTAAATATTAAAAAAGGACCTTAAATAGTAAACTGGAAGGCCTTTATAAAGATATTTTTTCTTTCAAAAAAAAAAAAAAAATAAATAAATAAAAAATAAAAAAAATAAAAAATTATTTCTTCGGTATTGAGTGTCTACAAGCGAAATATAATTGAAAGTCCACAAGCGATTTGTAATTTTGGTGGTTTCAAAACTGATAATGAGTGTCCGGTTGATCGGGGCTTTATAAAAAGATTTTAAGTTTTTAAGGGCTGAATCTCAGTAAATTTCAATTTTGTGCCGATAGAAGTTAACAGGGAAAAAGCCAACACAATTCGTACGAGGGCATTTCTATCCATGCTTATCCGCCAATTGCCTTTGTGTTTTACTTTTAAATATTAAAAAAGGAACTTAAATAGTAAACTGGAAGGCTTTTATGAAGATATTTTTTCTTTCCAAAAAAATCCAAAATTTCTATTTTATAAATAATAAAAATCCAAAATTCCTAAAGAATAATTAAATAAATAAATAAACAGTGACTTTAATAACATTTGCAAATTACTTAATATGTATGTATTTCATTTGTTAAAAAATTGTATTCACTTTTTTTTAAATTTTTTAAAATTACTATTCGCCTACTTGTATTTACAATAAAAGTAATGCATTTAAAACACATTTAACAATAGCATTCAATTCCGATGTAAAAATGGAAGAAGTGGGGGGAAAAGTAATGTGGACTCACTAAAAGGTACTAGCTGGATACTAACTGAATACACGTACAAAATTTCAGCCCTCTAGGTTTCCTTATGGAGTCTCTAGACGTGTTAGAAAACAAGCAAAAAAATTAAGGAAATATTGGCGTAAAAATCGTGGGGGTAAGGGTTAAAAGTTGAAACCTCCAAAAAACAGTGTCTGGCTATTAGCTTAACCTGTACACCAAATTTCAGCCCTCTAGGTTTATTTGGGGAGATTTTGACCCGAACGAAACTGTTAAAAAACAAGAAAAATCATGTTCTTTTGGGTATAAAAATGGTGGGGGTAGGGGTTAAAAGTCGAGACCCCCAAAAGGCACCCCCTTGATACTAACTCAATCCGAATACAAAATTTCAGCCCTCTAGGTTTATTCGGGTGACCTGTGCGAGTGGTACAAACTTCGAAAACGTCGAAAATGCATGAAATTGTAGCTTAAAAATGAGGGGGGTGGGGGTAAAATATTAAAACCTCCAAAAAGCACAACCTAGGTACGAGCTTTATCAACACACCAAATTTCAACCCTCTACGTTAATTCTGGGGGGCTGGGGGCCTGTTAGATCCAGCGAAAATCGTTTTTCTCCCCTCTACTCCCACCATATCATCCTAGGAAGCTGAATTTTGGATATGTTGTAGATAATTGACCGAAACATTATTTAAGACCGATTTGGAAAAGTTTTATTGCTTTTCCGCCCCCCACGACCCCCTTAAAGGTCGGGTCCGAAAAAAAATTTGCCCAAAATTTGACCCCACTTTGATAGTATTGTTGTGCATCGGAATAAGCCCCACTTACCAAATTTCATCTCTTAACTTCCATAGGGGGGCCCTACACATATTAAAAGGTTGCGGGAAAATATATATATATATATATATATATATCAGACATCTTTTTTTTTTACATAATCGTGTTCTACGGGTCCGAAAACGGATAGCGCCCCTGGTCTCGCCTCTCGCAGCTCTTATCGTATAGACTGTATAAGTCTAATTTTTCGGAGAAAATTCGACTAAAAATATTGAAAAATATTTAAATTCGATTACTTTGTCTATTTCACGAATTAAAAACTATTTTTACTGAACGCGTTTTCAACCTTTCGGTCATCCTCAGAGGAGAAAGATGAAAATAATTAATGGGAATTTATAGGTAAGAAAGATATATAGGGGGGTGTAATATTATTGAATTGGGAAAAACCCATAAAATTTTTGTATCGAAACAACTAACTATACGTGTAAAGAAGAAAGCAATTAAACCAGTTTGTAGGTACCGATATGAAAAAATTTTTATTTTTACCTAATAATATGGCTGTTCAGATAAATGACCTCTTTATGAAGACTAAAATAGGGGTGTCCAAAGTTATTGAAAGACTGAAGTGATTATATTCGTTCAGAAATTTTTTTTTAATAGAGGAGAATTATTTAGATCATTTTGATCGTTTAAAACTTCTATTTGTGGGTCACTGTTTAATCTGTTAATTTCTAGAGCCTCTAAAAGATTCAATTTTAAACCATTATGGCAAACATGTAGAACTTTTGGTTTATGGTCTGTTTATAGTCTGTTGTTCTACATGTTTGCCATAATGGTTTAAAATTAACACCCCGGAAACCTTCAATCGAGACTAAACTATCCCGACTAAAACTATTTCAAAATTATTACTATGTGTGTTCATAGTAAATGTTTGTACCTATATTAAATTTTATGACATTCGATTCAGTCATCCTACAGGAACTTTTAATCAGGATAAGATTAGCTTATGCGTTAACTCAAGATTAATCATGTCTGTGTACCAAATTTAATCAAATTCGGTTTAATTGGACACGATTTTGGAATTTCTTTTGCATCCCCCGGGGACATTCAATCGGGATAAAACTATTCTACGTGTTATTAAAATTCTTGCTGCATGTGCTCCTAGTAAATAGTGTCTATATTATATTTCATCGAATTCGGTTCAGTCATCCCACAGGAACCTTTAGTCGGGATAAGATTATCCTATTTGTTAACTCAGGATAAATAATGCCAGTGTACCAAATTTCATTGAATTGAGTTTTGTTTTTTGAGGTGTCTTTGAATAATTGACGACATGGGTGGAATAATAGCCTAACTCGCGTTAGAAAGTTTTTCCGTAAATTGCATTTTTTTGTAGCTCTGGGATAGCTCTATTTGTAAAAAAAAATTCACTTTAAAATCTTATAAAATAACGAAGATATTAATAATTTTGTGTTAGGTTGTTATTTTCGCAATTTGCTATTAGTTGACCTAACTTAAATTAAACCATGTAACACATACATACATATTAATTTATTAGGATGTGCATGAAAAATTGGGTTCTAATAAGAATTATATAGGTACGGTACGTATATCCAACAAAAATATTGTTTTCATGAGAAAAAAACATGATAGAACAGGTTCTACTACCCCTAATAAAAATAAAACTATTCTGTGGATAAAACAATAATAAAATTTTGTAAAATATTTTTAAACCTATTTGTATACAGTACCTTCAGAAAATTAAGGTACAATAAATGACTTTTTCCACTTTAAAAATAAAACTGATTTTTTTTAATATTCATTTGTATTCTTAAATGTAGCCTATAAGGTACTAATAATGATTATACTTAAAAGAAAATTATTACCGAACCTTTTTTTATTTTAAATGTAGTGTTTTGATTTTGAATTGACAGTTGAGATGATTTTCCTATAAGAATGTCTAATTTCTAAACATAAATACATAATTCTTAATTCTTAAATGTTAAATATGAATGATAATTCTTTACGATATATAACTAAGAATGAGGTATATATAAGTTTATAAAATATTGTTTTTAAATCATATAAAATAATTTGTTTTCTCCTCATTTCATAACGGCACTGTATGTGAATCTGTATGTATTTTAAAAAAATATTTTTGTTTTGCCAATTATGCGTATTTATATATATACATACCTATATTACCTATGTACACTGGAGCATCGATTATGCGAACTATAATAGGTTTGGTTAATCGATCATTTTCGAAAAAAAAAAAAAACATTAGTGTTATATTATGTATATGAGCATAGTGAAACGAATAAACAATAATAATAAACACAAATATCTTTTGTACATATTATATTACAACTCTAAGAAAAAAGTAAAGGTAATAAAATTTTGAAAAAAAAAAGATTGGTTAAAAAAGATGACAAGGATAAAAAAGTAGCTTGCACAGTGACAGTTTAATTTATTTATCTCTCTCACACAAAAATGTGACAAACTAAGACGGATTTACATAGCTAAAAAAAACTTCATAATTCAAAAAGTTAAATGAATGTATATAATTCTTAAAACTATTGATTTAGATTATAATTTAACATTTCTAAATCGTATTCTGTATTGTTATATTCTATTTTGAATTGAAAAGTAATATTTTTATGAATGTTGCTGCAACAGGGCAGTTTCGTACTGAAAATAATTTATTTCATTTTTTGCTATAGTGTAAATCCAACTTGTAAAATTTTATTACGTTTACTTTTTTCTTAGAGTTGTAATATAATACTACGATGCTTACACAAAAACAAATAAATAAAAATTACATATAGTACATAAAGGTACATAGCGCTAAATAATGGTAAACACGTAAACAGTAGGCTTATATTTTAGAAAACAACAAAAAGTTCCACAATAGAGCTAGGAGTTGCAAAAGGATTAATTTGCCAAGGGAAAAAACTATCAAGGAATAAGGTGATTAAAGAAACAGACGGAACTACTACTAAATTTGAATTTTGTCTTCTGCAACGCGTTTGGTTAATCAAGGTTCAGATAATCGATGCTCCACTGTACTTATTTTATTACTTGTTTAGTATCCATGTTTAGTATAGCTGGTGTACTTTTTATTTAAAAAAATCTTGACTTAAATTTTTAATTTAATTTAGGTTGTTATTGTATCCAAGTTGTCATTTTCATATTAATCCGTCGCCAATAATTTTATTTGAATTTGGGAAATAAGAACCTAATTTCTGAAATATTTAAATCAATTAATCTCAAAACTAGTATTTTGAAATTAGGCTATTATTCCACCCATGTCGTCAATTGTTTTTGTATCCCTCAAGAACTTGCAATCGGGATAAAATTTAGCCTATGTGTTAATATAGAGTATAAGGAGTGTGTATATAAAATTTTATCAAAATCGGTCCAACCGTTTCAGTGTGATTGAGAACAAACTTCCAAACATCTAAACATCCAAACTTTCACATTTATAATATTATTAAGATACTAGCCGTATACCCGATGGGATTTCCCATCGGCAACATCTTTTTATTAGGTAATCATTGCTCACTGCACACTTTTTAACAATGTTTTTCAAAACCCTAAATATCAATTTCCACGTTTCTAATTTTAAAAATGACGAACTTTCCATACGAAGTTTCATTTCCTGTTTTAACTCTTTAGGGAATGAATTTCCAGAAACGTTAACACAACTGACTTTTATTTATAAATAGAAGCCTAAATACCAGTCTTCATACATATCTTCTGTGCTAAATTTCGTCCTTCTAAACCCAACAGTTTAGGCTGTGCGTTGTCTGTCAATCATTGTATAATAGTATATTGTGCAATAAGTGCGGGAAATTGTCGATTGCCCACGAAAGCGAAGTTGAGCGCACGAACGTAGTTAGCTTGAGTGGGGCAATCGACAATCCCGCACGAGTTGCACATACTATTTTTTATTACGAATTTCACATACTTTTTTTCTATTATTATCACTATTTTGACATTTTCATTTCTTTTTAAAATAATATTTTTAAGTGTTCGTCTTTTTTTTCTGAATTAATTATCGTTTAAATTACGTTATTGATGGTTTCTATAGAAATAATTATGAAATATTTATTAAATGAAAAATTAAAAGGCGGCTTTGCGTGTTTTGATTAAATTTGGCGTGTTTTATTGTCAATTTGCGTGTGCAAAGTTACTTTCCACACGCAAAAAAGTATGCGGGAAGAGTACAGCGGGCAAATAGCTATTTTGCGTACAGAAATGTGTGCGCCAAGTTAGTACTTCTCCCGCATGAGTAATAAAAAATATTATTTATTTGAATAGTCATAGTAACAATTTTTATGTCACCGAAGGATGACATATTAATCTCGTTGTGTGATTATAGTGGGGGAAAACAATTATAGAGTTGTACAGGCATTTATTGAATAAACGCAAGAGGGCTGTATTCTCACTGTACTTACCATAAAAACTAAGATCCAAAATGGCGGCTAAAGCACAACCCCCACTATCCCGCCAATTTGGATTTCGACACACGGGATACTCCTAAACGTCTTCCAAAAAAAAAAATTTCACAATAAATTTTGCAAACCAAATTATTAGTGCTGCACATCTCATATGTGTGTTAAAAATACAGACTCTTACTGACAACTGGATATGACTTTGACGAGGTGAGGTCTGTAATATCTGGACTTTAGTCTCACATTAAATTGTTCAGATAAAAATTGTAGAGAATTTTACACTCTAACAATTTCTTAAAAGCTATTTTCAAGGTATAACGTATTTACGAGATATTAAAAAATATGGGATCCATCAAATTGTGGCGAGTTCTACATCGAAAGTTACAAAATTCATCGGAAAGTTTTTCGATTAAAACTGTTTTGTTCCAAATTTAATTTTCTATAATATTAGTTCTCACCATTTTCTTTGCTAGATGTACTGTTATTGAGATATTTAACAAAAACTAAGATCCAAGATGGCGCCTAAAGCACGACCCCCACTAGCCCGCCAATCTGGATTTACATATACATGGAATATTCCTAAACGTCTTCCGAAAAAAGAATTTCAGGAGAAAATTTTACAAGCCAAATTATTAGTGCTGCATATCTCATAAGTGTGTTAACAATACAGACTTACTGACAATTGCACGTGATTTTGACTTTTAGATGTCTACAGCTTATGAACTATTAGTTCTACGTAAAAAAGCTTTCAATAAAATTTGTAGAGAATTTTATGCTTAACAAGTTTTATACAAACTATTTTCAGGATATTTTCACATCTGAGGAGATATGAGACAAAAATCATTACAATGAATTTTCACAAAAATTTAATGTTCGATATCTCAAAAAATATTAATTTCACGGAAAAATGCTTCAAACAAAAATTGTAGGAAATTAAATTCTCGATTAGAAAGGTTCTTACTATTTTCCTTGTAAGATTGATCGTTTACGAGAAATTGGCAATTATTTGAAAAAGACATTTTCCAATACGGCGGCTGAAGCACAACCTCCAAATGTTACACAATGTTTGTAGTGGTGTTGGTTTGATGTTTGCTTCTGTGTGCGTATTCACACACACAACTAAAAAACACGTATTATCACACAGATCAACGTGTAGCTCAAGCAATAATGGTCTTACAACACATAACAATCGTAGTGTATTCGGTGACCTATACCTACTGACTAAATGCCTTAAGCTGTGACCAATGGATACTTATACACACAAAACATCCCTGAACAACCTCCAAAGGAAAATCTTGTATGTAAATTTTTGCATTTTGACAAGCTTTTTCTTGGTAAATTTACTGTAGTATAAAAAAAAAAGTATTCGATTTTTCAAATAATTTAAAAAAAATTGAATTTCTCGCAAAATTCGATTATTTTTTCTAAAATCGATTTTTTACAAATCGATTTATATTAAAAAGAGAAAGATCGATTTTTTTTACACCATGTCACATTCCTATTTATTACATAGCGTAAACAGTTTGTAAAGAATGTACATACAAAAACAGGCACATAATGTATCGCATATTATACACGTTATACACCATATACAGTATATTATTACGTATATTATGTATGCAATGTTACAATTTCAATTTTTTTGTATTATTTCCAGCGCTTGCCATTTTGTGTTTTCAAACAATAAATTTTTAAATAACATTCAGAATTTCAGCAAATTTATGGTTTTCAGCCATTTCACATCAGAAGAACTTTACACATTTCCCAGTTTTCACAGTGCAGAGCTTTTTTTTTCATGGTTTTTGAGAAACACAGATGTAGTTTATATTTCACAGCTTTATAACAATAAACTAGATAAACAAAAACATTACAAATTTATCAAAAAGTTAGTTTTATCCAGAATTCACAGTTTCACTAATCCAAAACACTATAATTAACACTGATAAAAATTAAAGTCGCAATCCAATTTATCTACACTAACTTTATATTTGTTAATTCAACCAACTTTACACTTTACACAAAACAAATACCTAATAAATGACCTGTATCACGAATACAATTTACATATGAATCAGTATCAATAATTAAATAAAATGAAAATACTATTTTTTTAAAATTAGCCCTATATTTTCAATTTTATAATCATCAATTCATAACCTTTTTTTTACACTGGATACACTACCATACATACTCTAACTAACTAACCTTAACAACAAACAAATATGTACATAAAAATTACACTTATTATTTCGTTGTTATTATGTTATTAACGAATACTTGATCACTTGAACAAAAAAAATTAAATTAAAACTAAAAATATTTTTTGTACCAATATAAAAACATAAAATAACCTCAATAAAATTCTATCAGCTGGTTGAAAGATTCAACCATATTTATAAAAAAAACACGTGGGTATCAAGGCGGGCATACGTCAAGTGTTTATTATACATCTCTGTTTTTCTTATGGTAATTATTGGAATTAAAGTGGTATAACTAGAGCCCGGACTCTATAGTGTACTATAAATCATCCTGTCAAGTTCTCCAGTAGCGCAAAAACAAGTATGAGGGGTTAAAAAATGAAAATAAACTGTAATTTCAATATCTATAGTCATTTACAAATTTTAATTGTTATTATGTAAATGCAAAGGAAAATGATACTTTCAGTGAAGTGTAGCACACTTTATTAACATTTATTAATTTTCAACAAAACAGTAGTCACTACTGGCTAGATGCCTAGATGTTAGTTGCAACTAATAATTAAAAACCAATGACAAAAATACTGTTTTGCAACTAATGACTGAAAAATTCAACTATTAGTATTAACTAATAAGTAATTTAGTTTTTAGTTGCAGATGTTAGTTAACAGGGTCGGATTAACCCTGAATGTCGCCCTAGGCACCATGAAAAATGCCGCCCCTACCTTTTGCTTGAAAAAAAGAAAATCTTAATTTTTCCTATTTTTTCCAACTTTCTCTTAAATTTATCGTACAAGCAAAAAAGGCAGGAAAATATTATTTTATCTTCTGATTATTTACTGAACATAAAAATGTAATAAACAAACATGACTGACGATATAAAAAATCACAACCATAAGTTTAAAAAAATTGGATACTATTTGCAATCTACTTTCGATCGAAAGATTTTGATAACGAAAATTTATAGTTGATGTTATATATTTGAAAGAATACTTTGTTTCCTTATATCATCCATTTTGGAAATATCGTTATTTTCGATATCGATAATTTTCGATAACGAAAAGTAGGTTTTGATAGTCGCAATACGTTCGGAATACCCACAACTTGCTTCGCTTAAGCCTTCAAAAATTTCGTTATTTTTGAGCTACGACGCACCGTTTAGGAGATATTTACGATTAAAGTTTTCGATAGCGAAAGTTAACGAAAAGTAGTTTTTTATAAAATTTTTCGGTTACTGACCAGTGCAATGGGACTAACAGAGTCTAAATTAACTAGTTATAATCAATTTATGACAAGTTACGCGGTATCGATAATTTTCGATAACGAAAAGTAGGTTTTGATAGTCGCAATACGTTCGGAATACCCACAACTTGCTTCGCTTAAGCCTTCAAAAATTTCGTTATTTTTGAGCTACGACGCACCGTTTAGGAGATATTTACGATTAAAGTTTTCGATAGCGAAAGTTAACGAAAAGTAGTTTTCTATAAAATTTTTCGGTTACTGACCAGAGCAATGGGACTAACAGAGTCTAAATTAACTAGTTATAATCAATTTATGACAAGTTACGCGGTATCAATAATTTTCGATAACGAAAAGTAGGTTTTGATAGTCGCAATACGTTCGGAATACCCACAACTTGCTTCGCTTAAGCCTTCAAAAATTTCGTTATTTTTGAGCTGTGACGCACCGTTTAGGAGATATTTACGATTAAAGTTTACGATTGCGAAAAGTAACGATTTGTCAAATTTTTTAAAAATACACTATCGTTGACCAAATCAATGGGACTAATGGAGCCTAAATTCATCAGTTATAACCAGTTTATGATAAATAATTCTTTATCTTTGCTAGTTCTCGAACAGAACATTCTAAAACTTTTGTTAAATATCTTTATTTAGCTTCTATTTCAATAATTCTTCTAATAGTGATATTGGTTTTTCGACATCTTTATTAATTTTCGAATAGAAACTTTTGTCAAATGTTTTCACCTGCATTTAACTTGTTTTTCGATGACTAAACAAATGATGAAGTAAATTTTTCGATATCCTAGCTGATATCCAGATAGAACATTCTCGAAATTTCGTTAAATTTCGCTACATGGATCCTTTTTAACTAACTAATTCGATGGTGAAATCAAGTTTTGGATATCTTATCTGATTTTCACATAGAATATTCTAGAGCTTTTACCGAATTTCATTTCTTGGTCACTTTTTTGATGAACAATCCAATGGTGATGCAAAATTTTCAATAATTTTTCTGATTTCCAAAAAGAATATTCTAGAACTTATGACGAATTCTGCTATTTGGACACTTTTTTGATGCCCAAACCAATGGTGAAGTCGGTTTTTGGATATATTTTCTATTTTCAGAATAGAATATTCTCGAACCTTTGCCGAATTCCGTTAATTGATCGCTTTTCGATGAAAAATTTGGTGGTGAAATCAGATATTCGATATTTTTTCTAATTTCCAAAAAGAATATTCTAGAACTTATTCTAAATATCGGTACTTGGTTACTTTTTCGTTGGTCAATCCATTGATTAAGGATTTTTTATATCTTTTCTGATTATTGAAAGAATATTCTAGAACTTTTGCCAGATTTCGCTATTCAAGCATCTTTTCGATGACCAACCCAGTGGTGAAATCGAATTATGTAATAGTTTTAATTTATCTGTATCTTTGTACAAGAAATATCTCCTCATAAAAATTTACAAGACACGCTCCTTTCATATATGTTTTATCAACAATTCAAATTTTTGACAGGATGATTTATAGTTTCAGTGTATGAAAAAAATTTTTTTCTTCAGATAGATGTTTACATAATTCACATGTAGTTGATCAAATTAAACTGTGTTCGTCCGTCGCGCGAGTGATGTTACAAACTTAAATTGAGCGACTATGTTGTTTATATGAAATTTTATTGTTTTCAAAACAAAATATATTTGTAGAGTACCTCTTTAGTTCGTGTCACACAAACTATAAAGCGCATTTAGAAAAAACTTATAAATGTATTTATGAAAAACAGATAAATTATGTGCCGCTTCTAACGAATGGTGACACGTTTTTTGGGCAATTTTTGACAGGATAATTTATGACCTGTACTATACGTCCGGGCATTAGGTATAACTATTCTTTTTTCTCTTTTTGTCTTATTATTTATATACGAAATAAAAGGGAGATAATGAGTAAGGACCGTTTATTAGCAAAATGGACATATTCTTAATAAATTTATTTTGATAAATACTGTTAGAAATTTATAATAATTGGTAGGTAAACAAATTAAAATGTCGTCGAAATATGTATACCAAAGTAAAATTGACAAAATTTTCGTTTTCTCCAAATTACACTAACTGAAACTTTCTTCAATTGATGAGATACAAAATATATGTTTCTCTAGATATTAGGCCACGCAAATAACGAAATTTAATACAAGGGGGTGGAGCTTAGGAAAACTGTAAAATTATTTTCTTAAATATACAATTAAAAAACTTGTGAAAAGCATTAGAAGGATAATTAAGGTGTTATATTAACGTAACTAGCGACATTTCTGAATAAATTTTCCGATTTTTCGTCTAATTTAATGTTTAATTTTTAGTGAGGTTATGTGTAAAGATTTGATCCGTATAATATACGCTAGTTTCTTCTGTCTTTTACTTTCACAATTCTCTGTCTTTCGCAAAATTCTTGGCGACAGAAAACTATCGTATTCTTAGATAAAAAAGTAAAACAATAAAAGTTAACTAAAGAAAGAAAAAATATCGATGTTAATTAACTCTAAATGCTAACTAATACTTTAATAGTTAATTGTATAGCCTTTATTAGATAATACTTTCGCACAGCGTCGTGTCATTGAATTAACAAGACTTTGGCAACGTTCCGGAGTGATTAAATTCCACGAGGACTTGCCCACACGCCACAGTTCCTTAACAGTTGTTGGTTTTCCTGCTGAAACAGCTTGTTTGGTGTCAGTCCATAAAATTTCAATAGAATTCAGGTCAGGAGACTGAGTTGGCCAGTCCATAACCTGAACCTTATTTGTGACAAACCAAACCTTCGCCAAACGACTGGTATGTTTAGGGTCATTATCCTGCATTAAGACCCATTTAAGAGGCATGTGTTCCTCGGCGTAAGGCAACATGATCGTTTCGAGTGTATGAACAAAAATTTTTGCATTCATTTTTTCTTTTATCCAAAATATTGGACCAAGACCATAATAGGAAAAGCAGCCCCATATATTGATTTTTGCTCCTCCATGCTTAACTGTCTTAACTGTGTAGTGTGGATCATATGCAGCATTTTTTGGTCTTCTTATATACTGTCTTCGTCCTGCAGAACCAAATAATACAACTTTGAACTCATCAGTCCAAAGAATATTTCGCCACTTATTAGAAGGCCAGTTAAGATGTTCTTGTGCAAATTTTATTCTTTGTTGCACATGCTTAGATTTCAGTAGCGGTGTTTTTCTTGGACTTCTACCATACAGGTGAGCTTCCGCAAGTCGACGTCTGATTGCAGAAGTGTTTACATTTAGTTGTAATTATTGTTTTATTTTCGAAGATGTTGAAAACGGATCATTTCGTGCTACTCGAACAATATTTCTAACTTCAATTGAAGAAAGTTTCCTTTCGCGTCCACGTGTTTCAGGTTTCTCCCTCCATTTTTTTGCATTTATAATCATTTTACTAGAACATCCAACTGTATCTTGAATAAACTTATAAGTTTTACCTTCTGATAATAATTTTCTAATTAAATTTCGCTTTTCTTCACGGCAGTGTTTATTTCGTCCCATTTTTGCTACGTAAAATATTTAATACAACTTTCAATTAGGCTAGTTAATTAAATCTAAATTATTCTCAACGATTATTATCATAAAAGCAACAAATATTTGAATTTTCTATTTACTGAAACCTACTTCGTGGGCTATTTCAAAACTACTGCTATTATTTTGCACAATATTATGTTAACACGATTATAAAATAAATAGGTAATTCCCCGAAAGGTAAGTGTCGCTTTACAGAAATTACTCAAACTAGCATTAGTGAGTATTAACAATTCATCACAAATATATGTCATTAACAGACAATACAAGACAAGCCAATAATTTTGAAAATGTATCACGGGATAGAAGCACTGCTATTATTTTGCACACAGGTATATATATATATATATATATATATATATATATATATATATATATATATATATATATATATATATATCTATATATATATATATATATCTATCTATCTATATATATATATATATATATATATATATATATATATATATATATATATATATATAGCTATATATAATACAATGGTACCATGTGAGTTTTTTGAGAGTTGCCATTTCTATTACAACCAAATTTTTATGATAGAAATGGTACTGGAAAAGGTTACTTTCTTGGATGTAATGGAAATGAATATATATATATATATATATATATATATATATATATATATATATATATATATATATATATATATATATATATATATATGTTCGCACGATAACTCTCGAATGAAATGTCCTACTTTTACAAAAACGAGCTATTTTAGGTGGATAGCACTATTCTGTACAAGGTCCGTTCGGGTTGTTAGGTCCCAAAAATACCAAAAATAAATTACCCAGCCTATTTTGGCTAAACTATTTTAAATGGATATATGCGCCAAATGCCTTATGCGAAACAGGGCCAGAAATTAACTTAGGAAGCTGAATTATTATAAATGGATACAGGTCTTAGATGAGATCCGCCAGTGCCCAATACTTGGAAATTCGCTATGTTATGCAGATGCTGCGACAGGGGTATTTTTATATAAATAATTATCCAAAGTGTAAATATAAATAATGAGAAAAAATTTATAGAATAAATTTAAACTTAAAAAAGCATTTTGCATTTTATAATCCATTTTAAATAGCTATTTTCCATTTTATATTTTAAGTATGTTCAGCAAAAACATTTTCCATTTTGTATTTTAAATGCATTTTTGGAAACCATTTTTTATTTTAAGAGGTTTCTTCAACCTTTTTTCCCAACCCTGGTTTTTGTTATTAATATTTATTATTATTAATTATTATTGTAGTAATGATAAAATAATAATGTAATACACTAATACATATTGTGATAAACACACTGTGTTGACAAACGCTGATTCATTTGTATACAAAACCGCTGACCAAGCAGTCGTGTGACCATTTAATATCTGTATTGAAAACAGCTGTCCATATACATAGTAAAGTTTAACCTGCTTATATTCGCTGTGGTCAGCGGTTTTGTATACAAATTAGCGTTTGTCAACACAGTGTGTTTATGTTTATCGGTATCACATATCGGTATAATTATATGTATTACATTTTTGTTTTATCATTTTCATTACTATAATAATACATATTTATAACTATAGTCCGGATAAAATAATTTTTCACAGGACCGGCTTAACGATTTCAGTGTAATACTGTTAGACTGTTTGTATTTATGTATGAGTCTGCTAGAGCAAATGATGTTTCTTTAAATACATACTTACATAAACTGATTAAATTAAATCGAATTAACATAATATGTTTTAGAAAATATTACTAATTTTTCCTTAAAAAATGTTCATACAAAACTAGTATACCTTGCCAACAAACTATACACAAATAAAAGTATACATATTAAGAAAAAAAGATGTAACGTTAATAATATGTTATCTAATAAAATATTATGTAGGTATTTATTTCATTTTTGCTAACTAATATTTCTTTTTGTATATACTTTTGAGCATTGAATAAATAGTGGGAATACACTTATATACACAATCTATATGAAAATGAAAAGTGACTGAAGTGTTGACGAATATGGATGGTTAAACAAGAGGGGATTTAAAATTTTTCTAGATTAACTGATGTTATATTTGTTAGTATAAATATTTTTAGAACATTTATTAATAAATACTCTCAAATTACAACAAAAATCACATAAAAATTAAAAAATATTCATTACCATCGATAGTTTGTAAGTATTCTGTGTTTGTAGATTATAAAAGGTGTTAATCAATATGACGATTTTGCTTCAAAAAAATAATATCTAAAAAACTTCTATTGTATGGTCCATGCAAATATTCTAATATCAATAGTATCTGTGGTTAAATACAAATAATACATACGTACATATTTATACGTACAACACGTACGATGTCATCAAAATGATGTTTTGTTTATAGGTTTGAATGAAATAGATTAAATATTGCTTGATTTACATTGCATGTGTATGTACCTATGAAGAAAACTAAAAATTTTAAAAAATTGTAAACAAGGTACACATATTAAATTTTAAAAAGTTAAAAAGAGATAAGGAGTTTGTTTATCAATTGATACTGAAAGACAGCCGCCTGTGGGAAAGAAGACAATAAATTTTGTTTTATATGTACCTGCCAGCTAGTTAGACAAATAAATATTGCAAAACTTTAATTCAACAAAATTTGGGGCCCCTTTTTATTTTTGATATAAATCTCACATAATAAAATTTTTCTAAAAAGTTTTTGCTTCTCTATGTTGAATTTCAGTAAATTTTCAGGATTCTGTTATTTCCGTTGTAGCAGACTCATACATAAATACAAACAGTCTAACAGTATTACACTGAAATCGTTAAGCCGGTCCTGTGAAAAATTATTTCATCCGGTCTATAGTTATAATTTTTTATTATCTTAGATATTTAGAAGTGAAGGCCATAACCCAAATTTTTAATGTTTTTCCGTGTTGATTTTTGAAAAATGTTGATCAATTTTTTTATTTTAGAACTCCGTTTTAAAAACAGATTTTTCAAAATATGATTTTCTTATGTTTGCTTTAATTATTTGACTCTTAAGGGGCACCGTTACTGTGAAATTTTAAAAAAAATCATAATTTTTTTTCCCGTGAAATCTTAAAAATTAAGGCCGAGTTGAATGACGGAAAAAACGATCATACCCTTGAAAATAATAAACTGGTTGTCAAACTTTAAACGCGTTTTTCTCGAAATTGTCATTACGATGTATATAATATTTCCAAATACGACTTATTAATTGATTTAATATTTTAAACAGTAGTTTTTTCTTGATATCACGTTTTGTTTAAAGTGCTAGAATAGTATTAGAGTACTAATTCTTTCAGTTAAATTGCTTTTAGGCAACAAATTTGAGTTGAAAAAAAAACACGTATTTATTCAGAAGAAATATGTAATTCGAGTGTAAGACAATTTAACGAAAGAAATATGTTAGTATAATTCCTATTATAATTTTTAGTATTTTGTTACTATGGATTTGGAATCAATTAAAACCAATAACAGTTTTTTTCTACTCCTGTTGAAGGACACACTCTTTACATATTCGTTAATTGTTGTGAAAGTTAGGCATTATTTAAATGTGTGGAGGAATGAGCATTACTCAATACATTTCGACCAATGAAATCACCGTATTAACCATTATTCAATAGGTTTGCGATTGTTTTGTGAATAATATATCTATAAGTTTTAATTTCATGTATGTTGCATAGTAACGTGTAAGTAAACAAAGTAGTTTGTATTTTGTTTTCATCGTTTGTACATATATAAACATTTAATGAAATTAGAGATAGATTAAAAATTGTATTCTTTTGATTTAAAATTTATATTCAATTTTTTTAAAATCAAAAGGGAAAAAAGTCGTAAAAAAAATATTGCATTCTACTCTCTAGAAGTGGCTATTACTCACTCAGATGCATTACGACACTCGCCTCGTAAACTCGGCTCGTGTCGCAATTTCATCTTCGTGAGTAATAGCTATCATTACCAGCTTGTTGAATAATATTCTATTGTATCATTTTAATCGTGTTTACCTGCAACTGAATGACCAATGAAAAAATTGCAATATTTTTATAGATATAAGATTAAATATACATAAGTTAAATAAAGTCAGCATTGATTTGAGAAGTTCATGCAGTTTCTATAGATTGGTCACATGCAGCGGGCGTAACCCCTTAACTAATTTAAAGCATAACTGCATAACACATCAGTTAGGTATTTATCCTATACACGTTTGAGATTTTTTTCAGTTTTATTATTAGAAATATTTTAATGGTAAAAAATTTAATTATTGCTAATTACTATAGTCCGGATAAAATAATTTTTCACAGGACCGGCTTAACGATTTCAGTGTAATACTGTTAGATTGTTTGTATTTATGTATGAGTCTGCTAGAACAAATAATGTTCCTTTACATACATACATACATAAACTGATTAAATTAAATCGAATTAACATAATATTATGTTTTAGAAAATATATTACTAATTTTCCCTTAAAAAATGTTCATACATAACTAGTATATCTTGCCAACTAACTATACACAAATAAAAGTATCCATATTAAGAAAAAAAGATATAACGTTAATAATGTGTTATCTAATAAAATATTATGTAGGGACGTAGGTATTTATTTCATTTTTGCTAACTAATATTTTTTTTGTATATACTTTTGAGCATTGAATAAATAGTGGGAATACACTTATATACACTATCTATATGAAAATTAAAAGTGACTAAAGTGTTGACGAATATGGATGGTTAAACAAGAGGGGATTTAAAATTTTTCTAGATTAACTGATGTTATATTTGTTAGTATAAATATTCTTAGAACATTTATTAATAAATACTCTCAAATTACAACAAAAATCACATAAAAATTGAAAAATATTCATTACCGTCGATAGTTTGTAGGTGTTCTGTGTTTGTAGATTATAAAAGGTGTTAACCAATATAACGATTTTGCTTCAAAAAATAATATCTAAAAAATTTTAAAAATTTAAAAATCGATTGTTTAGTCCATATAAATATTCTAATATCAATAGTATCTGTGGTTAAATACAAATAATACATACGTACATATTTATATTATACGTACGACACGTACGATGTCATCAAAATGATGTTTTATTTATGTGTTTGAATTAAATGGACAACTAGATTAAATATTGCTTGATTTACATTGCATGTGTATGTACCTATGTAGAAAACTAAAAATTTTAAAAAATTGTAAACAAGGTACATATATTAAATTTTAAAAAGTTAAAAAGAGATAAGGAGTTTGTTTATCAATTGATACTGAAAGAGAGCCGCCGGTGGGAAAGAAGACAATAAATTTTGTTTTATATGTACCTGCAAGCTAGTTAGACAAATAAATATTGCAAAACTTTAATTCAACAAAATTTGGGGCCCCTTTTTATTTTTGATATAAATCTCACATAATAAAATTTTTCTAAAAAGTTTTTGCTTCTCTATGTTGAATTTCAATAAATTTTCAGGATTCTGTTATTTTTGTTGTAGCAGACTCATACATAAATACAAACAGTCTAACAGTATTACACTGAAATCGTTAAGCCGGTCCTGTGAAAAATTATTTCATCCGGTCTATATTTATAACAAAAACACCGGTTGGCAACAAAAGTATCGAAAAAATGTTCAGTTATAATTATTAATTAGACTTGGGAGAACAGTGGTTCCGAACAGAATCGCCATATAAAATATTTTGAATTGGGGGGCTATAAATTTTATTACAAGGCTGAGGATTTTCCCCTGGATTTGATGACTAGCCTAAGAAAGCTTTAAAGAACAAATCAGTAAAAATCAAAAATTACCCATTTTTCATAATTTAATATATAATTTTAATTTTAAAAATAATTTAAAAAAATTAATGTTGAATAAATAAGTGGTCGACTGTAATAGAAATTAATTTATACGAATTCAAAACATTTATATTGTAAACGATATCTCTATTTCCTTTATGATTATTTAAATAATATGTACATGTCACCTTCTTTATACCTGCTTTAATGTAAACAAAATTGATTGTATTAGTAGATTGTATCACTCTAGTAGGTCGCTCACAAGATTGAACATGGTTTTGTTTTTGCATTAGAAAAATATAAAGATATGTATGTACATATAACAAGCAAAATGATTCATAATATTTGCAATTAAAAAACACAAACAGACACAAAATAACATTAACGATGTGGTATTAATAGTAAAACGTCGTAAAACTGATTTTTAAAAAGATTGATAATATTTTTACGTTTTATGACAGCCCTCCAGTTCTGTTCGTAGGCCCCCAGTACAAAATATTTTATATGACGACTCTGTTAGGGACCTTTTCTCCCCATTTCTGGTTATAATATCCGATGATATCTCTTTATAACTCACTTATAGAATGTAGATAAATACCCAAACACAATTCACTTCTGTTACCTATTGAACAGGTATACAATTATGATTTTGCAAATTAAACTAATAAAGATTACACCAATTGTAACAAAAAATTTTTAAAAAAATTTGATAATTTTTTAAAATTGATTTTATCGTTTAGATAATTAATAAAATTGCAATTGAGTTTAAACAACAAATCGAATATTCTTAAATGTTTTAATTTGTTCCACAAATTCTACATCTTTCTCTAAAAATTTTGTTTTTCTAAGAATGTCATCTGATAAAACAACATTCAGCAGCCCAAAATTAAATGAACTGTTACAAGAGAATTATTTGAAACACCATCAATGGAGAAACATTATTATATTGTGTATAATTCTCTTGTCAAGTCACCTACCAGTTCAATCATATATATTACATTCAGCCGTACTCAATTACAGGTGAGATAAAATTACATAATTTATGGTGTTAAATAATTTTGTCTTTAAAATTCCTTTGTTAGATGTTATATACCAGATTGCGATGATACAGATAATCCAAATTATTATGAGGACTGGACAGAATTTGCAATTCCTACAGTGCCAAAAACATCGAAATTAACACGATGTTTGCGGTACGAGCGAAATTTTGGCGTCGAAAGTAACTGTTCGGCAAATTCTTTTATTACAAATAAAACTGAAGTGTGTCACGAGTATGTTTTTGAAACGAATTTTCAAGGGATTTTGCAAGAGGTATACATAAATAAGTGACTGGATATTTTAGCTTCTGATCGGGAAATTCTGGGTATTTTTGTAGTATGATCTGTACTGTGAGGACAATATCTGGAAACTAACTCTTATAGGAACAATAAGCAATTTAGGATTTCTAATGTCTATTCTCTTTACCGGCTATTCTGGTGATAGGTAAGTTTATTCGGAAAATTTTTTGACCATTTGTTTACAGCTTCAATTGAAAGGACGCAATAGTAAAATTGTTTTTATACAGATTTGGTCGTAAGAAAACTCTTTTGGTATTAGTCATTGTCTCTGGATGTATTTCGGAACTGAAAGGGTTTCTTTCATTCAATTATTGGTATTTGTTAACATTCGAATTTTTACAATGTATATTTTGTTCTGGTATTGTTGGAGCTGCACTTGTTCTAAGTAAGTGACTTAAGGGGTTACATCACTTTAAAACGCTAGAAAAGAAGGTATTATTGGAGAATTTTTTCTCCGTAACTAATGATGCAATCAAACCATTTAGAGTAGGTACACTTTTGACTTATAATTTTGAGAAAAACGCTTAAAAACGTTTAAAAACGTGTTTATCGTTTTTTGTGTTTATACTTATCATTAACGTCGTTAGTGAGTCATTCATTGAAGTATAACTGACCTGTAAGCTCCAAAATGCTACGTGCAGCGGAGCGATGTTTTTGAATGTTTTCGAGCGCTTAGTCGTTTCAGAAATCGAATTTAAAACAATTTTTAAAATATTTTCCCAGTCATAATTTTTTTTTATCAAAATTATGTAACCTCTTAAAGCTTCGTATTAACATTTTAATTACATTAAATATTTTTTAGTTACAGAGAGACTGAACAAAGCACCAGAAATATTGCCGGCTATTTTAACTATGACATTTTTGTCACTATCTCAAATTATTTTTGGCCTTTGTGCCTTATTTATAACCAACTGGCGTATGTTGGTTATAGTTACATCAATACCGTCCCTTTTGGTAATCTTTTACGGGCATTTTGTATCTGAATCGTTACGATGGCTAATTGCGAAAAATAAATCTGACGAAATTAAGCGATTAATGAAGTATAACGTTTTACCAACAGAGTATATTTCATATTTAGAAACCAGTGTTGCAACAGTTGCGGTAATTTAATGAATGGTTTTTCTGAATAGAATAATATAAATCGTTGGGATCGTTGTTTTTTCAGGATCCAAAATCAAAGGATGTGGGATTTATAGATGTTTTTCGGTCTCGTATTTTATTAATTCGCCTGTTGATATTGTGTTGGTGTGGACTTACTAATCGTTTTGTTTTGGTTGCCACGTCAATCATGTCGACTGTTATTGCTGGCGATTTTCGTGTAAATTTTATTTTCAATCAAGTGGCCAATATAGTTGGGGTCGTCATTTTATGTCTCTTATATAAATGTTATTCCGGTAGTAGACAACTTTGGTTTAGTAGTTTTCTGTTCGCAGGACTATTAAATATTGGATACATCTTTTTGAAAGGTATAATTTATTATGTATTTTTTCATACTATTTAGATGACATACGTGCGTACACAGTTGCCTAAATTACACAATTTTGGGTACTGTTTAATAAATGAGTCCAAATGACTGACCGTCATAAAACCAAACCTCACAACAAGCAATTTTGAAAAGAATTTTTTCAAAATATAAAAAAAAGTCGGTTAACCGTCCCGAATTCTGCGAATCCAAAAACTTAATTTGTTTTTTTTTTGTTCACGTGCATTTTTTTTAGAATTTTCTTTTTGTTGTTTTTATTTGCCTTTTTTTTCTTCACTTGAATTTTTAAAATTCAAATTTGCTTTGGTAAAAATATCGCGAATAAAAATAAAGTACAAGATCGTTATAGTGTCCCGCACTGACTAGTCAAAAAGTTGGCTGCCTTATATAAAAATTGTTAAATATTTGGACTTAACGTAGTAAGCTTTTCTTTTATCAAAAATTAAATAATGTATTAATATTCTTCAGTTATTATATTTGTATACCACTTGTTTTTTTGAATTTCTGCGCGCTTATGTTGTAACAATTTAAAAGAGTTGTTGAAAAAGCGTTGTAAAAGCGTTGTAAAATGATGTTTTTAAATTATATTTCAAAAACGGCGTGGTCAATAATTTTTATTAAATAAGATATATTAAATTTTTATCAAAATCCTTTGACACATTTTCAATTTATTCAAAAAAAAAACAGAATTTTCCCACAAGAGCCCGTATTAAAATTACAAAACTTTAAAACCGTTTTTCTCAAAATGGGGATGGTCAATTTTTTTTGGGGTAAGGGCTCGAATTATTGGTATTGGATTAAGTAAATATCTAGAGAAGTTTCGTCAAAAACCTTTAAAAGAATCGTTTTATCGACCAACTACCTTTAGAGACAAATAATTCTTAAATTATTTAAATTTTACTGAAAATTAAATGCTACTATAGATATGACGATACGCAAATGTGATCCGTAATTTTTCAACTGTGAATTTAAGAAATTTAAAAAAATATAGATACTAGCACTTGCTTGAACTTATAATTACTTCGATTAAAGAGTTGAAAATTTCGATCCTTATTACGGTCAGTCATTGTGGATTAATTTTTTTTTTAAATATTATTCCAGCCTTTTATTTTTATTGTTTCTTTATAGATAGTTGGTTTAGATTTACCATATTTTTATTGGGAAAAGTTTTCATATCTATTACCACAACTATAGCAATGATGAAAACTCCGGTATTATTTCCAACACTATTCCGTCAACGGATTATGTCTATATATGTGTTCGTTGTGAGTTTTGGGTCAATTCTAGGTCCCCAAATGCCTTTGCTGGTAAAAAGACCATAAAAATTATACAGTTCGAATTTCAAAAAGTGTTAACCTGAACATTCTTTTGAGCTTTTTACGGATCGCAGTTTCTCAAATAATTTATTTTAGTATTTGTTTATCAAATGAAATTATTAAAATATATTTATGGTCTATGTGTTTCGTCCAAATATTTTTGTTAGGGAGTGTGTCTATAGAAAGAATTTGTAAGTCGAATTAACAGTATTATTTGGTGGAAGCAACGATTAGTTTAAAAAATTCTAAAGCTCTTTTGCTTTCTTGAGGTACAATTATGAGAGAGAAGCTATGTAAAAAGTTGTGCTGGCTTACGCGGGGGAAGGGGATTAAATAAAAATCGAGCTAACAAATTTTTTAATTAATTTTATTTAGTACACTTAAAACAAACTGAAATGTGAGTGGAAAATGTTATGAAGAATCATAAATTACTTACGACCTTCACAGAACTACCTCAAATAGATTACGTTACCATTTGGTCACACACCAAGTTTGCATAGTAAAGAGACGTGTTCTATAGGGAAATAATTTGCTAAACCTTAAAGAAAAATGTGTTAATTATCATATTTTATAACCCATAATATTTCTATAATAGTCTAGTCTAGAAGAGCCATTTTAGTGAAATTCTCATAGAGGGCTCCAAAAATTATGATTTTGGTGTCATTCGATTCGTATTGACCTCTAGAAACTTTTTAAAAAAGTTGAAAATGCGCTCATAAAAATTGCAATTGTTATAAACAAAAGAGTGAAAAAAAAGAATGTTTTTGTTTTTTTGAAAAATTTCAAAAACTATTAAAGATTTTTGAAATTAAAAAAAAGATCCGAAAAGACCAGGAAATTTCACAAAAATAAGTCCCGACTCCCGAAAGTGTATCTCTAATATTTATAATTTTAACAGAGTCCTAAAGTTATTGGTAAAATGGGGTGTTTGGCGTTCTCGCGTGCCGCGTCATTCAAACACGGTAAACAAAAAAAATTATTTAAATATATTAAATATCAATATTATGGAATGAAAAAATTCGCGTACCTTCGGAATAAGTTGATAAACAATATAATCCCTGCAAAAAAAAATTTTATATGTATTTTTCCATTAGTTATGCTATTGTTAATTAACAAAATTTTTGAAACCGAAAGTTGACATAGAAACCTTAATAATTATTTAACTAAAAAGCTCAAATTTTTTTTGCTTCGTGGAAGTGTTCTGAAGAGGTGCAAAAATAGATTCCCATTGAAAAAATCAAAAATTTTTAATTTTCCACTTATTTGTAAACAATCAATTGCATTGAAAAATGAGAAATGTTGATAAAGCATTTGCTATTTTTTGTTTTTTTAAAGCTTAATTATTTCGTTTTTTTCTCATTGAGGGCCACCTGAAAATAATTTTTTTAAATTTTTTAATGCTATTATTTAAAAAATTGTTATAAACAAATGCATTGTTTTTGAGCCAATGGAAAAATTTTTTTTTTGATTCGAAGGACCAAAAAATATTATCATTTTTAAAAGAAAAATCGTTTCTTAAAAAAAATTTTTTATTGCTCAAAAATGCATTTATTAATGAACATTTTTTGTGTGTCAGTTATTATTAATATTAAAGATCCGTTTTTTTTTTTTTTTTTTTTTTTTTTTTAAATCATTATTTATATTGCTCTTTCATATTCCGAAGAAATTACAATTTTTTATTTATATTTAATAAGTTTATTTAATAAACAATTTGTTATAAACAAATAAATTTTTACGTTTTGTAATTGTAATTTCTTCGGAATATGAAAAAGCAATATAAATAATGATTTAAAAAAAAAAAAAAAAAACTGATCTTTAATATTAGTAATAAATGACACAAAAAAATTGTTCATTAACAAGTGCATTTTTGAGCAATAAAAATTTTTTTTAAGAAACGATTTTTCTTTTAAAAATCATAATATTTTTTGGTCCTTCGAATCAAAAAAAAAAAAAATTTTCCATTGCCTCAAAAACAATGCATTTAATTAAAATTGACATAGTGTTTGAAAAATTACCAAACTGGATCGGCTGGGACTCGAACCCGGATCTCTTGGTTACCAGCCAAGCGCCTTACCAACTAGGCCACCGATCACTTGTTCGAGTGCCACTCCAATTCAGTAATCAATCAAACACAACCTCTCTCTAATGCGAGACGCAGTTTTTTATACTTTTAATTTCAAATGTTATCGAGTGCCTGTGAAACATTATTAGTGTATGGCGGATTTTTATCCGTATTTAAACATACACCAATATTCATATGTTCACTCAATGACCAGCTTTGGCTGATACTTAAACACTCGATGTACTTTGGCAAATGGCCAATTCATTATGTTAATTAAAATTGACATAGTGTTTGAAAAATTACCAAACTGGATCGGCTGAGACTCGAACCCGGATCTCTTGGTTACCAGCCAAGCGCCTTACCAACTAGGCCACCGGTCATTTGTTCGAATGCCACTCCAATTCAGTAATCAATCAAACACAACCTCTCTCTAATGCGAGACGCAGTTTTTTATACTTTTAATTTCAAATGTTATCGAGTGCCTGTGAAACATTATTAGTGTATGGCGGATTTTTATCCGTATTTAGACATACACCAATATTCATATGTTCACTCAATGACCAGCTTTGGCTGATACTTAAACACTCGATGTACTTTGGCAAATGGCTAATTCATTATGTTAATTAAAATTGACATAGTGTTTGAAAAATTACCAAACTGGATCGGCTGGGAGCGCATTTTCAACTTTTTCAAAAAGTTTCTAGAGGTCAATACGAATCGAATGGCACCAAAATCATAATTTTTGGTGCCCTCTATGAGAATTTCACTAAAATGGCTCTTCTAGACCAGACTATAAAATACCTTTATGATTTGACAAAAAACTAGATTCCACCGGGGGCAGGGATCAAAGCACTTGTAGTCTATGTAGATGAAGAGAGAGGATTTTGTATAATTTAATTTGACTTGGACGTTAACACTTCTTGAAATTCCATCCAATTATTTAACAATCACACTGGAATCCATAATATTCTTTCAAATAATTTTTAGGCGGCTAAGACTATACCAGCTGCACCATTTATATTAATTGGATCACTCTGCATACTTACGAGTATAATATCACTCGGACTACCAGAAACGAGTAAAGCCAAATTGCCGAATACTATAAAAGAAGCAGAAAATATAAACAATTAAGGATTGTTACAATAGGGTACTTGACTGCAAT